>LPNX010272199.1:289139-412364 GCA_001517045.1 Pseudotsuga menziesii | reverse complement strand
GTTCTATGTTTCCTCCGGGATCCAGAAGGATCCCCCCCGCTCCTGCCACCCCAGGATTGCCTTTCGAGGCGCCATCAAAAAAGAGGGCAAAGGAGTTCTTCTCCTTGAGCCAGCTTTGGAATTATTTGTTGGCCATGCGTATCTCCTAGGGGAAGGTTTTGGAAGCTGTGACAGTTCTGCTAGTGATGTTATTGGACTGAAGGAAGCTCCTTTCTTTGAAGAAAATTTTGCACCAAGATGAGAAAGGCTCAGGAATGGGTTCTTGGGCGAGGAAGCTGATGTTATTGGAAGCAAATTTTTCAACTGTCATCCCTATGGTCTTGGCGGCTATACGAGCAGGAGAAGGTTTTTGATCTTTGAAGATGGCCCTGTTCCTTGCAAGCCAGATATGCCAACAGATATTTTTTGGGATGGAAGCCCAAAGACGACCCAGGATAGGTTTTTTGCTTAAGGAGCCAGGATAAAATTTGTTCCAATCTTTAAAAAGATGAGCTGCCATGTCTGGGAAATGCAAATCCATACCTGGAGGGAGGACAGATTTCCAAACTAGGAGAGCAATTTTACAGTGAAGGAAGATGTGACTAGTGGTCTCTTCAGCTGAGCTGCACAAAGGACACCTAGAGGGTCCGTTAATTCCCCTTTTCCTTAAGTTTTCTGCTGTAAGGAGCTTATTGTGCAGGAGAAGCCAAATGAAGCTATTAACTTTGGGAATGCAGTCTGCGCTCCACACCTTTTTCCGAATTCGGTATGTTCCATTCATTTCCCTGGCAATTCTCTTATATCCTTCTCTGACATTATACTTCCCCGTATCCCCCCGTCCAATGTGATCCTTCGCTGTGAGCCTCGAGGGGGACAGGAAATGGAGAGAGGATAGGAGAGAGTCTACCACGGTAGCCAACGAAGCTGGAGGAGATAGCTCCTTCCATCCTGCCCAATGCCCTTTTACATCCCAAATCGAGAGATCAAAGAGGGTGGAGATCCCTTGTTCGCACGCCCAGTCAGCTAGAGGCGTTTGTCCCGGCAAAAGAGAACGAGGAGGTTGTCCCAAAATTTTGCTCTTCCAAATGTTGATCCTTTTCCCATTCCCAGGGATCCAGTAACAGTTTTCTCTTATTGTGCTGAGGGAGGATTTGCAAAGTTGCCATAGGGTGGTTCCTTTGCCAGCCCAAGCACTGTCCAGCATTTTTGACCTGGGCCTCCTTATGTATTTTCTCCTGATAACTTCCTTCCACCATTCTTTCTTCCCTGTGACTAATCTCCAAACCATTTTAGCTCCCATAGCTCTGCTCATTTGTTTTGGGTCTCTGATGCCCAGACCACCCTAGCTTTTGGCTTGCTTGACCGTGTCCCATTTTACAAGATGGAATTTTTTATTTTGGACTTTGCCTCCCTGCCATAAGAATTTTCTGATTTCTTTGCAAATGCTATTCATGACGTTTTTGGGAGCAAGAACCATGGAGCTGGTGTAAATGGGATAGGAGGATAGGATGGATCGAATTAGAACCGTCTTCCCTGCTAAATTTAACCATTTCGATCCCATGGCCTGAGTTTTGGCTTTAATTTTTTGAATGACTGGAGTCCACATTGAGGAGGTCAAGAGTTTTTTGACGATAGGGATGCATAAATAGGTGAAGTGGGTCCACGAGGAGTTGGCTTTGATTTGCAGAATCTGAGAGATACAATAGAGAGTTGCAGCTGGGCTATTCCATCCGTAGATTTTACATTTGTTTAGATTGATTGAGCTGCCAGAAGATTGAAGGAAGAGATCAAGAGGGGAGAGGATGTTCTTAGCTATTTGGGTGGATGCTATGCCTAGGAGGATGGTGTCATCTGCAAAAAGGGCGTGGTTGATAGGAGGAACTCCATTTCTAAAGGAGAGACCTGGGAGTGATCCTTCATATTGAAGTCTATTCAGTTTTCTGCTGAGGGCCTCGGCTACCAGAATATAAATGAATGGGGAAAGCGGGCATCCTTGTCTTACCCCACGAACTGGTTTAAAGAATTCAGAGGGCCTTCCATTTATGAGGGGGGCTATCCATGGGGAGGTTATGCAGGCTTGGACTTGTTTGATGAAAGAATCAGGGAACCCAAACTTTTGTATAATCATGATGATGAAAGCATGTCTTAATCTATCAAACGCATTGGCCAAGTCCAATTTAATGGCCATTCCAGGTTTTCCCCTTTTATTACTGGAGTGGATGGCTTCCTGAACCAGAAGAATATTATCACCTATTTGCCTGCCTGAAATAAAGCCTCCCTGATTTGGGGAGATGAGAGAGGGGATGATTTGCTTGAGTCTCATAGACAGTACTTTAGAAAAGATTTTATAGGAAGCATTGCACAGAGAAATTGGACGGAATTTTTTAATGGTTGTGGGGTTATGTTCTTTCGGTATCAGGGCTAGGAATGTGGAGTTGGTAGCCCCTCTCATATTGCCTTTTTCCATCCAGGAAATGAGGCACATCAAGTATTTTTTAACCAGGAACCAGAAAACTCTATAAAAGCAAATAGGAAAGCCATCTGGACCTGGAGCCTTGTCCGGATGAAGGCTCCATATGGATTTCTTGATTTCATCTTCCGTAATGGGAGATTCAAGCCTAATCCTGTCCTCTTGACTAACAAGGGAAGGAATATCAGAGACCATTTCCTCCATGAGGTGGCGAGGGACTTGATCCTCATTGGAATATAGATGCTCAAAGAAAGTTCTTACCTCTGCGCTAATGGCCGCTTGCCCTTGGATGAGGGAGCCGTCCTCAGCCTTAAGTTCTCTCATGTTGTTCCATCGCTGCCTGTCTTTGCATTGATTTTGGAAGAACTTAGTATTTTGATCTCCCCCTTTGAGCCATAGGATGCGATAACGAAGCCTCCACCCCTCCTCTTCCTGCCTTAAGATTTTCTGCAGGGTTGACTCTAGCTCTATCTCCTTGATGAGATGCTCCTTGGTAATTTCACAAGCTTCCATTTCTACTTGGAGGGATTCCATGTCTCTGATAATTTGCTCCTTTTGCTGAGTTGGTTCTCAAAAATGGTTCTTGACCCACAATTTTGTGCCGCCTTTACCCTTTTCAGCTTTTGCTCCCATGAATACGCTGGGGAGCCTGGGATGAAGCATTTCCAGGCCTGAATGATGATATCCTTGACGCCTTCAGACTCCATCTAGATCCGATTGAACTTGAAAGGGAGCGGTCCCAGATTTTCCACCGGAGGATAAAAGAGGCATATAGGCTTATGATCAGAGACACAGGAGCTCAAGATTTTTGTTTCCGGATAAGCGTTGAGGAGATGAGTGCTTACCAAGAAACGATCCAATCTTGCTGCAATGTGGCCAGGTCCTATTCTTTTATTACTCCAGTTAAAGATACCATTTTTGGGTTTGATATCGGTGAGGCTCCAGTGAGATATGAGGTCCTCTAGTATTTCCCCAAATGGGTCTCTTACTTTCGTTCCTCCTCTGCGCTCTTCTGGGGAGATTGTGACATTGAAATCCCCTGCAATGTAGCAAGGGAGAAGCTTTTTATCTTCGCATTGTTCCTCTAACGAGTCCCAAAATTTTTCCTTCTGCGCATTCAGCGTTGGACCATACACGTTCCCGATCCAAAATTTTTCCTGGCTTTCTTCATTCTCAAGTCTTATGAGAATCCAATTTCTATTTTCTATGGCAGAGATCATTTTGAACTGATCCTTGTTCCACCAACAAAGGAGCCCACCAGAGGCGCCCTGTGCATCGATGGCAAGGCCTGTTCCTTTTGGCCATATGCTTTTGATTGTTTCCATACTATCTACAGCTGGTTTTTTTATCTCCTGGATAAGAAGGATGGAGGCAGATTCCATTGATTTTATTCTCTTGATCACTTCTAGCTTCTGAAAACCTCCCAAGCCTCTACAATTCCAAGAGACCACTTTCATTATTTCTTAAGTTGCTTAAGGGCGTTTTCCTTCTCCTTTTTTTCCTCTTCTGGACTTAGAAGGTATTTGCTTGCTTGCGAGGACTTGACTAGAAAGTATAGGTTGGTCTGTTTCCCTGCTGCCTTTTCTCTGGCTGCCTCCTGCTCTCTTATGATTTTGTTTGATTTCCTCCCCTTCTGGGATAACGGTTCCTGTTCTTCTACTGAGGTATCTGTTATATCTTTTGAGCTTGCTTTGGCCTTTGATCTTGTCACTGAACCTTCAACTGACCCTTCGGATAATTGGGTTGTATCTTTCCTCTCCGTCGGGCACCCAGTACCTTCGTCCATGACTTCTTTTTCCTGATGCTGCGATATAGAAGCCGAGGGTTCTTTATCTTTCTGCTGGGTCGTATCAGGGATAGCTTCACGTGTTTCCTCCTCTGGAGATTCTTCCTCCAGAGCTTCAAATCTGTTTCCGGAAGTGTTCTTTGCCATGTCATTCTACTGCTTTTGTGGCTTGGATGTCTTCCTCCCACTTGTGACGTTCCAACCCTTGCTTACCACATTGTCTGAGAGGGGTTTTTCAGGTTTCTTTGGGCATGATCTGGAAAAATGGCCGTATTCGTGGCAATACTTGCACTTAAAGGGGATTTTCTCATAGTCTACTGTCTGTAGGTGGCTCCAGCCATCGATGGAGAGATTTATGGACTCTGGCAATCCTTTCTCTAGATCAACTTCAACACAGATACGAGCATAAGAAAACATTAGGGCTTTTGGCTCAGATTTGTCGATATACTTCCCAAGAGTGTTCCCTATTGCTCGAAAATCCTCATCATTCCAGCAATGAAGAGGAAGATGAGGGAGTTTAACCCATACTGGAACAGCTTTTGGGATGTCTTTTTTTGGGTTGAAGGAAAGATCCCATTTGTTCAAGTACATACCTCTTGGACCCATGAAGTAAGGCCCATTCCTGAAGATCATATCTCGATCCTCCTTCTTTTCAAAGATGAAGGTGAAATATCCTTTTCCGCAGAATATTTGTTGAACTTCCCCCTGGATTAGGGTTCTCCAGTTTTTGTTCAGCCAAGCCTCCACTGAGCGTGGGGAAGGCCAAAGGCCAGTGAACAGTCCTATGAGTCCTTTCTCCGAGAGGGTGACCGCTTTCCTCTTTGAGGTGATGGAGCTGAGCTTAACTTCCGGTACATCATCTCTCTTGACAAAATGCGAAGAGGGTGCCGCGCCAGGCTGAACCGGGGGCTGGGAGGCCAGGATATGCTGGAAGCATTCCTCGAAAGATACAGGGTCAGGAAGATCCATTCAGGCCACCGACAGGGCGGAGGCCCTCGAGCTGGAGACGACGATCAGAAACTAGGGTTTACTGAGCATGCAGAGCCCGCGGGTTATGTCAAATCAATCTTGTCATTGCTTTGTCGTGTCGGGTTATGACGAATTATTTGTCATAGTTGACTTTGCCTAAACATCATGAAAGTTAGCATGCACTCTTATCTACCAAATGCGCCGATAAATCTACAATTAAATTTTAATTTTGAGAAATTACTCAAACGTGAAACTCCTTTGTGTCATTTTGATAAGGTTGGGATTAAAGGGGGTGAAAATATATTGGAATGTCTCAAAAGTTTTCATGCACGCTTGTTCATCAAATGGGAATCCAAATTTATGATCAAATTTAAATTCTAAGAAATTGCACAAAAGTGAAACTCCGTCGTGTGGTTTCGATAGGGTTGGGCTTAAAGGGGGTCAAAATAGCTCGAAACGTTGTGGAAGATATCGTGCATGCTTGTCTATCCAATATGAATCCAAACCTATGATCATATTTAAATTTTTAGAATTTGGTCAAAGCCGAGACTCCATCGTGCAGTTTTGTTAGTGTTTGGCTTAGAGATGTTGAAAATAGCTCTCAACATCGTGAAATTTGGCATGCACTCTTATATTCCAAATGCGCATTTAAATATATGATTAAATTTTAATTCCAAGAAATTGGTTAAAAGTGAAACTCCATTGTGCGGTTTCGCCAAGGTTGGGGTTAAAGGGCGTCAAAATAGCTTGAGTGTTGCAAATGTTGGAGTGCACGCCTCACTATCAAATGGGCATCTAAATCTATGAGCAAATTTCAATTCTAAAAAACTGCTCAAAAGTGAAACTCTGTCGTGCGGTTTCACAAGGGTTGGGCTTAAAAGGGTCAAAATAATAGCTCGAAATGTTGCAAAATTTGGCATGCATGATTGTTTATCCAATGGGAATCGAAATCTATGATCAAGTTTTGATTCTAAGAAGTATGTCAAAAGTGAAACTCCATCGTACAGTTTTGTTTGGGTTTGGCTTAAAGGAGCTGAAAATAACTCTAAACATCGTGAAAGTTGGCGTGCACACTTATCATCCAAATGTGCATCAAAAGAAATGATCAAATTTTAATTCTGAGAAATTTGTAAAAAGTGAAATTCTGTCGTGTGGTTTCACAAACGTTGGGGTTAAAGGGGGTGAAAATAGCTCGAAACATTGTGAAAGTTGGAGTGCACGCATGTCTATAAAATTGACATCCAAATCTATGATCAAATTTCAATTGCGAGAAAATTGTCGAAAGTGAAACTTCGTTGTGCGTTTTCGTTAGAGTTTGGCTTAAAACTGGTCCAAATAACTCGAAACATTGCAAAATTTGGAATGCACGCGTGTATATCAAGCATGCATCCAAATCTTTGATCAAATTTCAATTCTAGGAATTTTGTCAAAAGTAAAACTCCATCATGCAGTTTCGCTAAGGTTTGTCTTATAGGACGGAAAAAGAGCTCTGAACATCACTAAATTTGGCATGCACTCTTATCTACCAAATGGGCATCTAAATCTATGATCATATTTCAATTCTAAGAAATTGGTCAAAAGATAAACTTTATCGTGCGCTTTAGCTAAGGTTGCACTTGAAGGCATTGAACTAGCTCGGAACGTCATGAAAGTTAGTGTGTACGCTTGTTTATTGAAATGGGTACCTAAATCCACTTTCAAATTTCATTTCTGAAAAAGTCAACGAAAGTGCATCTTTTAAACTTTTGTTTGACCATCCTTGAATGAGGGCCAAAATAGCTCCAAATCTCAACAAAATTGGTGTCCATGCCTATCTTTGAAATGGGTATCTAAATCTACTTTAAAATTTGAATTTTCAGAAAATGGAAAAAATGCAACGTTTTATGCCTTGGTTTGACGAAGTTTGATCGTGGTCCAAAATGGATTGCAATCCCAAAAGGATCTACATGTAGGGATTCTCTCTCAAATGGGTACCTGAATACAGTTTCAAATTTCAATTTTGAGAATGTCAAGAAAAGTGCATTTCTTAGAACTTGGATTGACCAACCTTAACTTAGTGCTGAAATAACTCAAAATTCGCAAAAATATGTGTGCCTCCTAAATGGGTATCTAAAGCTACTTTTAAATTTGATTTCTAAGAAATTGGAAAAAAGTGCAACCTTTTAGGCCTTTGGTTGACCAAGTTTGACTAAGTCCAAAATAGCTTGAAATCCCCTGAAAGTGTGTATGCACTATTATCTACGAAATGCTAAGATAAATCTACGATCGAGTTTTAAATATGAGAAATTAGTCAAAAGTGAAACTCTGTTGTATGGTTTTGCTGAGGTTGGGTTTAAGGGGGGTGAAATATTTTGGAATGTCTATAAATTTTGCGTGCATGCTTGCCTATTAAATGGGCATTCAAATCTATGATCAAATTTCAATTATAAGAAACTGCTCAAAAGTGAAACTTTGTCATGCGTTTTCGCTACAGTTGGGCTTAAAGGTCGTCAAAATAGCTTGGAACATTGTGAAAGTTGGAATGCATGCTTGTTTATATAATGGACATCTAAATCTATGATCAAGTTTCAATTCTTAGAAGTTGGCCAAGAGTGAAACTCCATCATGCGGTTTTGCTAACATTGGTGTTAAAGGGGGTGAAAATAGCTCAAAACGTTGTGAAAGTTGGAGTGGACACTTATCTATCAAACAGGCATCCAAATCTAAGATCAAATTTAAGTTCTGAGAAATTAGTCAGAAGTGAAACTCCATTGTGCATTTTTGCTAGAGTTGGGCTCAAAGGGGTCCAAATAGCTTAGACCATTGCAAAAGTTTGCGTGCATGTTTTTATGTCAAACGTTCATCCAAATCTTTGATCAAATTTCAACTCCAAGAATTTGGTCAAAAGTGAAACTCCATCATTCGATTTCGCTAAGGTTTGGCTTAAAGGAGGGGAAAATGGCTCTGAGAAATTGGAAACAAATGCAACCTTTTAGGCCTTGGTTTCACCAAGTTCGCCTAAGGTCCAAAATAACTCGAAATCCCCTGAAATTTTTTATGCATGGTTATCTCTCAAATGGGTACCTAAATTCTCTTTCAAATTTCAATTACAAGAAAGCCGAAAAAATAACATCTCTTAGAACTTTACCTGACCAACCTTGAATAATGACCAAAATGGCTCCCAACATCATGAAAGTTAGCATGCACTCTTATCTACCAAATGCGTCGATAAATCTACGATTAAATTTTAATTTTGAGAAATTAGTCAAACGTGAAACTTTGTTGTGCGATTTTGCTAAGGTTGGGCTTAAAGGGGTGAAAATATTTTGGAATGTCTCAAAAGTTTGCATGCACGCTTATTCATCAAATGGGCATCCAAATTTATGATCTGATTTAAATTGTAAGAAACTACTCAAAAGTGAAACTTCATCGAGCGGTTTCGATAGGGTTGGGCTTAAAGGGGTTCAAAATAGCTCAGAACATTGCGAAAGTTGGTGTGCATGCTTGTCTATCCAATATGCATCCCAACCTATCATCAAGTTTCAATTCTGAGAATTTGGTCAAAGTAAAGACTCCATCGTGCAGTTTTGTTACGGTTTGGATTAAAGATGCCAAAAATAGCTCTCAACATCGTGGAAGTTGGCATGCACTCTTATCTTCCAAATGCGCATTTAAATCTATGATTAAATTTTAATTCCAAGCAATTAGTTAAAAGTGCAACTCCGTTGTGCGGTTTCACCAAGGTTGGGGTTAAAGGGGGTGAAAATAGCTTGGAGTGTCGTGAAAGTTGGAGTGCATGCTTCTCTGTAAAATGGGCATCCAAATCTATCATCAAATTTCAATTCTAAGAAATTGGTGTGAAGTGAAACTCCGTCGTGCATTTTCGCTAGACTTGGGCTCAAAGCGTCCAAATAGCCCAGAACATTGCAAAAGTTAGCGTGCACGTTT
The DNA here is from genome assembly GCA_001517045.1 of Pseudotsuga menziesii. NCBI lineage: Eukaryota > Viridiplantae > Streptophyta > Pinopsida > Pinales > Pinaceae > Pseudotsuga > Pseudotsuga menziesii. Next base: position 403,233 of record LPNX010272199.1, on the reverse strand, counting down.
TTATATCAAACGGGCATCCAATTCTATGATCAAATCTCAACTCCAAGAATTTGGTTAAAAGTGAAACTCCATCATTTGATTTCACTAAGGTTTGGCTTAAAGGAGGGGGAAGTAGCTTTGAACATCATGAAATTTTTCGTGCACTCTTATCTAACTAGAAATCTTGCAAAAATATGTGTGCACGCTTATCTACCAAATGGGCATATCAGCGCTTTCACTAAGGTTGCAATTAAAGGGAGTGAAAATAGCTCGGAATGTTACGAAAGTTGGCGTGTACACTTGTTTATTGAAATGGGTACCTAAATCCACTTTCAAATTTCAATTCTGAAAAGGTTGACAAAAGTACATATTTTCAACCTTGGTTTGACCATCCTTGATTAACGGCCAAAATAGCTCCAAACCTTATAAAAATAGGAGTCAATGCCTATATTTAAAATGGGTATCTAAATCTACTTTAAAATTCGAATTTTGAGAAATTAGAAACAATGCAAAGATTTAGGCCTTGGTTTGACGAAGTTTGACTGATGTCCAAAATGTCTCGCAATCCCCAAAAAATATACATGTATGCTTTATCTACAAAATGGATATATAAATACAATTTCAAATTTCAATTTTGACAAAGTTAAGAAAATAATATTTCTTAGAACTTCGTTTGACAAACCTTAACTAAGTGCTGAAATAACCCGAAATCTAACAAAGATATATGTGCACGCTTATCTCTTAAATGGGTATCTAGATATACTTTTACATTTGATTTCTAAGAAATTGGAAAAAAAGTGCAAGCTTTTAGGCCTTGGTTTGACCAATTTTGACTAAGGTCCAAAATAGCTCGAAATCCCCTCAGTGTTTGTATGTATGGTTATCTCTCAAATGGGTATCTAAATTCTCTTTGAAATTTCAATTATGAGAAAGTAAAAAAAATATGATCTCTTAGACCTTTGCTTTAGTAGCCTTGAATAACGACCAAAATAGCTACAAACATTGTGAAAAATGTCATGCACTCTTATCTACCAAATGCACGGATAAATCTACGATCAAATTTCAATTCTGAGAAATTGGTCAAAAGTGAAACTCTCTTGTGTTGTTTTGCTAAGGTTGGGCTTAAAGTGGGTGAAAATATTTCTCAACGTCGTGAAATTTCATGTGCAAGCTTGTCTATCAAATGGACATCCAAATCTATGAGCACATTTCAATTCTAAGAAACTGCTCAAAAGGGAAACTCTATCGTGCGGTTTCACTAGGGTTGGGCTTAAAAGGGGCCAAAATAATAGCTCAGAATGTTCCAAAATTTGGCATGCATGATTGTTTATCCAATGGGAATCCAAATCTATGATCAAGTTTCCATTCTAAGAAGTACGTCAAAAGTGAAACTCCATCATAGAGTTTTGTTACGGTTTGGCTTAAAGGAGCTTAAAATAACTCTGACCATCGTGAAAGTTGGCGTGCACGCTTATCATCTAAATGTGCATCAAAAGATATGATCAAATTTTAATTCCGAGAAATTTGTAAAAAGTGAAACTCCGTCGTGTGGTTTCACAGAGGTTGGGGTTAAAGGGGGTGAAAATACTCAGAATGTCGTGAAAGTTGAAGTGCACACTCGTCTATCAAATGGGCATCCAAATCTATGATGAAATTTCAATTGCGAGAAAATGATCAAAAGTGAAAGTTCATCGTACATTTTCACTAGAATTCAGCTTAAAGCGGGTCCAAATAGCTCAAAACATTACAAAATTTGGTGTGCATGGTTGTATATCAAATGGGCATCCAAATCTATGATCAAATTTCAGTTTTGGGAATTTGATCAAAAGTGAAACTCTGCCATGCGATTTCTCTAAGGTTTGGCTTAAGGGAAGGAAAAATAACTCTGAACGTCTCTAAATTTCGCATGCACTCTTATCTACCAAATGGCCATCTAAATCTATGATCATATTTCAATTCTAAGAAATTGGTCAAAAGAGGAACTTTATCGTGCGCTTTCGCTAAGGTTGCACTTAAAGGGAGTGAAATATCTTGGAACATCGCGAAAGTTAGTGTGTATGCTTGTTTATTGAAATGGGTACCTAATCCACTTTCAAATTTCACTTCTGAAAAAGTCAACAAAAGTGCATATTTTCAACTTTTGTTTGACCATCCTTGAATGAGGGCCAAAATAGCTCCAAATCTCATAAAAACAGGTGTCCATTCCTATCTTTGAAATGGGTATCTAAATCTACTTTAAAATTTAAATTTTCAGAAAATGGAAAAAATGCAACGTTTTAGGCCTTGTTTGACGAAGTTTGACCGAGGTCCAAAATAGCTCGCAATCCAAAAAAAATCTACATGTAGGGATTATCTCTCAAATGGGTACCTAAATATAGTTTCAAATTTCAATTTCGAGAAATTCAAGAAAAGTGCATTTCTTAGAACTTGGTTTGACCAAACTTAACTAAGTGCTGAAATAACTTGAATTTCGCAAAAATATGCGTGCCTCTTAAATGGGTATCTAAATCTACTTTTAAATTTGAATTCTAAGAAATTGGAAAAAAGTGCAACCTTTTAGGCCTTGGTTTGACCAAGTTTGACTAAGGTCCAAAATAGTTTGAAATCCCCTGAAGGTGTGTATGCATGGTTATCTCTCAAATGGGTACCTAAATTCTCTTTCAATTTTCAATTACAAGAAAGTAAAAAAAATAGCATCTCTTAAACCTTTGCTTCACCCACCTTGATTAACGACCAAAATAACTTCAAACATTGTGAAATTTGGTGTGCACTGTTATCTACCAAATGCTAAGATAAATCTATGATCAAATTTTAATTCTGAGAAATTAGTCAAAATTGAAACTTGGTTGTATGGTTTTGCTGAGGTTGGGATTAAAGGGGGTGAAATATTTTGGAACGTCTCAAAATTTCGTGTGCACGCTTGTCTTTTAAAAAGGCATTCGAATCTATGATCAAATTTTAATTATAAGAAATTGCTCAAAAGTGAAAATTCATCATGCGTTTTCGCTAGGGTTGGGGTTAAAGGTGGTGAAAATAGCTTGGAACGTTGTGAAAGTTGGTGTGCATGCTTGTTTATCTAATGGGCATCCAAATCTATGATCAAGTTTCAATTCTTAGAAGTTGGTCAAAAGTGAAACTCCATCGTGCGGTTTTGTTAGGGTTTGGCTTAAAGGAGCTGAAAATAAATCTGAACATCATGAAAGTTGGCATGCACTCTTATCTTCCAAATGCACATCTAAATCTATGATGAAATTTTAATTCCAAGAAATTGGTCAAGAGTGAAACTCTGTCATGCGGTTTCGCTAAGATTGGAGTTAAAGGGGTTGAAAATAGCTCAAAATGTCGTGAAGGTTCCACGCTTGTCCATCCAACGGGAAAATGTATTTGAGAGATTGGAAACAAATTCAACCATTTAGGCCTTGGTTTTAGCAAGTTTGCCTAAGGTCCAAAATAGCTCGAAATCCCCTGAAAGTTTGTATGCATGGTTATCTCTCAAATGGGTACCTAAATTCTCTTTAAAATTTCAATTACAAGAAAGCCGAAAAAATAACATCTCTTAGACCTTTACTTGACCAACCTTGAATAACAACTAAAATGGCTTTGAACATCATGAAAGTTAGCATGCACTCTTATCTGCCAAATGCGCTGATAAATCTACGATAAATTTTAATTTTGAGAAATTAGTGAAACGTGAAACTCCGTTGTGTGGTTTTGCTAAGGTTGGGCTTAGAAGGGGTGAACATATTTTGGAAGGTCTCAAAGGTTTGCATGCATGCTTGTTCATCAAAAGGGCATCCAAATTTATGTTCAAATTTAAATTCTAAGAAGCTACTCAAAAGTGAAACTCCGTCGTGCAGTTTCGATAGGGTTGGGCTTAAAGGGGGACAAAATAGCTCAGAACATTGTGAAAGTTGGTGTGCATGCTAGTCTATCCAATATGCATCAAAACCTCTCATCAAGTTTCAATTCTGAGAATTTGGTCAAAGCTAAGACTCCATCCTGTAGTTTTGTTAGGTTTTGGCTTAAAGATCCCGAAAATAGCTCTCAACAGCGTGAAAGTTTGCATGCACTCTTATCTTCCATATGTGCATTTAAATCTATGATTAAATTTTAATTCCAAGAAATTGGTTAAAAGTAAAACACAGTTGTGCGGTTTCTCCAAGGTTGGGGTTGAAGGGGGTGAAAATGGCTCGAAGTGTTGCAAAAGTTGGAGTGCACGTTTATCTATCAAAAAGGCATCCAAATCTATGATCATATTTCAATTCTGAGAAATTGGTCAGAAGTGAAACTCTGTCATGCATTTTCGCTAGAATTGGGCTCAAAGGGGTCCTAATAGCTCGGAACATTGCAAAAGTTGGCATACATGTTTTTATATCAAAGGGGCATCCAAATCTATGATCGAATTTCAACTTCAAGAATTTGGTCAAAAGTGAAACTCCATCATTCGATTTCACTAAGGTTTGGCTTAAAGGAGGGGAAAATAGCTCTGAACATCACGAAATTTTTCATGCACTCTTATCTAATTAGAAATATCGCAAAAATATGTGTACACGCTTATCTAACAAATGGGCATATCGACGCTTTCGCTAAGGTTGCACTTAAAGGGAGTGAAAATAGCTCAAAATGTTACGAAAGGTTGAGTGTATGCTTGTTTATTGAAATGGGTACCTAAATCCACTTTCAAATTTCAATTCTAAAAAAGTTGAGAAAAGCGCATATTTTCAACCTTGGTTTGACCATCCTTGATTAAGGGCCCAAATAACTCCAAATCTCATAAAAATAGGTGTCAATGCCTATATTTGAAATAGGTGTCTAAATCTACTTTAAAATTTGAATTTTGAGAAATTGGAAATAATGCAACGTTTTAGGCCTTGGCTTGACGAAGTTTGACCAATGTCCAAAATGGCTCACAATCCCCAAAAAATATACATGTATTCTTTATCTACCAAATGTATACCTGAATACAGTTTCAAATTTCAATTTCGAGAAAGTAAAGAAAAGTGCATTTCTTACAACTTCGTTTGACCAACCTTAACTAAGGGCTGAAATAACCCGAAATCTCACAAAAATATGTGTGCACGCTTATCTCTTAAATGGGTATCTAAATAAACTTTTACATTTGATTTCTAAGAAATTGGAAAAAAGTGCAAGCTTTCAGACCTTGGTTTGACCAGGTTTGACTAAGGTCCAAAATAGATCGAAATCCCCTCAGAGTTTGTATCCATGGTTATCTCTCAAATGGGTATCTAAATTCTCTTTCAAATTTTAATTATGAGAAAGTCAGAAAAATATGATCTCTTAGACCTTTGCTTGAGCAGCCTTGAATAACGACCAAAATAGTTCCAAACATCATGAAAGTTGGCATGCACTCTTATCTACCAAATGCACAGATAAATCTACGATCAAATTTTAATTCTGAGAAATTGGTCAAAAGTGAAACTCCCTTGTGTTGTTTTTCTAAGGTTGGCTTAAAGTGGGTGAAAATATTTTGAACCTTCGTGAAAAATCATGTGCAAGCTTTTCTATCAAATGGATATCCAAGTCTATGAGCAAATTTCAATTCTGGGAAACTACTCAAAAGTGAAACTCTGTCGTGCGGTTTCACTAGGTTTGGGCTTAAAAGGGGTCAAAATCATAGGTCGAAACATTCCAAAATTTGGCGTGCATGATTGTTTATCCAATGGGCATCCAAATCTATGATCAAGTTTCCATTCTAAGAAGTACGTCAAAATTGAAACTCCATCGTACAACTTTGTTATGGTTTTGCTTAAAGGAGTTGAAAATAACCCTGAACATCGTGAAAGTTCGCATGCACACCTATCATCCAAATTCTCATCAAAAGATATGATCAAATTTTAATTTCGAGAAATTTGTAAAAAGTGAAACTCTATCGTGCGGTTTCGTAAAGGTTGGGGTTAAAGGGGGTGAAAATAGCTCGAAACGTTGCTAAAGTTGGAGTGCACGCTTGTCTATCAAATGGGCATCCAAATCTATGATCAAATTTCAATTGTGAGAAATTTGTCAAAAGTGAAACTTCGTCGTACATTTTCGCTAGAGTTCGGATTAAAGCAGGTCCAAATAGCTCGAAACATTGCAAAATTTAGTGTGCACGCTTGTATATCAAATGGGCATCCAAATCTATGATCAAATTTCAATTCTAGGAATTTGGTTAAAAGTGAAACTCCATCACGCGGTTTCACTAAGGTATGGCTTAAAGGAGGGAAAAATAGCTCTGAACATCACTAAATTTGGCATCCACTCTTATCTACCAAATGGGCATCTAAATCTATGATCATATTTCAATTCTAAGAAGTTGGTCAAAAGAGAAACTTTATCGTGCGCTTTCACTAAGGTTCCACTTAAAGAGAGTGAAATAGCTCGGAATGTCGCGAAAGTTAGCGTGTATGCTTGTTTATTGAAATGGCTACCTAAATCCACTTTCAAATTTCACTTCTGAAAAAGTCAACAAAAGTGCATCTTTTCAACTTTTGTTCGACCATTCTTGAATGAGGGAAAAAATAGCTCCAAATCTCATAAAAATAGGTGTCCATGCCTATCTTGGAAATGGGTATCTAAATCTACTTTAAAATTTGAATTTTCAGAAAATGGAAAAAATGCAACGTTTTAGGCCTTGGTTTGACGATGTTTGACCGAAGTCCAAAATGGCTCGCAATCCCAAAAGAATCTACATGTAGGGATTATCTCTGAAATGGGTACCTAAATACAGTTTCAAATTTCAATTTCGAGAAAGTCAAGAAAAGTGCATTTCTTAGAACTTGGTTTGACCAACCTTAATTAAGTGCCGAAATAACTCAAAATTTGCAAAAATATGTGTGCCTCTTAAATGGGTATCTAAATCTACTTTCAAATTTGATTTCTAAGAAATAGGAAAAAGGTGCAACCTTTTAGGCCTTGGTTTGACCAAGTTTGACAAAGGTCCAAAAAAGATCAAAATCCTCTGAAGGTTTGCATGCATGGTTATCTCTCAAATGGGTACCTAAATTCTCTTTCAAATTTCAATTACAAGAAAGTCGAAAAAATAGCATCTCTTACACCTTTGCTTGACCAACCTTGAATAACGACCAAAATAACTTCAAACATCGTGAAAGTTGGTGTGCACTGTTATCTACCAAATGCTAAGATAAATCGACGATCATATTTTAATTCAGAGAAATTAGTCAAAAGTGAAACTCGGTTGTATGGTTTTGCTGAGGTTGGGATTAAAGCGGGTGAAATATTTTGGAACGTCTCAAAATTTCGCATGCATGCTTGTCTATCAAATGGGAATTCTAATTTATGATCAAATTTCAATTATAAGAAACTGCTCAAAAGTGAAACTTCGTCATGCGTTTCCACTAGGGTTGGGCTTAAAGGTGGTCAAAATAGCTTAGAACATTGCAAAAGTTAGCGTGCATGCTTGTTTATCTAATGGGAATGCAAAGCTATGATCAAGTTTCAATTCTTAGAAGTTCGCCAAAAGTGAAACTCCATCGTGCAGTTTTTTCAGGGTTTGGCTTGAAGGAGTCGAGAATAAATCTGAACATCATGAAAGTTGGCATGCACTCTTATCTTTCAAATGCACATCTAAATCTATGATCAAATTTTAATTCTAAGAAATTGGTCAAGAGTGAAACTCCATCATGCGGTTTTGCTAAGATTTGGGTTAAAGGGGGTCAAAATAGCTCAAAACATTGCAAAAGTTGGAGTGCACACTTATCTATCAAACGGGCATCCAAATCTATGATCAAATTTAATTTCTGAGAAATTGGTCAAAAGCAAAACTCCGTCGTGCATTTTCACTAGAGTTGGGCTTAAAGTGGTCCAAATAGCTGGCAACATTACAAAATTTGGCATGCGCATTTTTATATCAAACGGGCATCCAAATCTATGATAAAATTTTAAATCCGAGAATTTGGTCAAAAGTGAAACTCCATCATTCAATTTCGCTAAGGTTTTTCTTAAAGGAGGGGAAAATAACTCTGAGAAATTGGAAACAAATGCAAGCTTTTAGGCCTTGGTTTCACCAAGTTTGCCTAAGGTCCAAAATAGCTCGAAATCTCCTGCAAGTTTATATGCATGGTTATCTCTCAAATGGGTACCTAATTTCCCTTTCAAATTTCAATTACTAGAAAGCTGAAAAAATAACATCTCTTAGACCTTCACTTAACCAACCTTGAATAACGACCAAAATAGCTCCGAACATCATGAAAGTTAGCATGCACTCTTATCTATCAAACGCGTCGATAAATCTACGATTAAATTTTAATTTTGATAAATTAGTCAAATGTGAAACTCCTTTGTGCTGTTTTTCTAAGGTTGGGCTTAAAAGGGGTGGAAACATATTGGAATGTCTCAAAAGTTTGCATGCACACTTGTTCATCAAATGGGAATCCAAATTTATGATCAAATTTAAATTCTAAGAAACCACTCAAAAGTGAAACTCCGTCGTGTGGTTTTGATAAGCTTGGGCTTAAAGGGGGTCAAAATAGCTCGGAACGTTGTGAAATATGGTGTGCATGCTTGTCTATCCAATATGAATCCAAACCTATGATCATATTTAAATTTTGAGAATTTGGTCAAAGTTGAGACTCCATCGTGCATTTTTGTTAGGGTTTCGCTTAGAGATGTCGAAAATAGCTCTCAACATCGTGAAATTTGGAATGCAATCTTATCTTCCAAATGCGCATTTAAATATATGATTAAATTATAATTCCAAGAAATTGGTTAAAAGTGAAACTTTGTTGTGCGGTTTCGCCAAGGTTGGGGTTAAAGGGGGTCAAAATAGCTCGAGTGTCATGAACTTTGGAGTGCACGCTTCACTATATGAGCAAATTTCAATTCTAAAAAATTGCTCAAAAGTGAAACTCTGTCATGCGATTTCACAAGGGTTGGGCTTAAAAGGGGTCAAAATAATAGCTCGAAATGTTGCAAAATTTGGCATGCATGATTGTTTATCCAATGGGCATCCAAATCTATGATCAAGTTTCGATTCTAAGAAGTACGTCAAAAGTGAAACTCAATCATACAGTTTTGTTAGGGTTTGGATTAAAGGAGCTGAAAATAACTCCAAACATCGTGAAAGTTGGTGTGCACACTTATCATCCAAATCCGCATCAAAAGATATGATCAAATTTTAATTACGAGAAATTTGTAAAAAGTGAAACTCCGTCGTGTAGTTTTGCAAAGGTTGGGATTAGAGGGGGTGAAAATAGCTCGAAACATCACGAAAGTTGGAGTGCATGCACGTCTAGAAAATGGGCATCCAAATCTATGATCAAATTTCAATTGCGATAAAATTCTCAAAAGTGAAACTTTGTCGTGCATTTTCATTAGAGTTTGGCTTAAAGCAGGTCCAAATAGCTCGATACATCGCAAAATTGGCATGCACGCTTGTATATCAAATGGGCATCCAAATCTTTGATCAAATTTCAATTCTAGGAATTTGGTCTAAAGTGAAACTCCATCACGTAGTTTCACTAAGGTTTGTCTTATAGGACGGAAAAAGAGCTCTAAACATCACTAAATTTGGCATGCACTCTTATCTACCAAATGGGCATCTAAATATATGGGCATCGTGCGCTTTCACTAAGGTTGCACTTAAAGGCATTGAACTAGCTCGAAACGTCGTGAAAGTTAGTGTGTACGCTTGTTTATTGAAATGGGTACCTAAATGCACTTTCAAATTTCATTTCTGAAAAAGTCGACAAAAGTTCATCTTTTAAAATTTTGTTTGACCGTCCTTGAATGAGGGCCAAAATAGCTCCAAATCACAAAAAGATCTACATGTAGGGATTATCTCTCAAATGGGTACCTAAATACAGTTTCAAATTTGAATTTTGAGAATGTCAAGAAAATTGCATTTCTTAGAACTTGGATTGACCAACCTTAACTAAGTGCCGAAATAACTCGATATTCGCAAAAATATGTGTGCCTCTTAAATGGGTATCTAAAGCTAATTTTAACTTTGTTTTCTAAGAAATTGGAAAAAGTGCAACCTTTTAGGCCATGGATTGTCCAAGTTTGACTAAGGTCCAAAATAGCTCAAAATCTCCTGAAAGTGTGTATGCATTGTTATCTACCAAATGCTAAGATAAATCTATGATCGAGTTTTAAATATGAGAAATTAGTCAAAAGTGAAACTCTGTTGTATGGTTTTGATAAGGTTGGGATTAAAGGGGGTGAAATATTTAGGAACGTCTTGAAGTTTTGTGTGCACGCTTGTCTATCAAATGGGCATTCAAATCTATGATCAAATTTCAATTATAAGAAACTGCTCAAAAGTGAAACTTCATCATGTGTTTTCGCTATGGTTGGGCTTAAATGTGGTCAAAATAGCTTGGAACATTGTGAAAGTTGGCATGCATGCTTGTTTATATAATGAGCATCCAAATCTATGATCAAGTTTCAATTCTTAGAAATTGGTCAAAAGTGAAACTCCATCATGCGGTTTTGTTAGGGTTTGGCTTAAAGGAGTCGAAAATAACTCTGAACATCATGAAAGTTGGCGTGCACTCTTATCTTCCAAATGCACATCTAAATCTATGATCAAATTTTAAATCCGATAAATTGGTCAAGAGTGAAACTCCATCATGTGGTTTGCTAAGATTGGGGTTAAAGGGGGTGAAAATAGCTCAAAACATCATGAAAGTTGGAGTGCACGCTTATCTATCAAACGGGCATCCAAATCTATGATCAAATTTCAATTTTAAGAAATTGGTCAGAAGTGAAACTAAGTCGTGCATTATCGCTAGAGTTGGGCTCAAAGGGTTCCAAATAACTCAGAACATTTCTAAAGTCGGGATGCATGTTTTTATATCAAATGAGCATCCAAATCTATGATGAAATTTCAACTCCAAGAATTTGGTCAAAAGTGAAACTCCATCATTTGATTTCACTAAGGTTTGGCTTAAAGGAGGGGAAAATAGCTTTGAGAAATTGAAAACAAATGCAACCTTTTAGGCCTTGGTTTCACCAAATTTTCCAAAGGTCCAAAATAGCTCGAAATCCCCTGAATGTTTGTATGCATGGTTATCTCTCAAATGGGTACCTAAATTCTCTTTAAAATTGCAATTACAAGAAACTCGAAAAAATAACATCTCTTAGACCTTCGCTTGACCAACCTTGAATAACGACCAAAATAACTTCGAACATCGTGGAATTTGGTGTGCACTGTTATCTACCAAATTCTTAGATAAATCTACGATCAAATTTTAATTATGAGAAATTAGTCAAAAGTAAAACTTGGTTGTATGGTTTTGCTGAGGTTGGGATTAAAGGGGGTGACATATCTTGGGAAGTCTCAAAATTCTGCATGCACACTTTTCTATCAAATGGGCCTTCGAATCTATGATCAAATTTCAATTATACGAATCTGCTCAAAACTGAAACTTCACCATGCGTTTTCGCTAGGGTTGTGCTTAAAGGTGGTCGAAATATCTTGGAACGTTGCGAAAGTGGGTGTGTATTCTTGTTTATCTAATGGGTTATCTATCAAACGGGAATTAAAATCGCGAAATTTGGAGTGTACGGTTATCTATCAAACGGGCATCCAAATCTATGATCAAATTTAAATCTAAGAAATTAGTTAGAAGTGAAACTCTGTTGTTCATTTTTGCTAGAGTTGGGCTCGAACGGGTCCAAATAGCTCAGACCATTGCAAAAGTTGGCGTGCATGTTTTTATATGAAACGGGCATCCAAATCTATGATCAAATTTTAACTCTGAGAATTTGGTCAAAAGTGAAAATCCATCATTCGATTTCACTAAGTTTTGGCTTAAGGAAGGGGAAAATGGCTTTGAGAAATTGGAAACAAATACAACCTTTTAGGGCTTGGTTTCACCAAGTTTGCCTAAGGTCCAAAATAGCTCGAAATCCCCTGAAAGTTTGTATGCATTGTTATCTCTCAAATGGGTACCGAAATTCTCTTTCAAATTTCAATTACAAGAAAGCCGAAAAAATAACATCTCTTAGACCTTTACTTGAGAAACCTTGAATAATGACCAAAATAGCTCCGAACATCTTAGCATGCACTCTTATCTACCAAATGTGCCGATAAATCTACGATTAAATTTTAATTTTGAGAAATTAGTCAAACATGAAACTTCGTTGTGCGGTATTACTAAGGTTGGGCTTAAAGGGGGTGAAAATATTTTGGAATGTCTCAAACTTCGTTGCATGCACGCTTGTTCATCAAATGGGCATCAAAATTTATGATCAAATTTAAATTCTAAGAAATGCTCAAAAGTGAAACTCCGTGGTGCAGTTTCCATAGGGTTCGGCTTAAAGGGGGTCAAAATAGCTCGAAACGTTGCAAAAGTTGGCGTGCATGCTTGTCTATCCAATATGCATCCAAACATATGATCAGGTTTCAATTCTGAGAATTTCATCAAAGCTGAGACTGCATCGTGCAGTTTTGTTATAGTTTGTCTTAAAGATGTCAAAAATAGCTCTCAACATCGTGAAAGTTGGCATGCACTGTTATTTTCCAAATGCGCATTTAAATCTATGATTAAATTTTAATTCGAAGAAATTGGTTAAAAGTGAAACTCTGTCATGCACGTTTTTATGTGTACCTCTTATGGTTTGACTTACTGAACATCGTGAAAGTTGGCATGCACTCTTATTTTCCAAATGTGCATTTAAATCTATGATTAAATTTTAATTCGAAGAAATTGGTTAAAAGTGAAACTTCGTCGTGCACATTTTTATGTGTGCCTCTTAAATCGGTATCTAAATCTAGTTTTAAAATTGATTTCTAAGAAATTGGAAAAAAGTGCAACCTTTTTGGCCTTGGTTTGACCAAGTTTGACCAAGCTCCAAAGTAGCTCAGAATCCCCCGAAAGTGTGTATGCATGGTTATCTCTCAAATGGGTACCTAAATTCTCTTTCAAATTTCACTTACAAGAAAGTCGAAAAAATAGCATTTCTTAGACCTTTGCTTGACCAACCTTGAATAATGACCAAAATAAATTCGAACATCGTGGAAATTGGTGTGCACTGTTATCTACCAAATGCTAAGATAAATCTACAATCAAATTTTAATTCTTAGAAATTAGTCAAAAGTGAAACTCTGTTGTATGGTTTTGCTGAGGTTGGGATTAAAAGGGGTGAAATATTTTGGAACGTCTCGAAATTTTGCGTGTATGCTTGTTTATTAAATGGACGTTCAAATCTATGATCAAATTTCAATTATAAGAAACTGCTCAAAAGTGAAACTTTGTCATGCGTTTTCACTAGGGTTGGGCTTAAAGGTTGTCAAAATATCTTGGAACGTTGCAAAAGTTGGTGTGCATGCTTGTTTATTTAATGGGCATCCAAATCTATGATCAAGTTTCAATTCTTAGAAGTTGGTTAAAAGCGAAACTCCATCGTGCAGTTTTGTTAGGGTTTGGCTTAAAGGAGTCGAAAATAACTCTAAACATCATGAAAGTTGGCATGCAGAATCTTGCAAATCCACATCTAAATCTATGATCAAATTTTAATTCCAAGATTTTTGTCAAGAGTGAAACTCCGTCATGCGGTTTCGCTAGGATTGGGGTTATAGGGGGCGAAAATAGCTCAAAACATCGCGCAAGTTTGAGTGTTCGGTTATCTATCAAACAGGCATCCAAATCTATGATCAAATTTCAATTCTGAGAAATTAGTCAGAAGTGAAACTCCGCCGTTCATTTTCACTAGAGTTGGGTTGGAAGGGGTCCAAATAGCCCTGACCATTGGACAAGTTGGAATGCACATTTTTATATCAAACGGTTATCCAAATCTGTGATCAAATTTCAACTCCGAGAATTTGGTCAAAAGTGAAACTCCGTCATTCGATTTCACTAAGGTTTGCCTTAAAAGAAAAACTGCAAGCTTTTAGCACTTGGTTTGACCAAGTATGAGCAAATTTGAATACTAAGAAACTGCTCAAAAGTGAAACTCTGTCATGTGGTTTCTCTAGGGTTGGGCTTAAAAGGGGTCAAAATAATAGCTCGAAACATTGCAAAATTTTGCGTGCATGATTGTTTATCCAATGGGCATCCAAATCTATAATCAAGTTTCTATTCCAAGAAGTACATCAAAGTTGAAACTCGATTGTACAATTTTGTTAGGGTTTGGCTTAAAGGAGCTTAAAATAACTATGAACATCGTGAAAGTTGGTGTGCACACTTATCATCCAAATGCGCATCAAAAGATATGATCAAATTTTAATTCCGAGAAATTTGTAAAAAGTGAAACTCCGTCGTGCAGTTTCATAAAGGTTGGGGTTAAAGGTGGTCAAAATAGCTTGGAACGTTGCGAACGTTGGCATGCATGCTTGTTTATATAATGGGCATCCAAATCTATGATCAAGTTTCAATTCTTAGAAGTTGGTCAAAAGTGAAACTCCATCATGCAATTTTGCTAAGATTTGGCTTAAAGGAGGGAAAAAGAGCGCTCAACATCACGAAATTTGGCATGCACTCTTATCTACCAAATGGGCATCTAAATCTATGATCATATTTCAATTCTAATAAATTGGTCAAAAGAGAAACTTTATCGTGCTAAGGTTGCACTTAAAGGGAGTGAAATAGGTCGGAACTTTGCGAAAGTTAGCGTGTACGCTTGTTTATTTAAATGGGTACCTAAATCCACTTTCAAATTTCACTTCTAAAAAATTCCACAAAATTGCATCTTTTCAACTTTTGTTTGACCATCCTTGAATCAGGGCCAAAATAGCTCCAAATCTCATAAAAATAGGTGTCCATGCCTATCTTTGAAATGGGTATCTAAAATCTACTTTAAAATTTGAATTTTCAGACAATGGGAAAAAATGCAACATTTTAGGCCTCGATTTGACGAAGTTTGACCGATGTCCAAAATGGCTCGTAATCCCAAAGAAATCTACATTTAGGGATTATATCTCAAATGGATACCTAAATACAGTTTCAAATTTCAATTTCAAGAAATTCAAGAAAAGTGCATTTCTTAGAACTTGGTTTGACCAACCTTTTCCAAGTGCCGAAATAACTCGAAATTCGCAAAAATATGTGTGCCTCTTAAATGGGTATCTAAATCTACTTTTAAATTTGATTTCTAAGAAATTGGACTTTTAGGCCTTGGTTTGACCAAGTTTGACCAAGGTCCAATATAGCTCGAAATCCCTTGAAAGTGTGTATGCATGGTTATCTCTC
The DNA here is from genome assembly GCA_001517045.1 of Pseudotsuga menziesii. Taxonomy (NCBI): domain Eukaryota; kingdom Viridiplantae; phylum Streptophyta; class Pinopsida; order Pinales; family Pinaceae; genus Pseudotsuga; species Pseudotsuga menziesii. The sequence continues at coordinate 388,102 of LPNX010272199.1, read as the reverse complement.
AAATGGGTACCTAAATTCTCTTTCAAATTTCAATTACAAGGAATTCGGAAAAATAACATCTCTTAGACCATTGCTGGACCAACCTTGAATAACTACCAAAATAACTTTGAACATCATGAAAGTTGGTGTGCACTATTATCTACCAAATGCTAATATAAACCTATGATGAAATTTTAATTATGAAGAAATTAATCAAAAGTGAAACTCTGTTGTATGGTTTTGCTGAGGTTGGGATTAAAGGGGGTGAAATATTTTGGAACGTATCAAATGGGGACGCTTACAGGGGGTGAAATATTTTTGGAACGTCTCGCGTGCACGCTTGTCTATCAAATGGGCATTCAAATCTATGATCAAATTTCAATTATAAGAAACTACTCAAAAGTGAAACTTCATCATGCATTTTCGCTAGGGTTGGGCTTAAAGGTGGTAAAAATAGCTTGGGACATTGTGAAAGTTGGTGTGCATGCTTGTTTATCTAATGGGAATCCAAATCGATGATCAAGTTTCAATTCTTAGAAGTTGTTCAAAAGCAAAACTCCATTGTGCGGTTTTATTAGGGTTTGGCTTAAAGGAGTCAAAAATAACTCTAAACATCATGAAAGTTGGTGTGCACTCTTATCTTCCAAATGCGCATCTAAATCTATGACCAAATTTTAATTCTGAGAAATTGGTCAAGAGTGAAACTCCGACATACGGTTTCGCTAAGATTCGGGTTAAAGGGAGTGAAAATAGCTCAAAACGTCGTGAAAGTTGGAGTGCACGGTTATCTATCAAACAGGCATCCAAATCTATGATCAAATTTCAATTCTGAGAAAATGGTTAGAAGTGAAACTTCATCGTGCATTTTCACTAAAGTCGTGCTCGAAGGGGTCGAAATAGCTTGGCCCATCACAAAAGTTGGAATGCACATTTTTATATTAAATGGGCATCCAAATCTATGATCAAATTTCAACTCCAAGAATTTGGTCAAAAGTGAAACTCCATCATTCGATTTCGCTAAGGTTTGGCTTAAAGGAGGGGAAAATGGCTCTGAGAAATTGGGAAAAAATGCAACCTTTTAGACCTTGGTTTCACCAAGTTTTCCTAAGGTCCAAAATAATTCGAAATCCCTTGAAAGTTTTTATGCGTGGTTATCTCTCAAATGGGTACCTAAATTCTCTTTCAAATTTCAATTTCAAATTTCAATTTTGAGAAATTAGTCAAAAGTGAAACTCCGTTGTGTGGTTTTGCTAGGGTTGGTCTTAAAGGGGGTGAAAATATTTTGGAATGTCTCAAAAGTTTGCATGCACTCTTGTTCATCAAATGGGAATCCAAATTTATGATCAAATTTAAATTCTAAGAAATTGCTCGAAAGTAAAACTCCATCGTGTGGTTTTGGCAGGGTTGGGCTTAAAGGTGGACAAAATAACTCGAAACATCATGAAATTTGGCATGCAGGATTCTCTATCCAATATGCATCCAAAGCTATGATCAAGTTTCAATTCTGAGAATTTTATCAAACCTAAGACTCCATCGTGTAGTTTTTTTAGGGTTTGGCTTAAAGATGCTAAAAATAGCTCTCAACATCATGAAAGGTCGCATGTACTCTTATCTTCAAAATGCACATTTAAATCTATGATTGAATTTTAATTCCAAGAAATTGATTAAAAGTAAAACATCGTTGTGCGGTTTCTCTAAGGTTTGGGTTAAAGGGTTTGAAAATAGCTCGTGGTGTCACGAAAGTTGGAGTGCACACTTCTCTATCAAATGGGCATCCAAATCTATGATCAAATTTCAATTCCAAGAAATTAGTCAGAAGTGAAACTCCGTCGTGCATTTTTCGCTAGAGTTGGGCTCAAAGGGGTCCAAATAGATTGGAACATTGCAAAAGTTGATGTGCAGGATTTTATATCAAATGGGCATCCAAATCTATGATCAAATTTCAACTCCAAGAATTTGGTCAAAAGTGAAACTCCCTCATTCGATTTCGCTAAGGTTTGGCTTAAATATTTGTCAATGCCTATATTTGAAATGGGTATCTAAAACTACTTTAAAATTTGAATTTTGAGAAATTGGAAATAATGTAATGTTTTAGGCCTTGGTTTGATGAAGTTTGACTGATGTCCAAAATGGCTCGCAATCACCCAAAAATATACATGTTTGATTTATCTACCAAATGGATACCTAAATACAGTTTCAAATTTCAATTTTGAGAAAGTCAAGAAAACTGCATTTCTTAGAACTTCATTTGACCAACCTTAACTAAGGGCTGAAATAACCCGAAATCTCACAGAAATATGTGTGCACGCTTATGTCTTAAATGGGTATCTAAATATACTTTTACATTTGATTTCTAAGCAATTGGAAAAAAGTAAAAGATTTTAGTCCTTGGTTTGACCAAGTTTGACTAAGGACCAAAATAGCTCGAAATCCCCTCACAGTTTGTATGCATGGTTATCTCTCAAATAGGTATCTAAATTCTCTTTCAAATTTCAATTATGAGAAAGTCAGAAAAAATATGATCTCTTAGACCTTTGCTTGTCCAGCCTTGAATAATGACCAAAATAGCTCCGAACATCATGAAAGTTGGCATGCACTCTTATCTACCAAATGCACAAATAAATCTATGATCAAATTTTAATTCTGAGAAATTGGTCAAAAGTGAAACTCCCTTATGTTGTTTTGCTAAGGTTGGGTTTAAAGCAGGTGAAAATATTTCGCAATGTCGTGAAATTTCATGTTTAATCTTGTCTATTAAATGGACATCCAAATCTATGAGCAAATTTCAATTCTGGTAAACCGCTCAAAAGTGAAACTCTGTGGTGCGATTTCACTAGGGTTGGGCTTAAAATGGGTCAAAATAATAGGTCAGAACGTTGAAAAATTTGGTGTGCATGTTTGTTTATCCAATGGGCATCCAAATCTATGATCAAGTTTCCATTCGAAGAAGTACGTCAAAAGTGAAACTCCATTGTTAGGGTTTGGCATAAAGGAGCTGAAAATAACTCTGAACATCATGAAAGTTGGCATGCACACTTATCATCCAAATGCACATCAAAAGATATGATCAAATTTTAATTCCGATAAATTTGTAGAGAGTGAAACTCCGTCGTGCAGTTTTGCAAAGGTTGGGGTTAAAGGGGATGAAAATAGCTCGAAACGTCATGAAAGTTGGAGTGCAAGCTTGTCTATCAAATGGGCATCCAAATCTATGATCAAATTTCAATTACGAGAAAATAGTCAAAATTGAAACTTCGTCGTGCATTTTCGCTATAGTTCGGCTTAAAGCGGGTCCAAATAGCTCGAAACATTACAAAATTTGGCGTGCACGCTCGTATATCAAACGGGCATCCAAATCTATGATCAAATTTCAATTCTAGGAATTTGGTCAAATGTGAAACTCTGTCATGCGGTTTTGCTAAGGTTTTGGTTAAAGGAGCGAAAAAGAGCTCTGAACATCACTGAATGATTGTTTATCCAATGGGCATCCAAATCTATGATCAAGTTTCCATTCTAAGAAGTATGTCAAAAGTGAAACTCCATTGTACAGTTTTGTTAGGGTTTGGATTAAAGGAGCTGAAAATAACTCTGAACATCTTAAAGTTGGCGTGCACACTTATCATCCAAATGCGCATCAAAATATATGATCAAATTTTAATTTCGACAAATTTGTAAAAAGTGAAACTCCGTTGTACAGTTTCGCAAAGGTTGGGGTTAAAGGGGGTGAAAATATCTCAAAACGTCATTAAATTTGTAGTGCATGCTTGTCTATCAAATGGGCATCCAAATCTATGATCAAATTTCAATTGTGAGAAAATTGTCAAAAGTGAAACTTTGTCATGCATTTTCGCTAGATTTCGGCTTAAAGTGGGTCCAAATAGCTTGACGCATTGCATAATTTGGTGTGCATGCTTGTATATCAAATGGGCATCCAAATGTATAATCAAATTTCAATTCTGGGAATTTGGTAAAAAGTGAAACTTCGTCATGCGGTTTCGCTTAAAGGAGGGAAAAAGAGCTCTAAACATCATTAAATTTGGCATGCACTCTTATCTACCAAATGGGCATCCAAAACTATGATCATATTTTAATTCTAAAAAATTGGTCAAAAGAAAAACTTTATCGTGCTAAGGTTGCACTTAAAGGGAGTGAAATAGCTCGGAAGGTCGTTAACGTTAGCGTGTATGCTTGTTTATTGAAATGGGTAGCTAAATCCACTTTCAAATTTCACTTCTAAAAAAGTGAACAAAAGTGCATCTTTTCAACTTTTGTTTGACCATCCTTGATTGAGGGCCAAAATAGCTCCAAATCTCATAAAAATAGGTGTCCATGCCTATCTTTGAAATGGGTATCTAAATCTACTTTAAAATTTGAATTTTCAGAAAATGGAGAAAATGCAACGTTTTAGGCCTTGGTTTGACGAAGTTTGACCGTGGTCCAAAATGGCTCGCAATCCCAAAAAACTCTACATGTAGGGATTATCTCTCAAATGGGTATTTAAATAGAGTTTCAAATTTCATTTTCGAGAAAGTCAAGAAAAGTGCATTTCTTAGGACTTGGTTTGACCAACCTTAACTAAGAGCCGAAATAACTTGAACTTCGCAAAAATAGGTGTGCCTCTTAAATGGGTATCTAAATCTACTTTTAAATTTGATTTCTAAGAAATTGGAATTTTAGGCCTTGGTTCGACCAAGTTTGACCAAGGTCTAGAATAGCTTGAAATCCCCTGAAAGTGTGTATGCATGGTTATCTCTCAAATGGGTACCTAAATTCTCTTTCAAATTTCAATTACAAGAAAGTCGTAAAAATAGCATCTCTTAGACCTTTCCTTTAGCAACCTTGAATATGACCAAAATAACTTCGTACATCGTGAAAGTTGGTGTGCACTGTTATCTAACAAATGCCAAGATAAATCTATAATCAAATTTTAATTCTGAGAAATTAGTCAAAAGTGAAACTCTATTGTATGGTTTTGCTGAGGTTTGGATTAAAGGGGGTGAAATATTTTGGAAAGTCTCAAAATTTTGCATGCACACTTGTCTATCCAATGGGCATTCAAATCTATGAGCAAATTTCAATTATGAGAAACTGCTCAAAAGTGAAACTCTGTGGTGCGATTTCACTAGGGTTGGGCTTAAAATGGGTCAAAATAATAGGTCAGAACGTTGCAAAATTTGGTGTGCATGTTTGTTTATCCAATGGGCATCCAAATCTATGATCAAGTTTCCATTCGAAGAAGTACGTCAAAAGTGAAACTCCATCATATATTTTTGTTAGGGTTTGGCATAAAGGAGCTGAAAATAACTCTGAACATCATGAAAGTTGGCGTGCACACTTATCATCCAAATGCGCATCAAAAGATATGATCAAATTTTAATTCCCATAAATTTGTAAAAAGTGAAACTCCGTCGTGCAGTTTCACAAAGGTTGGGGTTAAAGGGGATGAAAATAGATCGAAACATCATGAAAGTTGGAGTGAAAGCTTGTCTATCAAATGGGCATCCAAATCTATGATCAAATTTCAATTACAAGAAAATAGTCAAAAGTGAAACTTCGTCGTGCATTTTCGCTATAGTTCGGCTTAAAGCGGGTTCAAATAGCTTGAAACATTACAAAATTTGGCATGCACGCTCGTATATCAAACGGGCATCCAAATCTATGATCAAATTTCAATTTTGGGAATTTGGTCAAACGTGAAACTCCGTCATGCGGTTTTGCTAAGGTTTGGGTTAAAGGAGTGAAAAAGAGCTCTGAACATCACTGAATGATTGTTTATCCAATGGGCATCCAAATCTATGATCAAGTTTCCATTCTAAGAAGTATGTTAAAAGTGAAACTCCATTGTATAGTTTTGTTAGGGTTTGGATTAAAGGAGTTGAAAATAACTTTGAACATCTGAAAGTTGGCGTGCACACTTATCATCCAAATGCGCATCAAAAGATATGATCAAATTTTAATTTCGACAAATTTGTAAAAAGTGAAACTCCGTTGTACAGTTTCGCAAAGGTTGGGGTTAAAAGGGGTGAAAATAGATCGAAATGTCGTGAAATTTGGAGTGCACTCTTGTCTATTAAATGGGCATCAAAATCTATGATCAAATTTCAATTGTGATAAAAATGTCAAAAGTGAAACTTTGTCGTGCATTTTCGCTATATTTCGGCTTAAAGTGGGTCCAAATAGCTCGACACATTGCATAATTTGGTGTGCACACTTGTATATCAAATAGGCATCCAAATCTATGATCAAATTTCAATTTTGGGAATTTGGTAAAAAGTGAAACTCCATCATGCAGTTTCGCTTAAAGGAGGGAAAAAGAGCTCTAAACATCACTAAATTTGGCATGCACTCTTATCTACCATAAGGGCATCTAAATCTATGATCATATTTTAATTCTAAGAAATTGGTCAAAAGAGGAACTTTATCGTGCTAAGGTTGCACTTAAAGGGAGTGAAATAGTTCGGAAGGTCGTGACCGTTAGCGTGTACGCTTGTTTATTGAAATGGGTACCTAAATCCACTTTCAAATTTCACTTCTGAGAAAGTCAACAAAAGTGCATTTTTTAAACTTTTGTTTGACCATCCTTGAATGAGGGCCAAAATAGCTCCAAATCTCATAAAAATAGGTGTCCATGCCTATCTTTGAAATGGGTATCTAAATCTACTTTAAAATTTGAATTTTCAGAAAATGGAGAAAATGCAACGTTTTAGGCCTTGGTTTGACGAAGTTTGACCGAGGTCCAAAATGGCTCGCAATCCAAAAAAACTCTACATGTAGGGATTATCTCTCAAATGGGTACCTAAAGAGAGTTTCAAATTTCATTTTCGAGAAAGTCAAGAAAAGTGAATTTCTTAGAACTTGGTTTGACCAACCTTAACTAAGAGCCGAAATAACTCGAAATTCACAAAAATATGTGTGCCTCTTAAATGGGTATCTAAATCTACTTTTAAATTTGATTTCTAAGAAATTGGACTTTTAGGCCTTGGTTCGACCAATTTTGACCAAGTTCTAGGATAGCTCGAAATCCCCTGAAAGTGTGTATGCATGGTTATCTCTCAAATGGGTACCTAAATTCTCTTTCAAATTTCAATTACAAGAAAGTTGGAAAAATAGCATCTCTTAGACCTTTGCTTTAGCAACCTTGAATATGACCAAAATAAATTCGTACATCGTGAAATTTGGGGCGCACTGTTATCTACCAAATGCTAAGATAAATCTATGATCAAATTTTAATTCTGAGAAATTAGTCAAAAGTGAAACTCTATTGTATGGTTTTGCTGAGGTTTGGATTAAAGGGGGTGAAATATTTTGGAACGTCTCAAAATTTCGCATGCACGCTTGTCTATCAAATGGGCATTCAAATCAATGATCAAATTTCAATTATAAGAAACTGCTCAAAAGTGAAACTTCATCATGCATTTTTGCTAGGATTGGGCTTAAAGGTGGTCAAAATAGCTTGGAACGTTGCGAAAGTTGGTGTGCATGCTTGTTTATCATCATTGGCATCCAAATCTATGATCAAGTTTCAATTCTTAGAAGTTGGTCAAAATGGAAACTCCATCATGCGGTTTTGTTAGGTTTTGGCTTAAAGGAGTCGAAAATAACTCTAAACATCATGAAAGTTGGTGTGCACTCTTATCTTCCAAATGCACATCTAAATCTATGATCAAATTTTAATTCTGAGAAATTGGTCAAGAGTGAAACTTTGTCATGTAGTTTCTCTAAGATTGGGGTTAAAGGGGGTGAAAATAGCTCAAAACGTCGTGAAAGTTGGAGTGCATGGTTATCTATCAAATAGGCATCCAAATCTATGATCAAATTTCAATTCTGAGAAATTGGCCGGAAGTGAAACTCCATCGTGCATTTTCACTAGAGTTGGGCTCGAAGGGGTCCAAATATATCAGACCATAGCAATAGTTGGCGTGCATGTTTTTATATCAAATAGGTATCCAAATCTATGATCAAATTTCAACTCCGAGAATTTGGTCAAAATTGAAACTCCATCATTCGATTTCGCTAAGGTTTGGATTAAAGGAGGGGAAAATGGCTCTGAGAAATCGGAAACAAATGCAACTTTTTAGGCCTTGGTTTCACCAAGTTTTGCTAAGGTCCAAAATAGCTCGAAATTCCCTGAAAGTTTTTATGCATGGTTATCTCTCAAATGGGTACCTAAATTCTCTTTCTAATTTTAATTACAAGAAAGCTAAAAAAATAACATCTCTTAGACCTTTAATTAACCAACCTTGAATAATGACCAATATACCTCCAAACATCATGAAAGTTAGCATGCACTCTTATCTACCAAATGCACCTATAAATCTATGATTAAATTTTAATTTTGAGAAATTAGTCAAACGTGAAACTCCGTTGTGTGGTTTTGCTAAGGTTGGGCTAAAAGGGGCTGCAAATATTTTGGAATGTCTCAAAATTTTGCATGCATGCTTGTTCATCACATGGGCATCCAAATTTATGATCTAATTTAAATTATAAGAAACTGCTCAAAAGTGAAACTCTGTCGTGTGGTTTCGACAGGGTTGGGCTTAAAGGAGGTCAAAATAGCTCGAAACGTCGCGAAAGTTGGCGTGCATGCTTGTCTATCCAATATGCATCCAAAACTATTATCAAGTTTCAATTCTAAGAATTTTTTCAAAGCTGAGACTCCATCGTGCAGTTTTGTTAGGGTTTGGCTTAAAGATGCCGAAAATAGCTCTGAACATCATGAAAGTTGGCATGTACTCTTATCTTCCAAATGTGCATTTAAATATATGATTAAATTTTAATTCCAAGAAATTGGTTAAAAGTGAAACTCCGTTGTGTGGTTTCGCCAAGGTTTGGGTTAAAGGGGGTGAAAATAGCTCATTGTGTTGCGAAAGTTGGAGTGCACACGTCTCTATCAAATGGGCATCCAAATATGTGATCAAATTTCAATTCCAAGAAATTGGTCAGAAGTGAAACTTCGTTGTGCATTTTCGCTAGAGTTGGGCTCAAAGGGGTCCAAATAGCTTGGAACATTGCAAAAGTTGTTGTGCACACTTTTATATGAAGCGAGCATCCAAATCTATGATCAAATTTCAGCTTCGTGAATTTGGTCAAAAGTGAAACTCCATCATTCGATTTCGCTAAGGTTTGGCTTAAAGGATAGGAAAATAGCTCTGAACATCACGAAAGTTTTCATGAACCCTTATCTAACTAGAAATCTCGCAAAAAGATGTGTGCACGCTTATCTATGAAATGGGATATCGGCACTTTCGCTGAGGTTGCACTTAAAGGGAGTGAAAATAGCTCGAAACGTTACAAAATTTGGCATGTACACTTATTTATTGAAATGGGTACCTAAATCCACTTTCAAATTTCAATTCTGAAAAAGCCGAAAAAAGTGCATATTTTCAACCTTGGCTTGACCGTCCAAGGGATTAAGGGCCAAAATAGCTCCAAATCTCATAAAAATAGGTGTTAATGCTTATATTTGAAATGGGTATCTAAATCTACTTTAAAATTTGAATTTTGAGAAATTGGAAATAATGCAACGTTTTAGGCCTTGGTTTGACGAAGTTTGACCAATTTCCAAAATGGATCGTAATCCCCAAAAATATACATGTATGCTTCATCTACCAAATGGATACCTAAATACAGTTTCAAATTTCAATTTCGAGAAAGTCAATAAAAGTGCATTTCTTAGAACTTTGTTTGACCAACCTTAACTAAGGGCTGAAATAACCCAAAATATCACAAAAATATGTGTGCATGCTTATCTCTTAAATGGGTATCTAAATATACTTTTACATTTGATTTCTAAGAAATTGGAAAAAAGTGCAAGCTTTTAGGCCTTAGTTTGACCAAGTTTGACTAAGGTCCAAAATAGTTCGAAATCCCATCAGAGTTTGTATGCATGGTTATCTCTCAAATGCGTATCTAAGTTCTCTTTCAAATTTCAATTATGAGAAAGTCGAAAAAATATGATCTCTTAGACCCTTGCTTAACCAGCCTTGAATAACAACCAAAATAGCTACGAACATCGTGAAAGTTGGCATGCACTCTTATCTACCAAATGTGCAGATAAATCTACAATCAAATTTTAATTTAAAGAAATTGGTCAAAAGTGAAACTCACTTGTGTTGTTTTGCTAAGGTTGTGCTTAAATCGGGTGAAAATAGCTCGGAGTCTCGCGAAAGTTTGAGTGCACGCTTCTCTATCAAATGGGCATCCAAATCTATGATCAAATTTCAATTCTAAGAAATTGGTCAGAAGTGAAACTCTGTCGTGAGGTTTCATTACGGTTGGGAGTAAAAGGGGTCAAAATAATAGCTCGGAACGTTGCAAAATTTGGCGTGCATGATTGTTTATCCAATGGGCATCCAAATCTATGATCAAGTTTCCATTCTAAGAAGTACGTGAAAAGTGAAACTCTATCGTACAGTTTTGTTAGGGTTTGGCTTAAAGGAGCTGAAAATAACTCTGAACATCATGAAAGTTGGTGTGCACACTTATCATCCAAATGCGCATCAAAAGATATGATCAAATTTCAATTCCAAGAATTTTGTAAAAAGTGAAACTCTGTCGTGTGGTTTTGCAAAGGTTGGGGTTAAAGGGGGTGAAAATAGATCGAAACGTCGTGAGAGTTGGAGTGCACGCTTGTCTATCAAATGGGCATCCAAATCTATGATCAAATTTCAATTGTGAGAAAATTGTCAAAAGTGAAACTTCGTCATGCATTTCACTAGATTTCAGCTTAAATCTGGTCCAAATAGCTCGAAAGATTGCAAAATTTGACGTGCACGCTTGTATATCAAATGGGCATCGAAACCTATGATCAAATTTCAATTTTGAGAATTTGGTCAAAAGTGAAACTCCATCGTGCAGTTTCGCTAAGATTTGGCTCAAAGGAGGGAAAAGAGCTCTGAACATCACTAAATTTGGCATGCACTCTTATCTACCAAATGGGCATCTAAATCTATGATCATATTTCAATTGTAAGAAATTGGTCAAAAGAGAAACTTTATCATGTGCTTTCGCTAAGGTTGCACTTGAAGGGAGTAAAATAGCTCGGCACGTGAGAGTCCTTTGTGCAGTTTTGTTAGGGTTTGGCTTAAAGATGCCAAAAATAGCTGTCAACATCATGAAAGTTGGCATGTACTCTTATCTTCCAAATGCGCATTTAAATCTATGATTAAATTTTAATTCCAAGAAATTAGTTAAAAGTGAAACACCTTTCTGCGGTTTCGTGAAGGTTGGGGTTAAAGCAAGTGAAAATAGCTCATTGTGTCGTGAAAGTTGGAGTGCATAGTTCTCTAATAAATGGGCATCCAAATCTATGATCAAATTTCAATTCTGAGAAATTGGTCAGAAGTGAAACTCCGTCGTGCATTTTCGCTAGAGTTGGGCTCTAAGGGATCCAAATAGCTCAGAACATTACAAAAGTTGGCGTGCACGCTTTTATATCAAACGAGCATTCAAATCTATGATCAAATTTCAACTCTGAGAATTTGGTTAAAAGTGAAACTCCATCATTTGATTTCGCTAAGGTTTGGCTTAAAGGATGGGAAAATAGCTCCGAACATCATGAAAATAGCTCAGAACGTTACGAAAGTTGGCATGTACACTTGTTTATTGAAATGGGTACCTAAATCCACTTTCAAATTTCGATTATGAAAAAGTCAACAAAAGTGCATATTTTCAACCTTGGTTTGACCATCCTTGATTACGGGCCAAAATATCTCCAAATCTCATAAAAATAGGTGCCAATGCCTATATTTGAAAAAAGTGGTATCTAAATATACTTTTACATTTGATTTCTAAGAAATTGGAAAAAAGTGCAAGCTTTTAGGCCTTGGTTTGACCAAGTTTGACTAAGGTCCAAAATAGTTTGAAATCCCCTCAGAGTTTGTATGCATGGTTATCTCTCAAATGGGTATCTAAGTTCTCTTTCAAATTTCAATTATGAGAAAGTCGAAAAAATATGATCTCTTAGACCCTTGCTTGACCAGCCTTGAATAATGACCAAAATAGCTACGAACATCGTGAAATTTGGCATGCACTCTTATCTACCAAATGTGTAGATAAATCTACGATAAAATTTTAATTTAGAGAAATTGGTCAAAAGTGAAACTCACTTGTGTTGTTTTGCTAAGGCTGCGCTTAAATTGGGTGAAAATAGCTCGAAGTCTTGCGAAAGTTGGAGTGCACACTTCTCTAGCAAATGGGCATCCAAATCTATGATCAAATTTCAACTCCGAGAATTTGATCAAAAGTGAAACTCCATCATTCAATTTCGCTAAGGTTTGGCTTAAAAGAGGGGAAAATGGCTTTGAGAAATTGGAAATAAATGCAACCTTTTATGTCTTGGTTTCACTAAGTTTGTCTAAGGTCCAAAATAGTTCGAAATCCCTTGAAAGTTTGTATGCATGGTTATCTCTCAAATGGGTACCTAAATTCTCTTTCAAATTTCAATTACAAGAAAGCCGAAAAAATAACATCTCTTAGACCTTTACTTGACCAACCTTGGATAACGACCAAAATAGCTCCAAACATTAGGAAAGTTAGCATGCACTCTTATCTACAAAATGCACTGATAAATCTATAATTAAATTTTAATTTTGAGAAATTAGTCAAACATGAAATTTCGTTGTGCGGTTTTGCTAAGGTTGGGCTTAAAGGGGGTGAAAATATTTTGGAATGTCTCAAAAGGTTGCATGCACGCTTGTTCATCAAATGGGCATCCAAATTTATGATCAAATTTAAATTCTAAGAAACTTCTCGAAAGTGAAACTCCTTCTTGTGGTTTCGAGAGGGTTGGGCTTAAAGGGGGTCAAAATAGCTCAGAACGTCACCAAAGTTGGTGTGCATGCTTGTCTATCCAATATGCATCCAAACCTATGATCAGGTTTCAATTCTGAGAATTTGGTCAAAGCTGAGACTACATCTTGAAGTTTTGTTAGGGTTTGGCTTAAAGATGCTGAAAATAACTCTCAACATCATGAAAGTTGGCATGCAGCCTTATCTTCCAAATGCACACTTAAATCTATGATAAAATTTTAATTCCAAGAAATTGGTTAAAAGAGAAACTTTGTTGTGCACATTTTTATGTGTGACTCTTAAATGGGTCTGTAAATCTACTTTTAAATTTGATTTCTAAGAAATTGCAAAAAAGTGCAACCTTTTAGGCCTTGGTTTGACCAAGTTTGACCAAGGTCCAAAATAGCTCAAAATCCCCTGAAAGTGTGTATGCATGGTTATCTCTTAAATGGGTACCTAAATTCTATTTCAAATTTCACTTACAAGAAAGTCGAAAAAATAGCATCTCTTAGACCTTTGCTTGACCAACCTTGAATAATGACCAAAATAAGTTCGAACATCGTGAAAGTTGGTGTGCACTGTTATCTACCAAATGCTAATATAAATCTACAATCAAATTTTAATTCTGAGAAATTAGTCAAAAGGGAAACTCTGTTGTATGGTTTTTTTGAGGTTGGGATTAAAGCGGGTGAAATATTTTTGAACGTCTCAAAATTTTGCGCATGCTTGTCTATGAAATGGGCATTCAAATCTATGATCAAATTTCAATTATATGAAACTGCTCAAAAGTGAAACTTTGTCATGCTTTTTCGCTAGGGTTGGGCTTAAAGGTGGTCAAAACAGCTTAGAACGTTGCGAAAGTTGGCGTGCATACCTGTTTATCTTATGGGAATCTGAATCTATGATCAAGTTTCAATTCTTAGAAGTTGGTCAAAAGTGAAACTCCATTATGCGGTTTTGTTAGGGTTTGGCTTAAAGGAGTCGAAAATAACTCTGAACATCATGAAAGTTGGCATCCACTCTTATCTTCCAAATGCACATCTAAATCTATAATCAAATTTTAATTCCTTTAAATTTGTTAAGAGTGAAACTCCATCATGTGGTTTCGCTAAGATTGGGGTTACAAGGGGTGAAAATAGCTCAAAATGTCGCAAAAGTTGGAGTGCACGGTTATCTATCAAATGGGCATCCAAATCTATAATCAAATTTCAATTCTGAGAAATTAGTCAGAAGTGAAACTCCATCGTTCATTTTTGCTAGAGTTGGGCTCGAAGGGGTCCAAATAGCTTGGACCATTGCAAAAGTTGGTGTGCACGTTTTTATATCAAATGGGCATCCACTCTTATGGGGACCTAAATTCTCTTTCAAATTTCACTTACAAGGAAGTCGAAAAAATAACATCTCTTAGACCTTTGCTTGACCAACCTTGAATAATGGCCAAAATAACTTCGAACATCATGAAAGTTGGTGTGCACAACAATCTACCAAATTCTAAGATAAATCTACGATCAAATTTTATTTCTGAGAAATTAGTCGAAGTGAAACTCTGTTGTATGGTTTTGCTGAGGTTGGGATTAAAGGGGGTGAAATATTTTGGAACGTCTCGAAATTTTTCATGCACGCTTGTTTATCAAATGGACATTCAAATCTATGATCAAATTTCAATGATAAGAAATTACTCAAAAGTGAAACTTCGTCATACGTTTTCACTAGGGTTGGGATTAAATGTGGTCAAAATAGCTTGGAACGTTGTGAAAGTTGGCGTCCATGCTTGTTTATCTAATGGGCATCCAAATCTATGATCAAGTTTCAATTCTTAGAAGTTGGTCAAAAGCAAAACTCCATCGTGTGGTTTTGTTAGGGTTTGGATTAAAAGAGTCGAAAATAACTCTGAACATCATGAAAGTCGGCACGCACTCTTATCTTCCAAATGCACATCTAAATCTATGATCAAAGTTTAATTTCAAGAAATTTATCAAGAGTGAAACTCCGTCATGCGGTTTCGCTAACATTGGGCTTACAGGGGGTGAAAATAGCTCAAAACGTCGCGAAAGTTGGAGTGGACGGTTATATATCAAATGGGAATCCAAATTAATAATCAAATTTCAATTCTGAGAAATTAGTCAGTAGTGAAACTCTGTCATTCATTTTTGCTAGGGTTGGGCTCGAAGGGGTCCAAATAGCTTGGACTGTTGCAAAAGCTAGCTTGCACATTTTTATATCAAATGGGCATCCAAATCTATGATCAAATTTCAACTCTGAGAATTTAGTCAAAAGTGAAACTCCATCATTCGATTTCGCTAAGGTTTGGCTTGAAGGAGGGGAAAATGGCTTTGAGAAATTGGAAACAAATACAACCTTTTAGGGCTTGGTTTCATCAAGTTTGCCTAAGGTCGAAAATAGCTTGAAATCCACTGAAAGTTTGTATGCATGGTTATCTCTCAAATGGGTACCTAAATTCTCTTTCAAATTCCAATTACAAGAAAGCCGAAAAAATAACATCTCTTAGACCTTTACTTGACCAACCTTGAATAACGACCAAAATAGCTCCGAACATCATGAAAGTTAGCATGCACTCTTATCTACGATTAAATTTTAATTTTGAGAAATTAGTCAAACGCGAAACTCCGTTGTGTGGTTTTGCTAAGGTTGGGCTTAAAGGGGGTGAAAATATTTTGGAATGTCTCAAAAGTTTGCATGCATGCTTGTTCATCAAATGGGCATCCAAATTTATGATCAAATTTAAATTCTAAGAAACTGCTGGAAAGTGAAACTCCGTCCTATGGTTTCGACAGGGTTGGGCTTAAAAGGGGTCAAAATAGCTGAAAACATTGCGAAAGTTGGCGTGCATCCTTGTCTATCCAATATGCATCCAAACATATGATCAGGTTTCAATTCTGAGAATTTGGTCATAGCTGAGACTGCATCGTGCAGTTTTGTTAGGGTTTGGCTTAAAGATGCTAAAAATAGCTCTCAACATCGTGAAAGTTGGCATGCACTCTTACTTTCCAAATACACATTTAAATCTATGATTAAATTTTAATTCCAAGAAATTGGTTAAAACTGAAACTCCGTCGTGCACATTTTTATGTGTGCCTCTTAAATGGGTATCTAAATCTACTTTTAAGTTTGATTTCTAAGAAATTGGAAAAGTGCAACCTTTCAGGCCTTGGTTTGACCAAGTTTGACCAAGGTCCAAACTAGCTCGAAATCCCCTGAAAGTGTGTATGTAGGGTTAACTCTCAAATGGGTACCTAAATTCTCTTTCAAATTTCATTTACAAGAAAGTCGAAAAAATAGCATCTCTTAGACCTTTGCTTGACCAACCTTAAAAAATTACCAAAATAACTTCGAACATGGTCAAAGTTGGTGTGCGTTGTTATCTACCAAATGCTAAGATAAATCTATGATCAAATTTTAATTCTGAGAAATTAGTCAAAAGTGAAACTCTGTTGTATGGTTTTGCTGAGGTTGGTATTAAAGGGGGTGAAATATTTTGGAATGTCTCGAAATTTCGCGTGCACGCTTGTCTATCAAATGGGCATTCAAACCTATGATCAAATTTTAATTGTACGAAACTGCTCAAAAGTGAAACTTCGTCATGCTTTTTCGCTAAGGTTGGGCTTAATGGTGGTCAAAATAGTTGGAACGTTGTGAAAGTTGCGTGTAAGCTTGTTTATCTAATGGGCATCCAAATCTATGGTCAAGTTTCAATTCTTAGAAGTTGGTCAAAAGTGAAACTCCATCATGCGGTTTTGTTAGGGTTTGGATTAAAGGAGTCAAAAATAACTCTGAACATCATTAAAGTTGGCGTGCACTCTTATCTTTCTAATGCACATCTAAATCTATGATCAAATTTTAATTTCGTGAAATTTGTCAAGAGTGAAACTCCGTCATGCGGTTTCACTAAGATTGGGGTTACAGGGGGTGGAAATAGCTGAAAACATCATGAAAATTGGAGTGCATAGTTATATATCAAATGGGCATCCAAATCAATGATCAAATTTCAATTCTGAGAAATTAGTCAGAAGTGAAACTGCGTCGTTCATTTTTGCTAGAGTTGGGCTCGAAGGGGTCCAAATAGCTCAGACCATTGCAAAAGTTGGCGTGCATGTTCTTAAACCTTTACTTAACCAACCTTGAATAACGACCAAAATAGCTCCAAACATCATGAAAGTTAGCATGCAGTGTTATCTACCAAATGCGCTAATAAATCTACGATTAAACTTTAAAGGTGGTCAAAATAGCTTGGAACGTTGCAAAAGTTGGCATGCATGCTTGTTTATCTAATGGGCATCCAAATCTATGATCAAGTTTCAATTCTTAGAAGTTGGTCAAAAGCGAAACTCCATCATGCGGTTTTGTTATTGTTTGGCTTAAAGTAGTCGAAAATAACTCTGAACATCATGAAAGTTGGCGTGCACTCTTATATTGCAAATGCACATCTAAATCTATGATCAAATTTTAATTCTGATATTTTTGGCAAGAGTGAAACTCCGTCATGCGGTTTCACCAGGATTGCGGTTACAAGGGGTGAAATTAGCTCAAAACGTCATGAAAGTCGGAGTGCACTGGCATCCAAATCTATGATCAAATTTCAATTCTGAGAAATTAGTTAGAAGTGAAACTCCGCCGTTCATTTTTGCTAGAGTTGGGCTCGAAGGGGTCCAAATAGCTTGGACCATTACATAAGTTGGCATGCACGTTTTGATATCAAACGGGCATACAAATCTATGATCAAATTTCAACTCTGAGAATTTTGTCAAAAGTGAAACTTCGTCATTCGATTTAGCTAAGGTTTGGCTTAAAGGAGGGGAAAATGGCTTTGAGAAATTGGAAACAATTACAACCTTTTAGGGCTTCATTTCACCAAGTTTGCCTAAAGTCCAAAATAGCTCGAAATCCCCTGAAAGTTTGTATGCATGGTTATCTCTCAAATGGGTACCTAAATTCTTCTTCAAATTTCAATTACAAGAAAGCCAAAAAAATAACATCTCGTAGACCTTTACTTGACCAACCTTGAATAACGACCAAAATAGCTCTGAACATCATGAAATTTAGCATGCACTCTCATCTACCAAATGCGCCGATAAATCTACGATTAAATTTTAATTTTGAGAAATTAGTCAAACGTGAATCTTCGTTGTGTGGTTTTGCTAAGGTTGGGCTTAAAGGGGGTGAAAATATTTTGGAATGTCTCAAAAGTTTGCATGCACACTTGTTGATCAAATTGGCATCCAAATTTATGATCAAGTTTAAATTCTAAGAAATTGCTCGGAAGGGAAACTCCGTCATGCGGTTTCAACAGGGTTGGGCTTAAAGAGGGTCAAAATAGCTTGAAACGTTGCGAAAGTTTTCGTGCATGCTTGTCTATCCAATATGCATCCAAACATATGATTTGGTTTAAATTCTGAGAATCTGGTCAAAGCTGAGACTGCATCATGCAGTTTTGTCAGGGTTTGGCTTAAAGATGGCGAAAATAGCTCTCAACATCGTGAAAGTTGGCATGCACTCTTATTTTCCAAATGTGGATTTAAATCTATGATTAAATTTTAATTCCAAGAAATTGGTTAAAAGTGAAACTCCGTCATGCACATTTTTATGTGTGCCTCTTAAAGGAGCATCTAAATCTACTTTTAAATTTGATCTCTAAGAAATTGGAAAATAGTGCAACCTTTTAGGCCTTGGTTTGACCAAGATTTTCCAACGTCCAAAATAGTTCAAAATCCCCTGAAAGTGTTTGTGCATGGTTATCTCTCAAATAAGTACCTAAATTCTCTTTCAAATTTCACTTACAAGGAAGTCAAACAAATAGCATCTCTTAGACCTTTGCTTGACCAACCTTGAATAATGACCAAAATAAATTCGAACATCATGGAAATTGGTGTGCACTGTTATCTACCAAATGCTAAGATAAATCTACGATCAAATTTTAATTCTGAGAAATTAGTCAAAAGTAAAACTCTTTTGTACGGTTTTGCTGAGGTTGGGATTAAAGGGGGTGAAATATTTTGGAATGTCTTGAAATTTTGCATGCACGCTTGTCTATAATATGGACATTCAAATCTATTATCAAATTTCAATTATAAGAAACTGCTCAAAAGTGAAACTTCGTCATGCATTTTCACTAGGGTTGTGTTTAAAGGTGGTCAAAATAGCTTGGAACATTATGAAAGCTGACGTGCATGCTTATTTATCTCATGGGCATCCAAATCTATGATCAAGTTTCACTTCTTA
The DNA here is from genome assembly GCA_001517045.1 of Pseudotsuga menziesii. NCBI lineage: Eukaryota > Viridiplantae > Streptophyta > Pinopsida > Pinales > Pinaceae > Pseudotsuga > Pseudotsuga menziesii. The sequence goes on along the minus strand of LPNX010272199.1, from coordinate 369,097 downwards.
GAAGTTGGTCAAAAGCAAAACTCCATCCTGTGGTTTTGTTAGGGTTTGGCTTAAAGGAGATGAAAATAACTCTGAACATCATGAAAGTTGACGTGCACTCTTATCTTCCAAATGCACATCTAAATCTATGATCAAATTTTAATTTCAATAAATTTGTCAAGAGTGAAACTCCATCATGCGGTTTCACTAAGATTGGGATTACAGGGGGTGAAAATAGCTCAAAACGTTGCAAAAGCTTGAGTGTACGATTATCTATCAAATGGGAATCCAAATCTATGATCAAATTTAAATTTGAGAAATTAGTCAGAAGTGAAACTCTGTCGTTCATTTCTGCTAGAGTTGGGCTCGAAGGGGTCAAAATAGCTCGGACCATTGCAAAAGTTGGCGTGCACGTTTTTATATGAAACGGGCATCCAAATCCATGATCAAATTTCAACTCTGAGAATTTGGTCAAAAGTGAAAATTTGTGATTCGATTTCGCTCAGTTTTGGCTTAAAGGAGGGGAAAATGGCTTTGAGAAATTGGAAACAAATACAACCTTTTAGGGCTTGGTTTCACCAAGTTTGCCTAAGGTCCAAAATAGCTCGAAATCCCCTGAAAGTTTGTATGCATGGTTATCTCTCAAATGGGTACCTAAATTCTCTTTCAAATTTCAATTACAAGAAAACCGAAAAAATAACATCTCTTAGACCTTTACTTCAAAAACCTTGAATAAGGACCAAAATAGCTCCGAACGTCATGACATTTAGCATGCACTCTTATTTACCAAATGCGCTGATAAATAAATGATAAAATTTTAATTTTGAGAAATTAGTCAAATGTGAAACTTCGTTGTGCGATTTTGCATGCATGCTTGTTCATCAAATGGGCATCCAAATTTATGATAAATTTAAATTCTAAGAAACTGCTCGAAAGTGAAACTCCGTCGTGCAGTTTCGATAGGGTTGCGCTTAAAGGGGGTCAAAATAGCTCGAAACGTCATGAAAGTTGGCGTGCATGCTTGTCTATCCAATATGCATCCAAAGATATGATCCGATTTCAATTCTGAGAATTTCTTCAAAGCTGAGACTGCATCATGAAGTTTTGTTATGGTTTGGCTTAAAGATGTCGAAAATAGCTCTCAACATCATGAAAGTTGCCACGGACTCTTATTTTCCAAATGCGCATTTAAATCTATGATTAAATTTTAATTCGAAGAAATTGGTTAAAAGTGAAACTCAGTCGTGCACGTTTTTATGTGTGCCTCTTAAATGGGTATCTAAATCCACTTTTAAATTTGATTTCTAAGAAATTGGAAAAAAGTGCAACATTTTAGGCCTTGGTTTGACCAAGTTTGACCGAGGTCGAAAGTAGCTCGAAATCCCCCGAAAGTGTGTATGCATGGTTATCTCTCAAATGGGTACCTAAATTCTCTTTCAAATTTCGCTTACAAGAAAGTTGAAAAAATAGCATCTCTTAGACCTTTGCTTGACCAACCTTGAATAATGACCAAAATAAATTCGAACATCGTGGAAATTGGTGTGCATTGTTATCTACCAAATGCTAAGATAAATCTACGATCAACAGGGTTGGGCTTAAAGAGGGTCAAAATAGCTTGAAACGTCACGAAAGTTGGCGTGCATGCTTGTCTATCCAATATGCATCCAAACATATGATCAGGTTTAAATTCTGAGAATCTGGTCAAAGCTGAGACTGCATCATGCAGTTTTGTTAGGGTTTGGCTTAAAGATGGCGAAAATAGCTCTCAACATCGTGAAAGTTGGCATGCACTCTTATTTTCCAAATGTGGATTTAAATCTATGATTAAATTTTAATTCCAAGAAATTGGTTAAAAGTGAAACTCCGTCATGCACATTTTTATGTGTGCCTCTTAAATGAGCATCTAAATCTACTTTTAAATTTGATTTCTAAGAAATTGGAAAATAGTGCAACCTTTTAGGCCTTGGTTTGACCAAGATTTTCCAAGGTCGAAAATAGTTCAAAATCCCCTGAAAGTGTTTGTGCATGGTTATCTCTCAAATAAGTACCTAAATTCTCTTTCAAATTTCACTTACAAGAAAGTCAAACAAATAGCATCTCTTAGACCTTTGCTTGACCAACCTTGAATAATGACCAAAATAAATTCGAACATCGTGGAAATTGGTGTGCACTGTTATCTACCAAATGCTAAGATAAATCTACGATCAAATTTTAATTCTGAGAAACTAGTCAAAACTGAAACTCTATTGTATGGTTTTGCTGAGGTTGGGATTAAAGGGGGTGAAATATTTTGGAACATCTCAAAATTTTGCGTGCACGCTTGTCTATCAAATGGACATTCAAATCTATGATCAAATTTCAATTATAAGAAACTGCTCAAAAGTGAAACTTCGTCATGCGTTTTCGCTAGGGTTGGGCTTAAAGGTGGTCAAAATAGCTTGTAACGTTGCAAACGTTGGCATGCATGCTTGTTTATTTAATGAGCATCCAAATCTATGAACAAGTTTCAATTCTTAGAAGTTGGTCAAAAGCGAAACTCCATCGTGCAGTTTTGTTAGGGTTTGGCTTAAAGGAGTCGAAAATAACTCTGAACATCATGAAAGTTGGCGTGCACTCTTATCTTGCAAATGCACATCTAAATCTATGATCAAATTTTAATTTTGAGATTTTTGTCAAGAGTGAAACTCTGTCATGCGGTTTCTCCAGGATTGCGGTTATAGGGGGTGAAAATAGCTCAAAACGTCGTGAAAGTCGGAGTGCACTGGCATCCAAATCTATGATCAAATTTCAATTCTGAGAAATTAGTCAGAAGTGAAACTCCGCCGTTCATTTTTGCTAGAGTTGGGCTCGAAGGGGTCCAAATAGCTTGGACCATTACACAAGTTGGCGTGCACGTTTTTATATCAAAGGGGCATCCAAATCTATGATCAAATTTCAACTCTGATCAAACGGGCATCATTCGATTTCACTAAGGTTTGGCTTAAAGGAGGGGAAAATGACTTTGAGAAATTGGAAACAAATACAAGCTTTTAGGGCTTTGTTTGACCAAGTTTGCGTAAAGTCCAAAATAGCTCGAAATCCCCTGAAAGTTTGTATGCATGGTTATCTCTCAAATGGGTACCTAAATTCTTCTTCAAATTTCAATTACAAGAAAGACGAAAAAATAACATCTCTTAGATCTTTACTTGACCAACCTTGAATAACGACCAAAATAGCTTTGAACATCATGAAAGTTAGCATGCACTCTCATCTACCAAATGCACCGATAAATCTACGATTAAATTTTAATTTTGAGAAATTAGTCAAATGTGAAACTTCGTTGTGCGGTTTTGCTAAGGTTGGGCTTAAAGGGGGTGAAAATATTTTGGAATGTCTCAAAAGTTTGCATGCACGCTTGTTGATCAAACTGGCATCCAAATTTATGATCAAATTTAAATTCTAAGAAACTGCTCGGAAGGGAAACTCCGTCGTGCGGTTTCAACAGGGTTGGGCGTAAAGGGGGTCAAAATATCTTGAAACGTCGCGAAATTTGGTGTGCATGATTTTCTATCCAATATGCATCCAAACATATGATCAGGTTTAAATTCTGAGAATCTGGTCAAAGTTGAGACATCATCATGCAGTTTTGTTAGGGTTTGGCTTAAATATGGCGAAAATAGCTCTCAACATCGTGAAAGTTGGCATGCACTCTTATTTTCCAAATGCATATTTAAATCTATGATTAAATTTTAATTCCAAGAAATTGGTTAAAAGTGAAACTCCATCATGCACGTTTTTATGTGTGCCTCTTAAATGGGCATCTAAATCTACTTTTAAATTTGATTTCTAAGAAATTGGAAAATAGTGCAACCTTTTAGGCGTTGGTTTGACCATGATTTTCCAAGGTCCAAAATAGTTCAAAATCCACGGAAAGTGTTTGTGCATGGTTATCTCTCAAATAAGTACCTAAATTCTCTTTCAAATTTCACTTACAAGAAAGTCAAACAAATAGCATCTCTTAGACCTTTGCTTGACCAACCTTGAATAATGACCAAAATAAATTCGAACATCGTGGAAATTGGTGTGCACTGCTATCTACCAAATGCTAAGATAAATCTAGGATCAAATTCTGAGAAATTAGTCAAAAGTAAAACTCTTTTGTATGGTTTTGTTGAGGTTGGGATTAAAGGGGGTGAAATATTTTGGAACGTCTTGAAATTTTGCATGCACGCTTGTCTATCAAAAGGAGATTCAAATCTATTATCAAATTTCAATTATAAGAAACTGCTCAAAAGTGAAATTCCGTCATGCATTTTCACTAGGGTTGGGCTTAAAGGTGGTAAAAATAGCTTGGAACACTGTGAAAGTTGGCGTGCATGCTTATTTATCTAATGGGCATCCAAATCTATGATCAAGTTTCAATTCTTAGAAGTTGGTCAAAAGCAAAACTCGATCGTGCATTTTTGTTAGGGTTTGTCTTAAAGGAGATGAAAATAACTCTGAACATCATGAAAGTTGACGTGCACTCTTATCTTCCAAATGCACATCTAAATCTATGATCAAATTTTAATTTCAATAAATTTGTCAAGAGTGAAACTTTGTCATGCGGTTTCGCTAAGATTGGGATTACAGGGGGTGAAAATAGCTCAAAACGTTTTGAAATCTTGAGTGTATGGTTATCTATCAAATGGGCATCCGAATCTATGATCAAATTTAAATTTGAGAAATTAGTTAGAAGTGAAACTCTGTCTTTCATTTTTGCTAGAGTTGGGCTCGAAGGGGTCAAAATAGCTCGGACCGTTGCAAAATTTGGCGTGCACGTTTTTATATGAAACAGGCATCCAAATCCATGATCAAATTTCAACTCTGAGAATTTGGTCAAAAGTGAAAATCTGTGATTCGATTTCGCTAAGTTTTGGCTTAAAGGAGGGCAAAATGGCTTTGAGAAATTGGAAACAAATACAACCTTTTAGGGCTTGGTTTCACCAAGTTTGCCTAAGGTCCAAAATAGCTCGAAATCCCCTGAAATTTTGTATGCATGTTTATCTCTTAAATGGTTACCTAAATTCTCTTTCAAATTTCAATTACAAGAAAACCAAAAAAATAACATCTCTTAGACCTTTACTTGAAAAACCTTGAATAATGAGCCAAATAGCTCCGAACATCATGAAATTTAGCATGCACTCTTATCTACCAAATGCGTTGATAAATAAATGATTAAATTTTAATTTTGAGAAATTAGTCAAACATGAAACTTCGTTGTGCAGTTTTGCTAAGGTCGGGCTTAAGGGGGTGAAAATATTTTGGAATGTCTCAAAAGTTTGCATGCACGCTTTTTCATCAAATGGGCATCCAAATTTATGATCAAATTTAAATTCTAAGAAACTGCTCGAAAGTGAAACTCCGTCATGCAGTTTCGATAGGGTTGGGCTTAAAGGTCGTCAAAATAGCTCGAAATGTCATGAAAGTTGGCGTGCATGCTTGTCTATCCAATATGCATCCAAATATATGATCAGGTTTCAATTATGAGAATTTCGTCAAAGATGAGACTGCATCATGCAGTTTTGTTATGGCTTGGCTTAAAGATGTCGAAAATAGCTCTCAACATCATGAAATTTGGCATGCACTCTTATTTTCCAAATGCGCATTTAAATCTATGATTAAATTTTAATTCGAAGAAATTGGTTAAAAGTGAAACTCAGTCATGCATGTTTTTATGTGTGCCTCTTAAATGGGTATCTAAATCTACTTTTAAATTTGCTTTCTAAGAAATTGGAAAAAAGTGCAACATTTTAGGCCTTGGTTTGACCAAGTTTGACCAAGGTCGAAAGTAGCTCGAAATCCCCCGAATGTGTGTATGCATGGTTATCTCTCAAATGGGTGCCTAAATTCTCTTTCAAATTTCGCTTACAAGAAAGTTGAAAAAATAGCATCTCTTAGACCTTTGCTTGACCAACGTTGAATAATGACCAAAATAAATTCGAACATCGTGAAAATTGGTGTGCACTGTTATCTACCAAATGCTAAGATAAATCTACGATTAAATTTTAATTATGAGAAATTAGTGAAAAGTGAAACTCTGTTGTATGGTTTTGCTGAGGTTGGGATTAAAGGGGGTGAAATATTTTGGAACGTCTCAAAATTTCACATGCACGCTTGTCTATGAAATGGACATTCAAATCTATGATCAAATTTCAATTATAAGAAACTGCTCAAAAGTGAAACTTCGTCATGCGTTTTCGCTAGGGTTGGGCTTAAAGGTGGTCAAAAAAGCTTGGAACGTTGCAAAAGTTAGCGTGCATGCTTGTTTATTTAATGAGCATCCAAATCTATGAACAAGTTTCAATTATTAGAAGTTGGTCAAAAGAGAAACTCCATCATGCGGTTTTGTTAGGGTTTGGCTTAAAGGAGTCGAAAATAACTCTGAACATCATGAAAGTTGTCATGCACTCTTATCTTGCAAATGCACATCTAAATCTATGATCAAATTTTAATTCTGAGATTTTTGTCAAGAGTGAAACTCCATCATGCGGTTTCACCAAGATTGCGGTTACAGGGGGTGAAAATAACTCAAAATGTCATGAAAGTCGGAGTGCACTGGCATCCAAATCTATGATCAAATTTGAATTCTAAGAAATTAGTCAGAAGTGAAACTCCACCGTTCATTTTTGCTACAGTTGGGCTCGAAGGGTTCCAAATAGCTTGGACCATTACACAAGTTGGCATGCACGTTTTTATATCAAATGGGCATCAAAATCTATGATCAAATTTCAACTCTGAGAATTTGGTCAAAGTGAAACTTCGTCATTCGATTTCGCTAAGGTTTGGCTTAAAGGAGGGGAAAATGGCTTTGAGAAATTGGAAACAAATACAACCTTTTAGGGCTTCATTTCACCAAGTTTGCCTAAAGTCCAAAATAGCTCGAAATCCGATGAAAGTTTGTATGCATGGTTATCTCTCAAATGGGTACCTAAATTCTTCTTCAAATTTCAATTACAAGAAAGCCGAAAAAATAACATCTCTTAGACCTTTACTTAACCAACCTTGAATAACGACCAAAATAGCTCTGAACATCATGAAAGTTAGCATGCAGTCTCATCTACCAAATGCGCCGGTAAATCTACGATTAAATTTTAATTTTGAGAAATTAGTCAAACGTGAAACTTCTTTGTGCGGTTTTGCTAAGGTTGGGCTTAAAGGGGGTGAAAATGTTTTGGAATGTCTCAAAAGTTTGCATGCATGCTTGTTGATCAAATTGGCATCCAAATTTATGATCAAATTTAAATTTTAAGAAACTGCTTGAAAGGCAAACTCCGTCGTGCGGTTTCAACAGGGTTGGGCTTAAAGGGGGTCAAAATAGCTTGAAATGTCATGAAAGTTGGTGTGCATGCTTGTCTATCCAATATGCATCCAAACATATGATCAGGTTTAAATTCTGAGAATCTGGTCAAACCTGAGACAGCATCATGCAGTTTTGTTAGGGTTTGGCTTAAAGATGGCGAAAATAGCTCTCAACATCGTGAAAGTTGGCATGCGCTCTTATTTTCCAAATGCGGATTTAAATCTATGATTAAATTTTAATTCCAAGAAATTGGTTAAAAGTGAAACTCCGTCATGCACGTTTTTATGTGTGCCTCTTAAATGGGCATCTAAATCTACTTTTAAATTTGATTTCTAAGAAATTGGAAAATAGTGCAACCTTTTAGGCCTTGGTTTGACCAAGATTTTCCAAGGTCCAAAATAGTTCAAAATCCCCTGAAAGTGTTTGTGCATGGTTATCTCTCAAATAAGTACCTAAATTCTCTTTCAAATTTCACTTACAAGAAATTCAAACAAATAGCATCTCTTAGACCCTTGCTTGACCAACCTTGAATAATGACCAAAATAAATTCGAACATCGTGGAAATTGGTGTGCACTGTTATCTACCAAATGCTAAGATAAATCTACGATCAAATTTTAATTCTGAGAAATTAGTAAAAGTAAAACTCTTTTGTATGGTTTTGCTGAGGTTGGGATTAAAGGCGGTGAAATATTCTGGAACGTCTTGAAATTTTGCATGCACGCTTGTCTATCAAATGGACATTCAAATCTATTATAAAATTTCAATTATAAGAAACTGCTCAAAAGTGAAACTTTGTCATGCGTTTTCGCTAGGGTTGGGCTTAAAGGTGGTAAAAATAGCTCGAAACATTGTGAAAGTTGGCGTGCATGCTTATTTATCTGATGGGCATCCAAATCTATGATCAAGTTTCAATTCTTAGAAGTTGGTCAAAAGCAAAACTTCATCGTGCGGTTTTGTTAGGGTTTGGCTTAAAGGAGACGAAAATAACTCTGAACATCATGAAAGTTGACGTGCACTCTTATCGTCCAAATGCACATATAAATATGTGATCAAATTTTAATTTCAATAAATTTGTCAAGAGTGAAACTTCGTCATGAAGTTTCGCTAAGATTGGGATTACAGGGGGTGAAAATAGCTCAAAATGTCGCGAAAGATTGAGTGTACAGTTATCTATCAAACGGGCATCCGAATCTATGATCAAATTTAAATTTGAGAAATTAGTCAGAAGTGAAACTCTATCGTTCATTTTCGGTAGAGTTGGGCTCGAAAGGGTAAAAATAGCTCAGACCGTTGCAAAAGTTGGCGTGCACGTTTTTATATGAAACAGGCATCCAAATACATGATCAAATTTCAACTCTGCGAATTTGGTCAAAAGTGAAAATCCGTGATTCGATTTCACAAAGTTTTGGCTTAAAGGAGGGGGAAATGGCTTTGAGAAATTGGAAACAAATACAACCTTTTAGGGCTTGGTTTCACCAAGTTTGCCTATGGTCCAAAATAGCTCGAAATCCCCTGAAAGTTTGTATGCATGGTTATCTCTCAAATGGGTACGTAAATTCTCTTTCAAATTTCAATTACAAGAAAACCGAAAAAATAACATCTCTTAGACCTTTACTTGAAAAACCTTGAATAACGACCAAAATAGTTCCAAACATCATGAAATTTAGCATGCAATCTTATCTACCAAATGCGCTGATAAATAAACGATTAAATTTTAATTTTGAGAAATTAGTCAAATGTGAAACTTCGTTGTGCGGTTTTGCTAAGGTTGGGTTTAAGGGGGTGAAAATATTTTGGAATGTCTCAAAAGTTTGCATGCACGCTTGTTCATCAAATGGGCATCCAAATTTATGATCAAATTTAAATTCTAAGAAACTGCTCGAAAGTGAAACTCCGTCGTGCAGTTTCGATAGGGTTGGGCTTAAAGGTGGTCAAAATAGCTCGAAACGTCACGAAATTTGGCGTGCATGCTTGTCTATCCAATATGCATCCAAATATATGATCAGGTTTCAATTCTGAGAATTTCGTCAAAGTTGAGACAGCATCATGCAGTTTTGTTATGGTTTGCCTTAAAGATGTCGAAAATAGCTCTCAACATCATGAAAGTTAGGACGCACTTTTATTTTCCAAATGCACATTTAAATCTATGATTGAATTTTAATTCGAAGAAATTGGTTAAAAGTGAAACTTAGTCGTGCATGTTTTTATGTGTGCCTCTTAAATGGGTATCTAAATCTACTTTTAAATTTGATTTCTAAGAAATTGGAAAAAAGTGCAACATTTTAGGCCTTGGTTTGACCAAGTTTGACCAAGGTCGAAAGTAGCTCAAAATCCCCCGAAAGTGTGTATGCATGGTTATCTCTCAAATGGGTACCTAAATTCTCTTTCAAATTTCGCTTACAAGAAAGTTGAAAAAATAGCATCTCTTAGACCTTTGCTTGACCAACCTTGAATAATGACCAAAATAATTTCGAACATCATGGAAATTGGTGTGCACTGTTATCTACCAAATGCTAAGATAACTCTACGATCAAATTTTAATTCTGAGAAACTAGTCAAAAGTGAAACTCTTTTGTATGGGTTTGCTGAAGTTGGGATTAAAGGGGGTGAAATATTTTGGAACGTCTTGAAATTTTGCAAGCATGGTTCTCTATAAAATGGACATTCAAATCTATTATCAAATTTCAATTATAAGAAACTGCTCAAAAGTGAAACTTCGTCATGCGTTTTCGCTAGGGTTGGGCTTAAAGATGGTCAAAATAGCTCGGAACATTGTGAAATTTGGCGTGCATGCTTATTTATCTGATGGGCATCCAAATCTATGATAAAGTTTCAATTCTTAGAAGTTGGTCAAAAGCAAAACTCCATCGTGCGGTTTTGTTAGGGTTTGGCTTAAAGGAGACGAAAATAACTCTGAACATCATGAAAGTTGACGTGCACTCTTATCTTCCAAATGCACATCTAAATCTATGATCAAATTTTAATTTCAATAAATTTGTCAAGAGTGAAACTTCGTCATGAGGTTTCGCTAAGATTGGGATTACAGGGGGTGAAAATAGCTCAAAATTTCACGGAAGCTTGAGTGTACGGTTATCTATCAAACGGGCATCTGAATCTATGATCAAATTTAAATTTGAGAAATTAGTCAGAAGTGAAACTCTATCGTTCATTTTCGCTAGATTTGGGCTAGAAGGGGTCAAAATAGCACGGATCGTTGCAAAAGTTGGCGTGCACGTTTTTATATGAAACAGGCATCCAAATCCATGATCAAATTTCAACTCTGAGAATTTGGTCAAAAGTGAAAATCCGTGATTCGATTTCGCTAAGTTTTGGCTTAAAGGAGGGGAAAATGGCTTTGAGAAATTGGAAACAAATACAACCTTTTAGGGCTTGGTTTCACCAAGTTTTCCTAAGGTCCAAAATAGCTTGAAATACGCTGAAAGTTTGTATGCAAGGTTATCTCTCAAATGGGTACCTAAATTCTCTTTCAAATTTCAATTACAAGAAAAGCGAAAAAATAACATCTCTTAGACCTTTACCTGAAAAACCTTGAATAACGACCAAAATAACTCCGAACATCATGAAATTTAGCATGCACTTTTATCTACCAAATGTGCTGATAAATAAACGATTAAATTTTAATTTTGAGAAATTAGTCAAACGTGAAACTTCGTTGTGTGGTTTTTCTAAGGTTGGGCTTAAGCGGGTGAAAATATTTTGGAATGTCTCAAAAGTTTGCATGGACGTTTGTTCATCAAATGGGCATCCAAATTTATGATCAAATTTAAATTCTAAGAAACTGCTCGAAAGTGAAACTTCGTCATGCAGTTTCGATAGGGTTGGGCTTAAAGGTGGTCAAAATAGCTCGAAATGTCACGAAAGTCGGCGTGCATGCTTGTCTATCCAATATGCATCCATATATATGATCAGGTTTCAATTCTGAGAACTTCGTCAAAGCTGAGACTGCATCATGCAGTTTTGTTATGGTTTGGCTTAAAGATGTCGAAAATAGCTCTCAACATCGTGAAAGTTGGCACGCACTCTTATTTTCCAAATGCGCATTTAAATCTATGATTAAATTTTAATTCGAAGAGATTGGTTAAAAGTGAAACTCAGTCGTGCATGTTTTTATGTGTGCCTCTTAAATGGGTATCTAAATCTACTTTTAAATTTGATTTCTAAGAAATTGGAAAAATGTGCAACATTTTAGGCCTTGGTTTGACCAAGTTTGACCAAGGTCGAAAGTAGCTCGAAATCCCCCGAAAGTGTGTATGCATGGTTATCTCTCAAATGGGCACCAAAATTCTCTTTCAAATTTCGCTTACAAGAAAGTTGAAAAAATAGCATCTCTTAGACCTTTGCTTGACCAACCTTGAATAATGACCAAAATAAATTCGAACATCGTGGAAATTGGTGTGCACTGTTATCTACCAAATGCTAAGATAAATCTATGATCAAATTTTAATTATGAGAAATTAGTCAAAAGTGAAACTCTGTTGTATGGTTTTGCTGAGGTTGGGATTAAAGGGGGTGAAATATTTTGGAACGTCTCGAAATTTCGCGTGCACGCTTGTCTATCAAATGGAGATTCAAATCTATAATCAAATTTCAATTATAAGAAACTGCTCAAAAGTGAAACTTCGTCATGCGTTTTCGCTAGGGTGGGGGTTAAAGGTGATCAAAATAGCTTGGAATGTTGCAAAAGTTGGCGTGCATACTTCTTTATTTAATCAGCATCCAAATCAATGAACAAGTTTCAATTCTTAGAAGTTGGTCAAAAGCGAAACTCCATCGTGCGGTTTCGTTAGGGTTTGGCTTAAAGGAGTCGAAAATAACTCTAAACATCATGAACGTTGGCGTGCACTCTTATCTTGCAAATGCACATCTAAATCTATGATCAAATTTTAATTCTGAGATTTTTGTCAAGAGTGAAACTCCGTCATGCTGTTTCGCCATGATTGCGGTTACAGGGGGTGAAAATAGCTCAAAACATCGTGAAAGTGGAAGTCCACTGGTATCCAAATCTATGATCAAATTTTAATTCTGAGAAATTAGTCAGAAGTGAAACTTCGCCGTTCATTTTTGCTAGAGTTGGGCTCGAATGGGTCCAAATAGCTTGGACCATTACACAAGTTGGCATGCACGTTTTTATATCAAACGGGCATCCAAATCTATGATCAAATTTCAACTCTGAGAATTTGGTCAAAAGTGAAACTTCATCATTCGGTTTCGCTAAGTTTTGGCTTAAAGGAGGGGAAAATGACTTTGAGAAATTGGAAACAAATAGAACCTTTTAGGGCTTCGTTTCACCAAGTTTTCCTAAAGTACAAAATAGCTCGAAATCCCCTGAAAGTTTGTATGCATGGTTATCTCTCAAATGGGTACCTAAATTCTTATTCAAATTTCAATTACAAGAAAGCCGAAAAAATAACATCTCTTAGAACTTTACTTAACCAACCTTGAATAATGACCAAAATAGCTCTGAACATCATGAAAGTTAGCATGCACACTCATCTACCAAATGCGCCGATAAATCTATGATTAAATTTTAATTTTGAGAAATTAGTCAAACGTAAAACTTCGTTGTGCGGTTTTGCTAAGGTTGGGCTTAAAGGGGGTGAAAATATTTAGGAATGTCTCAAAAGTTTGCACGCATGCTTTTTGATCAAATTAGCATCCAAATTTATGATCAAATTTAAATTCTAAGAAACTGCTCGAAAGGGAAACTCCGTCGTGCGGTTTCAACAGGGTTGGGCTTAAAGGGGGTCAAAATAGCTTGAAACGTCACGAAAGTTGGCGTGCATGCTTGTCTATCCAATATGCATCCAAACATATGATCAGGTTTAATTTCTGAGAATCTGGTCAAAGCTGAGACTGCATCATGCAGTTTTGTTAGGGTTTGGCTTAAAGATGGCGAAAATAGCTCTCAACATCATGAAAGTTAGCATGCACACTTATTTTCTAAATGCGAATTTAAATCTATGATTAAATTTTAATTCCAAGAAATTGGTTAAAAGTGAAACTCCGTCATGCATGTTTTTATGTGTGCCTCTTAAATGGGCATCTAAATCTACTTTTAAATTTGATTTCTAAGAAATTGGAAAATAGTGCAACCTTTTAGGCCTTGGTTTGACCAAGATTTTCCAAGGTCCAAAATAGTTCAAAATCCCCTGAAAGTGTTTGTGCATAGTTATCTCTCAAATAACTACCTAAATTCTCTTTCAAATTTCACTTACAAGAAAGTCAAACAAATAGCATCTCTTAGACCTTTGCTTGACCAACCTTGAATAATGACCAAAATAAATTCGAACATCGTGGAAATTGTTGTGCACTGTTATCTACCAAATGCTAAGATAAATCTATGATCAAGTTTTAATTCTGAGAAATATTTTGGAACATCTTGAAATTTTGCATGCACGCTTGTCTATCAAATGGACATTCAAATCTATTATCAAATTTCAATTATAAGAAACTGCTCAAAAGTGAAACTTTGTCATGCGTTTTTGCTAGGGTTGGGCTTAAAGGTAGTCAAAATAGCTTGGAACATTGTTAAAGCTGGCGTGCATGCTTATTTATCTGATGGGCATCCAAATCTACGATCAAGTTTCAATTCCTCAAAGTTGGTCAAAAGCAACACTCCATCGTGCGGTTTTGTTAGGGTTTGGCTTAGAGGAGACGAAAATAACTCTGAACATCATGAAAGTTGAAGTGCACTCTTATCTTCCAAATGCACATCTAAATCTATGATAAAATTTTATTTTCAATAAATTTGTCAAGAGTGAAACTTCGTCATGCGGTTTCGCTAAGATTGGGATTACAGGGGGTGAAAATAGCTCAAAACGTCGCGAAAGCTTGAGTGTACGGTTATCTATCAAACGGGCATCCGAATCTATGATCAAATTTAAATTTTAGAACTTCGTCAGAAGTGAGAATCTATCGTTCATTTTCGCTAGAGTTGGGCTCGAAGGGGTCAAAATAGCTCGGACCGTTGCAAAAGTTGTCGTGCATGTTTTTATATGAAACGGGCATCCAAATCTATGATCAAATTTCAACTCTGAGAATTTGGTCAAAAGTGAAAATCCGTGATTCGATTTCGCTAAGTTTTGGCTTAAAGGAGGGGAAAATGGCTTTGAGAAATTGGATATAAATACAACCTTTTAGGGCTTGGTTTCACCAAGTTTGCCTAAGCTCCAAAATAGCTAGAAATCCCCTGAAAGTTTGTATGCATGGTTATCTCTCAAATGGGTACCTAAATTCTCTTTCAAATTTCAATTACAAGAAAACCGAAAAAATAACATCTCTTAGAACTTTACTTGAAAAACCTTGAATAACAACAAAAATAGCTCCGAACATCATGAAATTTAGCATGCACTCTTATTTACCAAATGCGCTGATAAATAAACGATTAAATTTTAATTTTAAGAAGTTAGTCAAACATGAAACTTCATTGTGCGGTTTTGCGAAGGTTGGGCTGAAGGGGGTGAAAATATTTTCGAATGTCTCAAAAGTTTGCATGCACGCTTGTTCATCAAATGGGCATCCAAATTTATGATCAAATTTAAATTCTAAGAAACTGCTCGAAAGTAAAACTCCGTCGTGCAGTTTCGATAGGGTTGGGCTTAAAGGGGGTCAAAATAGCTTGAAACGTCACGAAAGTTGGCGTGCATGCTTGTCTATCCAATATGCATCCAAATATATGATCAGGTTTCAATTCTGAGAATTTCGTCAAAGCTGAGACTGCATCATGCAGTTTTGTTATGGTTTGGCTTAAAGATGTTGAAAATAGCTCTCAACATCGTGAAAGTTGGCATGTATTCTTATTTTCCAAATGCTAATTTAAATCTATGATTAAATTTTAATTCCAATAAATTGGTTAAAAGTGAAACTCCGTCATGCATGTTTTTATGTGTGCCTCTTAAATGGGCATCTCAATCTACTTTTAAATTTTATTTCTAAGAAATTGGAAAATAGTGCAACCTTTTAGACCTTGGTTTGACCAAGATTTTCCAACGTCCAAAATAGTTCAAAATCCCCTGAAAGTGTTTGTGCATGGTTATCTCTCAAATAAGTACCTAAATTCTCTTTCAAATTTCACTTACAAGAAAGTCAAACAAATAGCATCTCTTAGACCTTTGCTTGACCAACCTTGAATAATGACCAAAATAAATTTGAACACCGTGGAAATTGGTGTGCACTGTTATCTACCAAATGCTAAGATAAATCTACGATCAAATTTTAATTATGAGAAATTAGTCAAAAGTGAAACTCTGTTGTATGGTTTTGCTGAGGTTGGGATTAAAGGGGGTGAAATATTTTGGAAAGTCTCGAAATTTCGCGTGCACACTTGTCTATCAAATGGACATTCAAATCTATGATCAAATTTCAATTATAAGAAACTGCTCAAAAGTGAAACTTCGTCATGCGTTTTGACTAGGGTTGGGCTTAAAGGTGGTCAAAATAGCTTGGAACGTTGCAAACGTTGGCATGCATGCTTGTTTAATTAATGAGAATCCAAATCTATGAACAAGTTTCAATTCTTAGAAGTTGGTCAAAAACAAAACTCCATCGTGCGGTTTTGTTAGGGTTTGTCTTAAAGGAGTCGAAAATAACTCTGAACATCATGAAATTTGGTGTGCACTCTTATCTTGCAAATGCACATCTAAATCTATGATCAAATTTTAATTCTGAGATTTTTGTCAAGAGTGAAACTCCATCATGCGGTTTCACCAGGATTGCGGTTATAGGGGGTGAAAATAGCTCAACTTTCAATTCTTATCAAATGGGCATCCAAATTTATGATCAAGTTTCAATTCTTAGAAGTTGTTCAACATCAAAACTCCATCGTGTGGTTTTGTTAGCGTTTGGCCTAAAGGAGACAAAAACAACTCTGAACAACATGAAAGTTGACGTGCACTCCTATCTTCCAAATGCACATCTAAATCTATGATCAAATTTTAATTTCAATAAATTTGTCAATAGTGAAACTTCGTCATGCGGTTCGCTATGATTGGGATTACAGGGTGTGAAAATAGATCAAAACGTCGCGAGAGCTTGAGTGTACGGTTATCTATCAAACGGGCATCCGAATCTATGATCAAATTTAAATTTGAGAAATTAGTCAGAACTGAAACTCTCTCATTCATTTTCGTTAGCGTTGGGCTCGAAGGGGTCAAAATAGCTCAGATCGTTGCAAAAGTTGGCATGCACGTTTTTATAGGAAACGGGCATCCAAATCTATGATCAAATTTCACCTCTGAGAATTTGGTCAAAAGTGAAAATTCGTGATTCGATTTCGCTAAGTTTTGGCTTAAAGGAGGGGAAAATGGCTTTGAGAAATTGGAAACAAATACAACCTTTTAGGGCTTGGTTTCACCAAGTTTTCCTAAGTTCCAAAATAGCTTGAAATCCGCTGAAAGTTTGTATGCAAGGTTATCTCTCAAATGGGTACCTAAATTCTCTTTCAAATTTCAATTACAAGAAAAGCGAAAAAATAACATCTCTTAGACCTTTACCTGAAAAACCTTGAATAACGACCAAAATAGCTCCGAACATCATGAAATTTAGCATGCACTTTTATCTACCAAATGTGCTGATAAATAAACGATTAAATTTTAATTTTGAGAAATTAGTCAAACGTGAAACTTCGTTGTGTGGTTTTGCTAAGGTTGGGATTAAGGGGGTGAAAATATTTTGGAATGTCTCAAAAGTTTGCATGGACGCTTGTTCATCAAATGGGCATCCAAATTTATGATCAAATTTAAATTCTAAGAAACTGCTCGAAAGTGAAACTCCGTCGTGCAGTTTCGATAGGGTTGGGCTTAAACGGGGTCAAAATAGCTCGAAACATCATGAAAGTTGGTGTGCATGCTTGTCTATCCCCTGAAAGTAGCTTGTCTATCCCTCGAAACTATCTCGGGGGATGAGAAATTGGAAACAAATACAACCTTTTAGGGCTTCGTTTCACCAAGTTTTCCTGAAGTCCAAAATAGCTCGAAATCCCCTAAAAGTTTGTATGCATGGTTATCTCTCAAATGGGTACCTAAATTCTTCTTCAAATTTCAATTACAAGAAAGCTGAAAAAATAACATCTCTTAGACCCTTACTTGACCAACCTTGAATAACGACCAAAATAGCTCTAAACATCATGAAAGTTATCATGCACTCTCATCTACCAAATGCGCCGATAAATCTATGACTAAATTTTAATTTTGACAAATTAGTCAAACGTGAAACTTCGTTGTGCAGTTTTGCTAAGGTTGGGATTAAAGGGGGTGAAAATATTTTGGAATGTCTCAAAAGTTTGCATGCACACTTGTTGATCAAATTGGCATCCAAATTTATGATCAAATTTAAATTCTAAGAAACTGCTCGAAAGGGAAACTCCGTCGTGCGGTTTCAACAGGGCTGGGCTTAAAGGGGGTCAAAATAGCTTGAAACGTCGTGAAAGTTGGCGTGCATGCTTGTCTATCCAATATGCATCCAAACATATGATCAGGTTTAAATTCTGAGAATCTGGTCAAAGATGAGACTTCATCATGCAGTTTTGTTAGGGTTTGGCTTAAAGATGGAGAAAATAGCTCTCAACATCGTGAAAGTTGGCATGCACTCTTATTTTCCAAATGCAGATTTAAATCTATGATCAAATTTTAATTCCAAGAAATTGGTTAAAAGTGAAACTCCGTCATGCACATTTTTATGTGTGCCTCTTAAATGGGCATCTAAATCTACTTTTAAATTTGATTTCTAAGAAATTGGAAAATAGTGCAACCTTTTAGGCCTTGGTTTGACCAAGATTTTCCAAGGTCCAAAATAGTTCAAAATCCCCTGAAAGTGTTTGTGCATGGTTATCTCTCAAACAAGTACCTAAATTCTCTTTCAAATTTCACTTACAAGAAAGTCAAACAAATAGCATCTCTTAGACCTTTGCTTGACCAACCTTGAATAATGACCAAAATAAATTCGAACATCGTGGAAATTGGTGTGCACTGTTATCTACCAAATGCTAAGATAAATCTATAATCAAATTTTAATTCTGAGAAATTAGTCAAAAGTAAAACTCTTTTGTATGGTTTTGCTGAGGTTGGGATTAAAGGCGGTGAAATATTCTGGAACGTCTTGAAATTTTGCATGCACGCTTGTCTATCAAATGGACATTCAAATCTATTATCAAATTTCAATGATAAGAAATTGCTCAAAAGTGAAACTTCATCATGCGTTTTCGCTAGGGTTGGGCTTAAAGGTGGTAAAAATAGCTTGGAACATTGTGAAAGTTGGCGTGCATGCTTATTTATCTAATGGGCATCCAAATATATGATCAAGTTTCAATTCTTAGAAGTTGGTCAACAACAAAACTCCATCGTGCGGTTTTGTTAGGGTTTGGCTTAAAGGAGACGAAAATAACTCTGAACATCATGAAAGTTGACGTCCACTCTTATCTTCCAAATGCACATCTAAATCTATGATCAAATTTTAATTTCAATAAATTTGTCAACAGTGAAACTTCGTCATGCGGTTTCGCTAAGATTGGGATTATAGGGGGTGAAAATAGCTCAAAACGTCATGAAAGCTTGACTGTACGGTTATCTATCAAATGGGCATCCGAATATATGATCAAATTTAAATTAGAAAAATTAGTCAGAAGTGAAACTCTGTCGTTCATTTTCTCTAGAGTTGGGTTCGAAGGGGTCAAAATAACTCGAACCGTTGCAAAAGTTGGCGTGCACGTTTTTATATGAAACGGGCATCCAAATCTATGATCAAATTTCAACTCTGAGAAATTGGTCAAAAGTGAAAATCCGTGATTCGATTTCGCTAAGTTTTGGCTTAAAGGAGGGGAAAATGGCTTTGAGAAATTGGAAACAAATACAACCTTTTATGGCTTGGTTTCACCAAGTTTGCCTAAGGTCCAAAATAGCTCGAAATCCTTTAAAGTTTGTATGCATGGTTATCTCTCAAATGGGTACCTAAATTCTCTTTCAAATTTCAATTACAAGAAAACCGAAAAAATAACATCTGTTAGACATTTACTTGAAAACCTTGAATAACGACCAAAATAGCTCCGAACATCATGAAATTTAGCATGCACTCTTATCTACCAAATGCGCTGATAAATAAATGATTAAATTTTAATTTTGAGAAATTAGTCAAACGTGAATCTTCGTTGTGCGGTTTTGCTAAGGTTGGGCTTAAGGGGGTGAAAATATTTTGGAATGTCTCAAAAGCTTGCTTGCACGCTTGTTCATCAAATGGGCATCCAAATTTATGATCAAATTTAAATTCTAAGAAACTGCTCGAAACTGAAACTTCGTCGTGCTGTTTCGATAGGGTTGGGCTTAAAGGGGGTCAAAATAGCTCGAAACATCACGAAAGTTGGCGTGCATGCTTGTCTATCCAATATGCATCCAAATATATGATCAAGTTTCAATTCTGAGAAGTTCGTCAAAGCTGAGACTCCATCATGTAGTTTTGTTATGGTTTGGCTTAAAGATGTCGAAAATAGCTCTCAACATCGTGAAAGTTGGCACGCACTCTTATTTTCCAAATGCGCATTTAAATCTATCATTAAATTTTAATTCAAAGAAATTGGTTAAAAGTGAAACTCAGTCGTGCACGTTTTTATGTGTGCCTCTTAAATGGGTATCTAAATCTACTTTTAAATTTGATTTCTAAGAAATTGGAAAAAATTGCAACATTTTAGGTCTTGGTTTGACCAAGTTTGACCAAGGTCGAAAGTAGCTCGAAATCCCCTGAAAGTGTGTATGTATGGTTATCTCTCAAATGGGTACCTAAATTCTCTTTCAAATTTCGCTTACAAGAAAGTTGAAAAAATAGCATCTCTTAGACCTTTGCTTGACCAACCTTGAATAATGACCAAAACAAATTCAAACATCGTGGAAATTGGTGTGCACTGTTATCTACCAAATGCTAAGATAAATCTACAATCAAATTTTAATTCTGAGAAATTAGTCAAAAGTGAAACTCTGTTGTATGGTTTTGCTGAGGTTGGGATTAAAGGGGGTGAAATATTTTGGAATGTCTCAAAATTTCACATGCACGCTTGTCGATCAAATGGACATTGAAATCTATGATCAAATTTCAATTATAAGAAACTACTCAAAAGTGAAACTTCGTCATGCGTTTTCGCTAGCGTTGGGCTTAAAGGTGGTCAAAATAGATTGGAACATTGCAAAAGTTGACGTGCATGCTTGTTTATTTAATGAGCATCCAAATCTATGAACAAGTTTCAATTCTTAGAAGTTGGTCAAAAGCGAAACTCCATCGTGTGGTTTTGTTAGAGTTTGGCTTAAAGGAGTCAAAAATAACTTTGAACATCATGAAAGTTGGCATGCACTCTTATCTTGCAAATGCACATCTAAATTGGAAACAAATACAACCTTTTAGGGCTTCGTTTCACCAAGTTTTCCTGAAGTCCAAAATAGCTCGAAATACCCTGAAAGTTTGTATGCATGCTTATATCTCAAATGGGTACCTAAATTCTTCTTCAAATTTCAATTACAAGAAAGCCGAAAAAATAACATCTCTTAGAACTTTACTTGACCAATGTTGAATAACGACCAAAATAGCTCTAAACATCATGAAAGTTAGCATGCACTCTCATCTACCAAACGCGCCGATAAATCTACGATTAAATTTTAATTTTGAGAAATTAGTCAAACGTGAAACTTTGTTGTGCAGTTTTGCTAAGGTTGGGCTTAAAGGGGGTAAAAATATTTTGGAATGTCTCAAAAGTTTGCATGCATGCTTGTTGATTAAATTGGCATCCAAATTGATGATCAAATTTAAATTCTAAGAAACTGCTCGAAAGGGAAACTCCATCGTGTGGTTTCAACAGGGTTGGGCTTAAAGGGGGTCAAAATAGCTTGAAACATCATGAAAGTTGGCGTCCATGCTTGTCTATCCAATACGCATCCCAACATATGATCAGGTTTCAATTCTGAGAATCTGGTCAAAGCTGAGACTGCATCATGCAGTTTTGTTATGGTTTGGCTTAAAGATGGAGAAAATATCTCTCAACATCGTGAAAGTTAGCACGCACTCTTATTTTCCAAATGCGGATTTAAATCTATGATTAAATTTTGATTCCAAGAAATTTGTTAAAAGTGAAACTCCGTCATGCACGTTTTTATGTGTGCCTCTTAATTAGGCATCTAAATCTACTTTTAAATTTCATTTCTAAGAAATTGGAAAATAGTACAACCTTTTAGGCCTTGGTTTGACAAATCTTTTCCAATGTCCAAAATAGTTCAAAATCCCCTGAAAGTGTTTGTGCATGGTTATCTCTCAAATAAGTACCTAAATTTTCTTTCAAATTTCACTTACAAGAAAGTCAAACAAATAGCATGTATTAGACCTTTGCTCGACCAACCTTGAATAATGACCAAAATAAATTCGAACATCGTGGAAATTGGTGTGCACTGTTATCTACCAAATGCTAAGATAAATCTATGATCAAATTTTAATTCTGAGAAATTAGTCAAAAGTAAAACTCTTTTGTATGGTTTTGCTGTGGTTGGGATTAAAGGGGGTGAAATATTTTGGAACGTCTTGAAATTTTGCATGCACGCTTGTCTATCAAATGGACATTCAAATCTATTATCAAATTTCAATTATAAGAAACTACTCAAAAGTGAAACTTCTTCATGCATTTTCGCTAGGGTTGGGCTTAAAGGTGGTCAAAATAGCTTGGAACATTGTGAAAGTTGGTGTGCATGCTTATTTATCTAATGGGAATCCAAATATATGATCAAGTTTCAATTCTTAGAATTTCATCAACATCAAAACTCCATCGTGTGGTTTTGTTAGGGTTTGGTTGAAAGGAGACGAAAATAACTCTGAACATCATGAAAGTTGACGTGCACTCTTATCTTCCAAATGCACATCTAAATCTATGATCAAATTTTAATTTCAATAAATTTGTCAAGAGTGAAACTTCGTCATGCGGTTTCGCTAAGATTGGGATTACAGGGGGTGAAAATAGCTCAAAACGTCGTGAAATCTTGAGTGTATGGTTATCTATCAAACAGGCATCCGAATCTATGATCAAATTTAAATTTGAGAAATTAGTCAGAAGTGAAACTCTGTCGTTCATTTTCGCTAGAGTTGGGCTTGAAGGGGTCAAAATAGCTCGGACCGTTGCAAAAGTTGGCATGCACATTTTTAAATGAAATGGGTATCCAAATCTATGATCAAATTTCAACTCCGAGAATTTGGTCAAAAGTGAAAATTCGCGATTCGATTTCGCTAAGTTTTGGCTTAAAGGAGGGGAAAATGGCTTTGAGAAATTGGAAACAAATACAACATTTTAGGGCTTGGTTTCACCAAGTTTGCCTAAGGTCCAAAATAGCTCGAAATCCCCTAAAAGTTTGTATGCATGCTTATCTCTCAAATGGGTACCTAAATTCTCTTTCAAATTTCAATTACAAGAAAACCAAAAAAATAACATCTCTTAGACCTTTACCTGAAAAACCTTGAATAACGACCAAAATAGCTCCAAACATCATGAAATTTAGCATGCACTCTTATCTACCAAATGCGCTGATAAATAAATGATTAAATTTTAATTTTGAGAAATTAGTCAAACGTGAAACTTTGTTGTGCGGTTTTGCTAAGGTTGGGCTTAAGGGGGTGAAAATATTTTGGAATGTCTCAAAAGTTTGCATGCACGCTTGTTCATCAAATGGGAATCCAAATTTATGATCGAATTTAAATTCTAAGAAACTTCTCAAAAGTGAAACTCCGTCGTGCAATTTCGATAGGGTTGGGCTTAAAGGGGGTCAAAATAGCTCGAAATGTCATGAAAGTTGGCGTGCATGCTTGTCTATCCAATATGCATCCAAATATATGATCAAGTTTCAATTCTGAAAATTTCGTCAAAGCTGAGACTGCATCATGCAGTTTTGTTATGGTTTGGCTTAAAGATGTCGAAAATAGCTCTCAACATCGTCTAAGTTGGCACGCACTCTTATTTTCCAAATGCGCATTTAAATCTATGATTAAATTTTAATTCGAAGAAATTGGTTAAAAGTGAAACTCAGTCGTGCACGTTTTTATTTGTGCCTCTTAAATGGGTATCTAAATCTACTTTTAAATTTGATTTCCAAGAAATTGGAAAAAAGTACAACATTTTAGGCCTTGGTTTGACCAAGCTTGACCAAGGTCGAAAGTAGCTCAAAATCCACCGAAAGTGTGGATGCATGGTTATCTCTTAAATGGGTACCTAAATTATCTTTCAAATTTCGCTTACAAGAAAGTTGAAAAAATAGCATCTCTTAGACCTTTGCTTGACCAACCTTGAATAATGACCAAAATAAATTTGAACATCGTGGAAATTGGTGTGCGTTGTTATCTACCAAATGCTAAGATAAATCTACAATCAAATTATAATTCTGAGAAATTAGTCAAAAGTGAAACTCTGTTGTATGGTTTTGCTGAGGTTGGGATTAAAGGGGGTGAAATATTTTGGAGCGTCTCGAAATTTCGCGTGCAGGCTTGTCTATCAAATGGACATTCAAATCTATGATCAAATTTCAATTATAAGAAACTGATCAAAAGTGAAACTTTGTCATGCGTTTTTGCTAGGGTTGGGGTTGAAGGTGGTCAAAATAGCTTGGAACGTTGCAAAAGTTGGTGTGCATGCTTGTTTATTTAATGAGCATCCAAATCTATGAACAAATTTCAATTCTTAGAAGTTGGTCAAAAACGAAACTCCATCGTGCGGTTTGTTAGGGTTTGGCTTAAAGGAGTCGAAAATAACTCTGAACATCATGAAAGTTGGCGTGCACTCTTATCTTGCAAATGCACATCTAAATCTATGATCAAATTTTAATTCTGAGATTTTTGTCAAGAGTGAAACTCCGTCATGCGGTTTCGCCAGGATTGCGGTTACAGGGGGTGAAAATAGCTCAAAACGTCGTGAAAGTCGGAGTGCACTGGCATCCAAATCTATGATGAAATTTCAATTCTGAGAAATTAGTCAGAAGTGAAACTTCGACGTTAATTTTTGCTAGAGTTGGGATCGAAGGGGTCCAAATAGGTTGGACCATTACACAAGTTGGCATGCACGTTTTTATATCAAACGTGCATCCAAATCTATGATCAAATTTCAACTCTGAGAATTTGGTAAAATGTGAAACTTCGTCATTCGATTTCGCTAAGTTTTGGCTTAAAGGAGGGGAAAATGGCTTTGAGAAATTGGAAACAAATACAACCTTTTAGGGCTTCGTTTCACCAAGTTTGCCTGAAGTCCAAAATAGCTCGAAATCCCCTCAAAGTTTGTATGGATGGTTATCTCTCAAATGGGTACCTAAATTCTTCTTCAAATCTTAATTACAAGAAAGCCGAAAAAATAACATCACTTAGACCCTTACTTGACCAACCTTGAATAACGACCAAAATAGCTCTGAACATCATGAAAGTTAGCATGCACTGTCATCTACCAAATGCGCCGATAAATCTACGATTAATTTTTAATTTTGACAAATTAGTCAAACGTGAAACTTCGTTGTGCAGTTTAGCTAAGGTTGGGCTTAAAGGGGGTGAAAATATTTTGGAATGTCTCAAAAGTTTGCATGCACGCTTGTTGATCAAATTGGAATCCAAATTTATGATCAAATTTAAATTCTAAGAAACTGCTCGAAAGGGAAACTTCGTCGTGCGGTTTCAATAGGGTTGGGCTGAAAGGGGGTCAAAATAGCTTGAAACGTCATGAAAGTTGGCGTGCATGCTTGGCTATCCAATATGCATCCAAACATATGATAAGGTTTCAATTCTGAGAATCTGGTCAAAGCTGAGACTACATCATGCAGTTTCGTTATGGTTTGGCTTAAAGATGGCGAAAATAGCTCTCAACATCGTGAAAGTTGGCACGCACTCTTATGTTCCAAATGCGGATTTAAATCTATGATTAAATTTTGATTCCAATAAATTGGTTAAAAGTGAAACTCCGTCATGCATGTTTTTATGTGTGCCTCTTAAATGGGCATCTAAATCTACTTTTAAATTTGATTTCTAAGAAATTGGAAAATAGTGCAACCTTTTAGGCCTTGGTTTGACCAAGATTTTCCAAGGTCCAAAATAGTTCAAAATCCCCTGAAAGTGTTTGTGCATGGTTATCTCTCAAATAAGTACCTAAATTCTCTTTCAAATTTCACTTACAATAAAGTCAAACAAATAGCATCTCTTAGACCTTTGCTTGACCAACCTTGAATAATGACCAAAATAAATTCGAACATCGTGGAAATTGGTGTGCACTGTTATCTACTAAATGCTAAGATAAATCTTCGATCAAATTTTAATTCTTAGAAATTAGTCAAAAGTAAAATTCTTTTGTATGGTTTTGTTGAGGTTGGGATTAAAGTGGGTGAAATATTTTGGATCGTCTTGAAATTTTGCATGCACGCTTGTCTATCAAATGGACATTCAAATCTATTATCAAATTTCAATTATAAGAAACTACTCAAAAGTGAATCTTCGTCATGCGTTTTCGCTAGGGTTGGGCTTAAAGGTGGTCAAAATAGCTTGGAACATTGTTAAAGTTGGTGTGCATGCTTATTTATCTAATGGGAATCCAAATCTATGATCAAGTTTCAATTCTTAGAAGTTGGTCAACAACAAAACTCCATCGTGTGGTTTTCTTAGGGTTTGGCTTAAAGGAGACGAAAATAACTCTGAACATCATGAAAGTTGATGTGCACTCTTATATTCCAAATGCACATCTAAATCTATGATCAAATTTTAATTTCAATAAATTTGTCAAGAGTGAAACTTTGTCATCCGGTTTCGCTAAGATTGGGATTACAGGGGGTGAAAATAGCTCAAAACGTCACAAAAGCTTAAGTGTACGGTTATCTATCAAACTGGCATCTGAATCTATGATCAAATTTAAATTTGAGAAATTAGTCAGAAGTGAAACTCTGTCGTTCATTTTCGCTAGAGTTGGGCTCGAAGGGGTCAAAATAGCTCGGACCGTTGCAAAAGTTGGCGTGCACGTTTTTATCCAAATCTTTGATCAACTTTCAACTCTGAGAATTTGGTCAAAAGTGAAAATCCGTGATTCGATTTCGCTAAGTTTTGACTTAAAGGAGGGGAAAATGGATTTGAGAAATTGGAAACAAATACAACCTTTTAGGCCTTGGTTTCACCAAGTTTGCCTAAGGTCCAAAATAGCTCAAAATCCCCTGAAAGTTTGTATGCATGGTTATCTCTCAAATGGGTACCTAAATTCTCTTTCAAATTTCAATTACAAGAAAACCAAAAAAATAACATCTCTTAGACCTTTACCTGAAAAACCTTGAATAATGACCAAAATAGCTCCGAACATCATGAAATTTAGCATGCACTCTTATCTACCAAATGCGCTGATAAATAAACGATTAAATTTTAATTTTGAGAAATTAGTCAAACAATAAACTTCGTTGTGCGATTTTGCTAAGGTTGGCCTTAAGGGGGTGAAAATATTTTGGAATGTCTCAAAAGTTTGCATGCGCGCTTGTTCATCAAATGGGCATCCAAATAAGTGATCAAATTTAAATTCCAAGAAACTGCTTGAAAGTGAAACTCCGTCGTGCAGTTTCGATAGGGTTGGGCTTAAAGGGGGTCAAAATAGCTCGAAACGTCACGAAAGTTGGTGTGCATGCTTGTCTATCCAATATGTATCCAAATATATGATCAGGTTTCAATTCTGAGAATTTTGTCAAAGCTGAGACTACATCATGCAGTTTTGTTATGGTTTGGCTTAACGATGTCAAAAATATCTCTCAACATCATGAAAGTTGGCACGCACTCTTATTTTCCAGATGTGCATTTAAATCTATGATTAAATTTTAATTCAAAGAAATTGGTTAAAAGTGAAACTCAGTCGTGCATGTTTTTATGTGTGCCTCCTAAATGGGTATCTAAATCTACTTTTAAATTTGATTTCTAAGAAATTGGAAAAAAGTGCAACATTTTACGCCTTGGTTTGACCAACTTTGACCAAGGTTGAAAGTAGCTCGAAATCCCCCGAAAGTGTGTATGCATGGTTATCTCTCAAATGGGTACCTAAATTCTCTTTCAAATTTCGCTTACAAGAAAGTTGAAAAAATAGCATCTCTTAGACCTTTGCTTGACCAACCTTGAATAATGATCAAAATAAATTTGAACATTGTGGAAATTGGTGTGCACTGTTATCTACCAAATGCTAAGATAAATCTACAATCAAATTTTAATTCTGAGAAAGTAGTCGAAAGTGAAACTATGTTGTATGGTTTTGTTGAGGTTGGGATTAAAGGGGGTGAAATATTTTGGAACGTCTCGAAATTTTCCGTGCACGCTTGTATATCAAATGGACATTCAAATCTATGATCAAATTTCAATTATAAGAAACTGCTCAAAAGCGAAACTTCATCATGCGTTTTTGCTAGGGTTGGGCTTAAAGGTCGTCAAAATAGCTTGGAAGGTTGCAAACTTTGGCGTGCATGCTTGTTTATTTAATGAGCATCCAAATCTATGAACAAGTTTCAATTCTTAGAAGTTGGTCAAAAGCGAAACTCCATCGTGCGGTTTTGTTAGGGTTTGGCTTAAAGGAGTCGAAAATAACTCTGAACATCATGAAAGTTGGCGTGCACTCTTATCTTGCAAATGCACATCTAAATCTATAATCAAATTTTAATTTTGAGATTTTTGTCAAGAGTGAAACTCTGTCATGCGGTTTCGCCAGAATTGCAATTACAGGGGGTGAAAATAGATCAAAACGTCGTGAAAGTCGGAGTGCACTGGCATCCGAATCTATGATCAAATTTCAATTCCGAGAAATTAGTCAGAAGTGAAACTCTGCCGTTCATTTTTGCTAGAGTTGGGCTCGAAGGGGTCCAAATAGCTTCGACCATTACAAAAGTTGGCATGCACGTTTTTATATCAAACGGGCATCCAAATCTATGATCAAATTTCAACTCTGAGAATTTGGTCAAAAGTGAAATTTCGTCATTCGATTTCGCTAAGGTTTGGCTTAAAGGAGGGGAAAATGGCTTTACGAAATTGGAAACAAATACAACCTTTTAGGGCTTCATTTCACCAAGTTTTCCTGAAGTCCAAAATAGCTCGAAATCCACTGAAAGTTTGTATGCATGGTTATCTCTCAAATGGGTACCTAAATTCTTCTTCAAATTTCAATTACAAGAAAGCCGAAAAAACAACATCTCCTAGACCTTTACTTGAATAACCTTGAATAACGACCAAAATAGCTCTGAACATCTTGAAAGTTAGCATGCACTCTCATCTACCAAATGCACCGATAAATCTACGATTAAATTTTAATTTTGAGAAATTAGTCAAACACGAAACTTCGTTGAGCGGTTTCGATAAGGTTGGGCTTAAAGGGGGTGAAAATATTTTGGAATGTCTCAAAAGTTTGCATGCACGCTTGTTGATCAAATTGGCATCCAAATTTATGGTCAAATTTAAATTCTAGGAAACTTCTCGAAAGGGAAACTCCGTCGTGTGGTTTCAACAGGGTTGAGCTTAAAGGGGGTCAAAATAGCTTGAAACATCGCAAAAGTTGGCGTGCATGATTGTCTATCCAATATGCATCGAAACATATGATCAGGTTTAAATTCTGAGAATCTGGTCAAAGCTGAGACTGCATCATGCAGTTTTGTTAGGGTTTGGCTTAAAGATGGCGAAAATAGCTCTCAACATCATGAAAGTTGGCACGCACTCTTATTTTCCAAATGCAGATTTAAATCTATGATTAAATTTTGATTCCAAGAAATTGGTTAAAAGTGAAACTCCGTCATGCACGTTTTTATGTGTGCCTCTTAAATGGGCATCTAAATCTACTTTTAAATTTCATTTCTAAGAAATTGGAAAATAGTGCAACCTTTTAGGCCTTGGTTTGACGACGATTTTCCAAGGTCCAAAATAGTTCAAAATCCCCTGAAAGTGTTTGTGCATGGTTATCTCTCAAATAAGTACTTAAATTCTCTTTCAAATTTCACTTACAACAAAGTCAAACAAATAGCATCTCTTAGACCTTTGCTTGACCTTGCTTGAATAATGACTAAAATAAATTCTAACATCGTGGAAATTGGTGTACACTGTTATCTACCAAATGCTAAGATAAATCTAGGATCAAATTTTAATTCTGAGAAATTAGTCAAAAGTAAAACTCTTTTGTATGGTTTTGCTGAGGTTGGGATTAAAGGGGGTGAAATATTTTGGAACGTCTTGAAATTTTGCATGCACGCTTGTCTATCAAATGGACATTCAAATCTATTATCAAATTTCAATTATTAGAAACTGCTCAAAAGTGAAACTTCGTCATGCGTTTTCGCTAGGGTTGGGCTTAAAGGTGTTCAAAATAGCTTGGAACATTGTGAAAGTTGGCGTGCATTCTTATTTATCTAATGGGCATCCAAATCTATGATCAAGTTTCAATTCTTAGAAGTTTGTCAACAGCAAAACTCCATGGTTCGGTTTTGTAAGGGTTTGGCTTAAAGGAGACGAAAATAACTCTAAACATCATGAAAGTTGACGTGCACTCTTATATTCCAAATGCACATCTAAATCTATGATCAAATTTTAATTTCACCAAATTTGTCAAGAGTGAAACTTCGTCATGCGATTTCTCTAAGATTGGGATTACAGGGGGTGAAAATAGCTCAAAACGTCACGAAATCTTGAGTGTACGGTTATCTATCAAACGGGCATCCGAATCTATGATCAAATTTAAATTTGAGAAATTAGTCAGAAGTGAAACTCTGTCGTTCATTTTTGCTAGAGTTGGGCTCGAAGGGGTCAAAATAGCTTGGACCATTGCAAAAGTTGGCGTGCACATTTTTATATGAAACGGGCATCCAAATCTATGATCAAATTTCAACTCCGAGAATTTGGTCAAAAGTGAAAATCCGTTATTTGATTTTGCTAAGTTTTGGCTTAAAGGAGGGAAAAATGGCTTTGAGAAATTGGAAACAAATACAACCTTTTAGGGCTTGGTTTCACCAAGTTTTCCTAAGGTCCAAAATAGCTCAAAATCCCCTGAAAGTTTGTATGCATGGTTATCTCTCAAATGGGTACCTAAATTCTCTTTCAAATTTCAATTACAACAAAACCGAAAAAAAAAACATCTCTTAGACCTTTACTTGAAAAACCTTGAATAACGACCAAAATAGCTCCGAAGATCATGAAATTTAGCATGCACTCTTATCTACCAAATGCGCTGATAAATAAATGATTAAATTTTAATTTTGAGAAATTAGTCAAACGTGAAACTTCGTTGTGCGGTTTTGCTAAGGTTGGGCTTAAGGGGGTGAAAATATTTTGGAATGTCTCAAAAGTTTGCATGCACGCTTGTTCATCAAATGGGTATCCAAATTTATGATCAAATTTAAATTCTAAGAAACTGCTCGAAAGTGAAACTCCGTCATGCAGTTTCGATAGCGTTGGGCTTAAAGGGGGTCAAAATAGCTCGAAACGTCACGAAAGTTGGCGTGCATGCTTGTCTATCCAATATGCATCCAAACATATGATCTGGTTTCAATTCTAAGAATTTCGTCACAGCTGAGACTGCATCATGCAGTTTTGTTATGGTTTGCCTTAAAGAGGTCGAAAATAGCTCTCAACATCGTGAAAGTTGGCGTGCACTCTTATTTTCCAAATGCACATTTAAATCTATGATTAAATTTTAATTCAAAGAAATTGGTTAAAAGTGAAACTCGGTCGTGCATGTTTTTATGTGTGCCTTTAAAATGGGTATCTAAATCTACTTTTAAA
This sequence comes from Pseudotsuga menziesii, assembly GCA_001517045.1. NCBI lineage: Eukaryota > Viridiplantae > Streptophyta > Pinopsida > Pinales > Pinaceae > Pseudotsuga > Pseudotsuga menziesii. The sequence continues at coordinate 338,030 of LPNX010272199.1, read as the reverse complement.
TTTGATTTCTAAGAAATTGGAAAAAAGTGCAACATTTTAGGCCTTGGTTTGACCAAGTTTGACCAAGGTCGAAAGTAGCTCGAAATCCCCCGAAAGTTTTGGCATAAAGGAGTGGAAAATAGCTCAAAACGTCATGAAAGTCGGAGTGCACTGGCATCCAAATCTATGATCAAATTTCAATTCTGAGAAATTAGTCAGAAGTGAAACTCCGCCATTCATTTTTGCTAGAGTTGGGCTCGAAGGGGTCCAAATAGCTTGGACCATTACACAAGTTGGCATGCATGTTTTTATATCAAATGGGAATCCAAATCTATGATCAAGTTTCAACTCTGAGAATTTGGTCAAAAGTGAAACTTCATCATTCGATTTCGCTAAGGTTTGGCTTAAAGGAGTGGAAAATGGATTTGAGAAATTGGAAACAAATAGTTTGGAATGTCTCAAAAGTTTGCATGCACGCTTGTTGATCAAATTGGCATCCAAATTTATGATCAAATTTTAATTCTAAGAAACTGCTTGAAAGGGAAACTCCGTTGTCCGGTTTCAATAGGGTTGGGCTTAAAGGGGGTCAAAATAGCTTGAAATGTCAGGAAAGTTGGCGTGCATGCTTGTCTATCCAATATGCATCCAAACATATGATCAGGTTTAAATTCTGAGAATCTGGTCAAAGCTGAGACTGCATTATGCTGTTTTGTTAGGGTTTGGCTTAAAGATGGCAAAAATAGCTCTCAACATCGTGAAAGTTGGCACGCACTCTTATTTTCCAAATGCAGATTTAAATATATTATTAAATTTTGATTCCAAGAAATTGGTTAAAAGTGAAACTCCGTCATGCACGTTTTTATGTGTGCCTCTTAAATGGGCATCTAAATCTACTTTTAAATTTGATTTCTAAGAAATTGGGAAATAGTGCAACCTTTTAGGCCTTGGTTTGACCAAGATTTTCCAAGGTCCAAAATAGTTCAAAATCCCCACGATGGAGTTTCCAATTGTCTATCAAATGGACATTCAAATCTATGATCAAATTTCAATTATAAGAAACTGCTCAAAAGTGAAACTTCGTCATGCGTTTTCGCTAGGGTTGGGCTTAAAGGTGGTCAAAATAGCTTGGAACGTTGCAAAAGTTGGCATGCATGCTTGTTTATTTAATGAGCATCCAAATCTATGAACAAGTTTCAATTCTTAGAATTTGGTCAAAAGCGAAACTCCATCATGCGGTTTTGTTAGGGTTTGGCTTAAAGGAGTCGAAAATAACTCTGAACATCATGAAAATTGGCGTGCACTCTTATCTTCCAAATGCACATCTAAATCTAGGATCAAATTTTAATTCTGAGATTTTTGTCAAGAGTTAAACTCCATCATGCGGTTTCTCCAGGATTGCAGTTACAGGGGGTGAAAATAGCTCAAAACGTCGTGAAAGTCGGAGTGCACTGGCATCCAAATCTGTGATCAAATTTCATTTCTGAGAAATTAGTCAGAAGTGAAACTCCGTCGTTCATTTTTGCTAGAGTTGGGCTCTAAGGGGTCCAAATATCTTGGACCATTACACAAGTTGGCATGCACATTTTTAAATCAAACAGGCATCCAAATCTATGATCAAATTTCAACTCTGAGAATTTGGTCAAAAGTGAAACTTCGTCATTCGATTTCGCTAAGGTTTGGCTTAAAGGAGTGGAAAATGGCTTTGTTGTTGACCAACTTCTAAGAATTGAAACTTGATCATAGATTTCGATGCCCATTAGATAAATAAGCATGTACGCCAACTTTCAACAATGTTCCAAGCTATTTTGACCACCTTTAAGCCCAACCCTAGCGAAAACGCATGACGAAGTTTCACTTTTGAGCAGTTTCTTATAATTGAAATTTGATAATAGATTTGAATGTCCATTTGATAGACAGGCGCGCATGCAAAATTTCAAGACGTTCCAAAATATTTCACCCCCTGTAATCCCAACCTCAGCAAAACCATACAAAAGAGTTTTACTTTTGACTAATTTCTCAGAATTAAAATTTGATCGTAGATTTATCTTAGCATTTGGTAGATAATAGTGCACACCGATTTCCATGATGTTTGAATTTATTTTGGTCATTATTCAATGTTGGTCAAGCAAAGGTCTAAGAGATGCTATTTGTTTGACTTTCTTGTAAGTGAAATTTGAAAGAGAATTTAGGTACCTATTTGAGAGATAACCATGCACAAACACTTTCGGGGGATTTTGAACTATTTTGGACCTTGGAAAATCTTGGTCAAACCAAGGCCTAAAAGGTTGCACTATTTTCCAATTTCTTAGAAATCAAATTTAAAAGTAGATTTAGATGCCCATTTAAGAGGCACACATAAAAACGTGCATGACGGAGTTTCACTTTTAACCAATTTTTTGGAATTAAATTTTAATCATAGATTTAAATCCGCATTTGGAAAATAAGAGTGCATTCCAACTTTCATGATGTTGAGAGCTATTTTCGCCATCTTTAAGACAAACCCTAACAAAACTGCATGATGCAGTCTCAGCTTTGACCAGATTCTCAGAATTTAAACCTGATCATAGGTTTGGATGCATATTGGATAGACAAGCATGCACGCCAACTTTCATGACGTTTCAAGCTATTTTGACCCCCTTTAATCCCAACCCTGTTGAAACCGCACGACGGAGTTTCCCTTTCGAGCAATTTCTTAGAATTTAAATTTGATCATAAATTTGGATGCCAATTTGATCAACAAGCGTGCACGCAAACTTTTGAGACATTCCAAAATATTTTCACCCCCTTTAAGCCCAACCTTAGCGAAACTGCACAACAAAGTTTCACGTTTGACTAATTTCTCAAAATTAAAATTTAATCGTAGATTTATCGGCGCATTTGGTAGATGAGAGTGCATGCTAACTTTCATGATGTTCAGAGCTATTTTGGTCGTTATTCAAGGTTGGTCAAGTAAAGGCCTAAGAGATGTTATTTTTTTGGCTTTCTTGTAATTGAAATTTGAAGAAGAGTTTAGGTACCCATTTGAGAGATAACCATGCATACAAACTTTCAAGGGATTTTGAGCTATTTTGGACTTCAGGCAAACTTGGTGAAACAAAACCCTAAATGGTTGTACGTCGTGAAATAGCTTCAAGGGGGTGAAATATCTTGGAATGTCGTGAAAGTTGGTGTGCACTCTTGTCTATCAAATGGGTATTCAAATTTATTTTCAAATCTCAATTCCAAGAAATCACTCAAAATTGAAACTACATCGTACGGTTTCGATAGGGTTGGGATTAAAGGGGTCAAAACAGATCCAAATGTTGTGAAATTTGGTGTGCAAGATTGATATCCAATGCGCATCCAAATCTATGATCAGATTTCAATTCTAAAAAGTTGGTCAAATGTGAAACTTTGTCATGTTGGTTTGCTAGGGTTTGGCTTAAAGGAGGTGAAAATAACTCTAAACATCGTGAAACTTAGGGTGCACTCTTATATTCCAAATGGGCATCTAACTCTATGATCAAATTTAATTAAGGGGAATTGGTCAAAAGATAAACTTCGTCATGTGGTCTAGCTAATATTTGGCTTAAATGGGTTACAAATAGCTCAGGACATCACGAAAGTTGGCATCCATGCATGTCTTTCAATTGTGCATCGACATAAATGGACAAATTTTAATTTCAAGAAATTGGTTAAAAGTGAAACTTTGCTGTGTGATTTCACTAGGGTTGGGTTTAAAGAGAGACTTTGCGAAAGTGGGCGTGCACGCTTGTCTATCAAATGGGCATCCAAATGTACGATTAAATTTTAATTTCAAGAATTTAGTCAAAAGAGAAACTTTGTCGTACAGTTTTGCTATGGTTTGGCTTAAAGGAGGTATAAATACCTCTAAAAAATGGTGAAAGTTAGCGTGCATGCTTGTCTAGCAAATGGTCATCTAAATCTATGATAAAATTTTGATTTCGACAAATTGGTCAAAAGTGAAACTTCATCGTGCGGTTTCTCTATGGTTGGCCTTAAATGGGGTGAAAATAGCTCAAAAAATCGCAAAAGTTTGCCTGCATGATTTTCTATCAAATGGGCATCCAAATCTATGATCAAATTCCAATTCCGTGAAATTGGTCAAAAGTGAAACTCCGTCGTGCGGTTTCTCTAGGGTTGGGTTTAAAATGGGTCAAAATAGCTTGAGCGTTGCAAAATTTGGAATGCACGCTTATCAATCTACATTCATTTAAATCTATGATCAAATTTTAATTCCGAGAAATTGGTCAAAAGTGAAACTTCGTCGTGTTATTTTTCTATGGTATGGCTTAAATGGGGTGAAATTAGCTCAAAACGTCATGAAATTTGGCGTGCTCGCTTGCCTTTGAAATGGACGTCCAAATCAATGATCAAATTTAATTCTGAGAAATTGATCAAAAGTGAAACTCCGTCATGCGGTTTCGCAAGTGTTAGACTCAAAGGGGGTCAAAATAGCTAGGAACGTCGTGAAAGTTGGCATGCATATAAATCTATAATCAAATTTTAATTTCAAGAAATTGGTCAAAAGTGAAACTCCGTCATTCGGTTTCCCAAAGGTTTAGTTTAAAGGGGGTGAAAATAAGTTAGAACATCACAAAAGTTGGCGCGCACACTTGTCCATCAAATGGGCATCCAAAATCTATGATCAAATTTAAATTCAGAGAAAAAGGTCAAAAGTGAAACCATTTCGTGCATTTTTGCTAGGGTTGGGTTTAAAAGGGGCTCCAAACATGGCAGAAGTTGTAGTACATGCTTGTCTGCCAAATTATCATTAAAATCTATGCTCAAATTTTAATTCTGAGAAATTGTTCTAAGTGAAATTTTGTCATGCTGTTTCACTAAGGTTGGGGTTAAAGGGGGTGAAAATAACTTGGAACAGTGTGAAAGTTGGTGTGCACACTTGTCTATCAAATGGGCATCCAAATCTATGTTCAAATTTCAATTCGAAGAAATTTGTCAAAAGTGAAACTCTGTTGTGTGTTTTCACTAGGGTTGGGTTTAAAAGAAGTCTAAATATCTCAGAACATGGAAGATGTTGGAGTGCATGCTTGTCTACCAAATAGTCATCTAAATCTATGATCAACTTTTAATTTTGAGAAATTGGTCTAAAGTGAAACTTTGTTATGCGGTTTCTGTAAGGTTGGGCCTAAAGGGGATAAAAATAGCTCGAAACATCATGAAATTTGGTGTGTTTTCTTGTTTATCAAATGGGCATGTGAATCTATGGTCAAATTTCAAGAAATTGTTCAAAAGTGAAACTCCGTCATGCGGTTTCGCTAGAGTTTGGCTTAAACGGGGTCAAAATAGCTCGAAACGTTGCGAAAGTTGGTGTGCACACTTGTTTATCAAATGATCATCTAAATATATGATTAAATTGTCATGAAAGCTAGAGTGCACACTTTTCTATCAATTGGGCTCCCAAATCTATGATTAAATTTCAATAGTAAGAAATTTCTCAAAAGTGAAACCTCCGTCGTGCGTTTTAGCTAGGGTTGGGCTTAAATGGTCCAAATAGCTCAAAATATTTCAAAAGTTGGCATGCACACTTTTCTATGAAATGAGCATGCAAATATATTATCAAACAACAATTCAGAGAAATTGGTAAAAAGTGAAACTATGTTGTGCGGTTTCGTTAGGGTTAGGCATAATGGGGGTCAAAATAGCTTGAAATGTTGTGAACGTTGGCATGCACACTTGTCTATCAAACACGCATCCAAATCTATGATCAAATTCTAATTCCAAGAAATCGGTCAAAAGTGAAACTTCGTCATGTTATGTTTCCATGGTATGGCTTAAATGGGGTGAAATTAGCTCAAAACGTCACGAAATTTGGCGTGCATGCTTGCCTATGAAATGGACATTCAAATCAATGCAGATAAATTGATCAAAAATGAAACTCCGTCATGCGGTTTCACAAGTGTTGGACTCAAATGGGGTGAAAATAGCTAGGAAAGTTGCGAAAGTTGGCATGCATATAAATCTGTAATCAAATTTTAATTCTGAGAAATTGTTCAAAAGTGAAACTTCGTCATTTGATTTCCCAAAGGTTTGGCTTAAAGGGGGTGAAAATAAGTTAGAACATAACAAAATTTGGCACGCACACTTGTCCATCAAATGGGCATCCAAATCTATGATCAAATTTCAATTAAGAGAAATAGGTCAAAAGTGAAACCATTTCATGCATTTTTGCTAGGGTTGGGTTTAAAAGGGGCTCCAAACACGGCGGAAGTTGTAGTGCATGCTTGTCTGCCAAATTGTCATCAAAATCTATGATCAAATTTTAATTCTGAGAAATTGGTCTAAGTGAAACTTTGTCATGCAGTTTCGCTAAGGTTGGGCTTAAAGGGGGTGAAAATTACTTGGAACATTGTGAAATTTGGCGTGCACACTTCTCTATCAAATAGGCATCCAAATCTTTGTTCAAATTTCAATTCAAAGAAATTGTCAAAAGTGAAATTATGTTGTGTGTTTTCACTAGGGTTGGGTTTAAAAGAAGTCTAAATAGCTCCGAACATGGCAAAAGTTGGAATTGTTTAGGAAATAGTCATCTAAATCTATGATCAACTTCTAATTTTGAGAAATTGGTCTAAAGTGAAACTTCATTATGTGGTTTCGCTAAGGTTGGGCTTAAAGGGGATGAAAATAGCTCGGAACATCGCGAAATTCGGTGTGCTTTCTTGTTTATCAAATGGGCATGTGAATCTATGATCAAATTTCAATTTCAAGAAATTGTTCAAAAGTGAAACTCCGTCATGCAGTTTCTCTAGAGTTGGGCTTAAACGAGGTCAAAATAGCTCGAAACGTTGCAAAAGTTAGCGTGCACACTTGTTTATCAAATGATCATCTAAATTTATGATTAAATTGTCATGAAAGTTGGCGTGCACACTTTTCTATCAATTGGGCATCCAAATCTATGATTAAATTTCAATACTAACAAATTACTCAAAAGTGAAACCTCCGTCGTGCATTTTCGCTAGGGTTGCGCTTAATGGTCCAAATAGCTCAAAATATTTAAAAATTTGGCGTGCACACTTTTCTATGAAATGAGCATGCAAATATATGATCAAACATCAATTTAGAGAAATTGGTCAAAAGTGAAAGTATGTTGTGCAGTTTCATTAGGGTTAGGCATATACGGGGTCAAAATAGCTTGAAATGTTGCGAAAGTTGGCGTGTACACTCGTCTATCAAACGGGCATCCAAATCTATGATCAAATTTAAATTTCAACAATTTGGTCAAAAGTGAAACTTGTCGCCCAGTTTTTCTAGGGTTTGGCTTAAAGGAGGCAAAAATAACTCCGAACATGGAAAAAGTTGGCGTTCACTCTTGTCTACCAAATGGGCATCTAAATCTATGATTAAATTTTAATTATCAGAAATTGGTCAAAAGTGAAATTTCATCATGCGATTTCGCTAAGGTTGGCCTTAAGGGGGTTGAAAATAGCTTGGAACACCACACAAGTTGGCGTGCATGCTTTTCTATGAAATGGGCATCCAAATCAATGATAACATTTCAACTCCAATAAATTGCTCAAAAGTGAAACTCTGTCGTGTGGTTTCTAGTGTTGGGTTTAAAGGGTTAAAAGTAGCTCAGAATGTTAAAAACGTTGGCGTGTATGCTTGTTTATCCCATGTGCACCCAAATTTATGATCAAATTTTAATTTTGAGAAATTAATCAAAAGATAAACTCCATTCCACAGTTTCACTAAGGTTTGGATTAAAGGAGGTGAGAATACCTCTAAACATCGTAAAAGTTGGCATGCACTCTTATTTACCGAATGGGCATCTAAATATATGATCAAATTTTAATTCGAAGAAATTGGTCAAGTGTGAAACTTCGTCGTGTGGTTTCACAAAGGTTGGGTTTAAAGGAGTTGAAATTAAATTGGAACATTGCTAAAGTTGGCATGCATGTCTATCAAATGGGTATGCAAAGCTATAATCAAATTTCAATTCCAAGAAGATAGTCAATATTGAAATTGCGTCGTGTGATTTCACTATTGTTTGGCTTAAAGGAGGTGAACATAGCTATGAACATTGTGAAATTTGGTGAGCATTCTTATCTACCAAATGGTCATCAAATTTTAATTTCAATAAATTGGTCAAAAATGAAACTTCATCATGCGATTTCACTAAGTTTCAGCTTAAAAGTGGTGAAAATAGTTCGTGACATCATGAATTTGGTGTGCATGCTTTTCTATCAAATGGGAATCCAAATCTATGATCAAATCTCAATTCCAAGAAACTGTTCACAAGTGAAACTTCGTTGCACGGTTTTTCTAGCGTTGACCTCAAACGAGGTCAAAATAGCTTGAAATGTTGCAAAAGTTAGTGTGCACACTTGTCTATCAAATAGGCAACCAAATCTATCATCAAGTTTTAGTTTGGAGAAGCTGTTCAAAAGTGAATCTGCACCATGCGACTTCCCTAGGGTTTGGCTTAAAGGAGGTGAAAATATCTCTTAACATGGTGAAATTTTGCATGCACGCTTGTGTACCAAATGGCAATCTAAATCTATGATTGAATTTTAATTCTGAGAAATTGGTCAAAAGTGAAATTTGATAGTGCAGTTTCACTAAGGTTGGGCTTAAAGGGGGTGAAAATAGCTCATAACTTCTTGAAAGTTGGTGTCCAGGCTTGTCTATCAAATGGGACACCAAATCTATTATCCAAATTCAATTATGAGAAATTGCTCAAAATTGAATTCTAAGCTATTTTGACCCCCTTTAAGCCCAACCCTAGCGATGCCGCACAATGGAGTTTCACCCCCTTTGTGTGTTTTTACGATGGATGGATTTGAAAAGTGGCTAAATAACTCTGAACATGGTGTAATTTTGAATGCATGCCTGTCTACCAAATGGTAATCTAAATCTATGATCAAATTTAATTTTGGAGAAATTGGTCTAAAGTGAAACTCCATCGTGCGGTTTCGCTAAGGTTGGGCTTCATGGGGGTGAAATAGCTTGGAACGTCATGAAAGTTGGTGTGCACTCTTGTCTATCAAATGGGCATTCAATTTTTTTCAAATCTTAATTCCAAAAAATCACTCAAAATTGAAACTCCGTCGTACAGTTTCAATAGGGTTGGGATTAAAGGGGTCAAAATAGATCCAAATGTTGTGAAAGTTGGTGTGCAAGCCTGTTATCCAACGCGCATCCAAATCTATGATCAAATTTCAATTCTGAGAAGTTGGTCAAATGTGAAACTTTGTCATGCGGGTTTCACTTAAAGTAGGTGAAAATAGCTCTGAACATCGTGAAACTTAGCGTGCACTCTTATATACCAAATGGGCATCTAAATCTATGATCAAATTTTAATTAAGAGAAATTGGTCAAAAGAGAAACTTCGTCGTGTGGTCCACCTAAGGTTTGAGTTAAATGGGGTACAATAGCTCAGGACATCGCAAAAGTTGGCATCCACGCTTGTCTTTGAATTGCGCATCCAAATAAATGGTCAAATTTCAATTCCAAGAAATTGGTTAAAAGTGAAACTCCACTGTGTGATTTCACTAGGGTTGGGTTTAAAGAGAGTCAAAATAACTCGAAACATTGCGAAAGTGGGCGTGCACGCTTGTCTATCAAATGGGCATCCAAATCTACAATTAAATTTCAATTTCGAGAAGTTAGTCAAAAGAGAAACTTTGTCGTGCAGTTTTGCTATGGTTTTCCTTAAAGGAGGTATAAATACCTTTGCAAAATGGTGAAAGTTAGCATGCATGCTTGTCTACCAAATGGTCCTCTAAATCTATGATCAAATTTTAATTTCGAGAAATTGGTCAAAAGTGAAACTTCATCGTTCGGTTTCGCTATGGTTGCGCTTAAATGGGGTGAAAATAGCTCAAAACATCGCAAAAGTTGGCCTGCATGCTTGTCTATAAAATGGGCATCCAAATCTATGATCAAATTTCAATTCCGTGAAATTGGTCAAAAGTGAAACTCCGTTGTGCGGTTTCTCTAGGGTTGGGTTTAAAAGCGGTCAAAATAGCTTGAGCGTTGTGAAAGTTGGCATGCACGCTTGTCAGTCTATGTTCATTTAAATCTATGATCAAATTTTAATTCCAAGAAATCGGTCAAAAGTGAAACTTCATCGTGTTATTTGTCTATGGTATGGCTTAAATGGGGTGAAATTAGCTAAAATCGTCATGAAATTTGGCATGCACGCTTGCCTATGAAATGGACATCCAAATCAATGATCAAATTTAATTCTGAGAAATTGATAAAAAGTGAAACTTCGTCATGCGGTTTCGCAAGTGTTGGACTCAAAGGGGGTCAAAATAGCTAGGAACATTGTGAAAGTTGGCGTGCATATAAATCAATAATCAAATTTTAATTCTGAGAAATTGGTCAAAAGAGAAACTCCATCATTCAGTTTTCCAAAGCTTTGGCTTAAATTTGGCACGCACACTTGTCCATCAAATGGGCATCCAAATTTATGATCAAATTTCAATTCAGAGAAATAGGTCAAAAGTGAAACCATTTCGTGCATTTTTTCTAGGGTTGGGTTTAAAAGGGATCTAAATTACTCCAAAGATGGCGGAAGTTGTAGTGCATGCTTGTCTACCAAATTGCCATCAAAATCTATGATCAAATTTTAATTCTGAGAAATTGGTCTAAGTGAAACTTTGTCATGCTGTTTTGCTAAGGCTGGGCAAAAAGTGTGTGAAAATAGCTTGGAGCATCATGAAAGTTGACGTGCACACTTATCTATCAAATGGGCATCCAAATCTATGTTCAAATTTCAATTCGAAGAAATTGGTCAAAAGTGAAACACTGTTGTGTGTTTTCGCTAGGGTTGGGTTTAAAAGAAGTCTAAATAGCTTCGAACATGGGAGAAGTTGGAGTGCATACTTGTCTACCAAATAGTCATCTAAATCTACGATCAACTTTTAATTTCGAGCAATTGGTCTAAAGTGAAACTTCGTTATGCGGTTTGGCTAAGGTTGGGCTTAAAGGTTGTGTGTTTTCCCTAGGGTTTGGCTTATTAAAGGAGTTGAGAATATCTCTAAACATCATAAAAGTTGGCATGCACTCTTATCTACCGAATGGGCATCTAAATATATGATCAAATTTTAATTTTGAGAAATTGTTCAAATGTGAAACTTCGTCATGTGGTTTTGCAAAGGTTGGGTTTAAAGGAGTTGAAATTAAATTGGAACATTGCTAAAGTTGGCCTACATATCTATCAAATGGGTATGCAAAGCTATAATCAAATTTCAATTCGAAGAAGATAGTCAATATTGAAATTGCGTCATGTGGTTTCACTAGTGTTTGGCTTAAAGGAGGTGAACATAGCTATGAACAACATGAAATTTGGTGAGCACTCTTATCTACCAAATGGTCATCAAATTTTAATTCCAAGAAATTGTTCAAAAATGAAACTTCTTCATGCGATTTCACTAAATTTCAGCTTAATAGGGGTGAAAATAGTTCATGACATCACGAATTTGGTGTGCATGCTTGTCTATCAAATGGGAATCCAAATCTATGATCAAATTTCAATTCCAAGAAACTATTCGCAAGTGAAACTTCATTGCACGGTTTCGCTAGCATTGACCTTAAATGAGGTCAAAACAGCTTGGAACATTGCGAAAGTTGGTGTGCACGCTAGTCTATCAAACGGGCAACCAAATATATCATCAAGTTTTAGTTTGGAGAAGCTGTTCAAAAGTGAATCTCCACCATGCGAATTCCCTAGGGTTTGGCTTAAAGGAGTTGAAAATAGCTCTAAACATCGTAAAAGTTGGCATGCACTCTTATCTACTGAATGGGCATCTAAAGATATGATCAAATTTTAATTCTGAGAAATTGGTCAAATGTGAAACTTCATCGTGTGGTTTCACAAAAGTTGGGTTTAAAGGAGTTGAAATTAAATTGGAACATTGCTAAAGTTGGCCTGCATGTCTATCAAATGGGTATGCAAATCTATAATCAAATTTCAATTCCAAGAAGATAGTCAATATTGAAACTACGTCGTGCGATTTCACTAGTGTTTGGCTTAAACGAGGTGAACATAGCTATGAACATCATGAAATTTGGTGAGCACTCTTATCTACCAAATGGTCATCAACTTTTAATTCCAAGAAATTGGTCAAAAATGAAACTTCGTCATGCGATTTCACTAAGTTTCGGCTTGAAAGTGGTGAAAATAGTTCGTGACATCACAAATTTGGTGTGCATGCATGTCTATCAAATGGGCATCCAAATCTATGATCAAATTTCAATTCCAAGAAACTGTTCACAAGTGAAACTTCGTTGCACGGTTTCGCTAGCGTTGAACTTAAACAAGGTCAAAATAGCTTGGAACGTTGCGAAAGTTGGTGTGCACGCTAGTCTATCAAACGGGCAAAAAAATCTATCATCACATTTTAGTTTGGAGAAGCTGTTCAAAAGTGAATCTCCACCATGCGACTTCCCTAGGGTTTGTCTTAAAGGAGGTGAAAATATCTCTTAACATGGTGAAAGTTTGCATGCACACTTGTCTACGAAATGGGAATCTAAATCTATGATTGAATTTTAATTGTGAGAAATTGGTCAAAAGTGAAACTCAATAGTGCAGTTTCACTAAGGTTGGGCTTAATGGGGGAGAAAATAGATCATAACATTGTGAAATTTATTGTCCAGGCTTGTCTATCAAATGGGACTCCAAATCTATTATCCAATTTCGATTACAAGAAATTGCTCAAAATTGAATTCTAAGCTATTTTGACCCCCTTTAAGCCCAACCTTAGCGACACCACACAATGGAGTTTCACCCATTTTGTGTGTTTTTACTATGGCTGGGTTTAAAAAGTGTCTAAATAACTCTGAACATGTTGTAAGTTTGAATGCATGCTTGTCTACCAAATGGTCATCTAAATCTATGATCAAATTTAATTTTGGAGAAATTGGTCTAAAGTGAAACTCCATCATGCGGTTTCGCTAAGGTTGGGCTTCAAGGGGGTGAAATATCTTGGAATGTCATGAAAGTTGGTGTGCACTCTTATCTATCAAATGGGCATTCAATTTATTTTCAAATCTCAATTCCAAGAAATCACTCAAAATTGAAACTTCGTTGTACGATTTCGATAGGGTGGGATTAAAGGGGTCAAAACAGATCCAAACGTTGTGAAAGTTGGTGTGCAAGCTTGTTATCCAATGTGCATCCAAATCTATGATCAGATTTCAATTCTGAGAAGTTGGTGAAATGTGAAACTTTGTTGTGTGGGTTTGCTAGGGTTTGGCTTAAAGGAGGTGTAAATAGCTCTAAACATCGTGAAACTTCGCGTGCACTCTTATATACCAAATGAGAATCTAAATCTATGATCAAATTTTAATTAAGGGAAATTGGTCAAAAGAGAAACTTCATCATGTGGTCCACCTAAGGTTTGGCCTAAATGGGGTGAAAATAGCTCAGGTCATCGCGAAAGTTGGCCTCCATGCTTGTCTTTGAATTTTGCATCCAAATAAATGGTCAAATTTCAATTCCGAGAAATTGGTTAAAAGTGAAACTCCACTATGTGATTTCACTAGGGTTGGGTTTAAATAGAGTCAAAATAACTCGAAACGCTGCGAAAGTGGGCATGCAAGCTTGTCTATCAAACGGGCATCCAAATCTACGATCAAATTTCAATTTTGAGAAGTTTGTCAAAAGAGAAACTTTGTCGTGCAGGATTCACTATGGTTTGGATTAAAGGAGGTATAAATACCTCTGAAAAATGGTGAAAGTTAGCATGCATGCTTGTCTACTAAATGGTTCTCTAAATCTATGATCAAATTTTAATTCTGACAAATTGGTCAAAAGTGAAACTTCATCATGCGGTTTCACTATGGTTGGACTTAAATGGGGTGAAAATAGCTCAAAACATTGCAAAAGTTGGCCTGCATGCTTGTCTATCAAATGGGCATCCAATTCTATGATCAAATTTCAATTCCGTGAAATTAGTCAAAAGTGAAACTCCGTCATACGGTTTCTCTAGGGTTGGGTTTAAAAGGGGTCAAAATAGCTCGAGCGTTGCAAAATTTGGCATGCACGCTTGTCAATCTATGTTGATTTAAATCTATGATCAAATTTTAATTCTGAGAAATCGGTCAAAAGTGAAACTTTGTCATGTTATTTTGCTATGGTATGGCTTAAATGGGGTGAAATTATCTCAAAAAGGCACGAAATTTCTTGTGCATGCTTGCCTATGAAATGGACATCCAAATCAATGATCAAATTTAATTATGATAAATTTATCAAAAGTGAAACTCCGTCATGCGATTTCACAAGTGTTGGATTCAAAGGGGGTCAAAATAGCTAGGAATGTGGTGAAAGTTGGCATGCATATAAATCTATAATCAAATTTTAATTCCAAGAAATTGGTCAAAAGTGAAACTCCGTCATTCGGTTTCCCAAAGGTTTGGCTTAAAGAGGGTGAAAATAAGTTAGAACATCACAAAAGTTGGCGCGCACACTTGTCAATCAAATTGGCATCCAAATCTATGATCAAATTTCAATTCAGAGAAATAGGTCAAAAGTCAAACCATTTCATGCATTTTTTGCTAGGGCTGGGTTTAAAATGGGCTCCAAACATGGTGGAAGTTGTAGTGCATGCTTGTATGCCAAATTGTCATCAAAATCTATGATCAAAATTTAATTCTGAGAAATTGGTCTAAGTGAAACTTTATCATGCAGTTTCGCTAAGGCTGGGCTTAAAGGAGGTGAAAATAACTTGGAACATCGCGAAAGTTGGTGTGCACACTTGTCTATCAAATGGGCATCCAAATCTATGTTCAAATTTCAATTCGAAGAAATTGGTCAAAAGTGAAACCCTGTTGTGTGTTTTCGCTAGGGTTGGGTTTAAAAGAAGTCTAAAAAGCTTCGAACATGGTAGAAGTTGGAGTGCATGCTTGTCTACTAAATAGTCATCTAAATCTAAGATCAACTTTTAATTTCAACAAATTGGTCTAAAGTGAAACTTCGTTATGCGGTTTCACTAAGGTTGGGATTAAAGGGGATGAAAATAGCTCAGAACATCATAAAATTTGGCGTGCTTTCTTGTTTATCAAAAGGGCATGTGAATCTACGATCAAATTTCAAGAAATTGTTCAATAGTGAAACTCCGTCATGCAGTTTTGCTAGATTTGGGCTTAAACGGGGTCAAAATAGCTTGAAACGTTGTGAAAGTTGGAGTGCACACTTGTTAATCAAATGATCATCTAAATCTATGATTAAATTGTCGTGAAAGTTGGCTGCACACTTTTATATCAATTGGGCATCCAAATCTATGATTAAATTTCAATACTAAGAAATTTCTCAAAAGTGAAACCTCCGTCATGCGTTTTCGCTAGGGTTGGGCTTAATGGTCGAAATAGCTCAAAATATTTCAAAAGGTTGTGTGCACGCTTTTCTATCAAATGAGCATGCAAATATATGATTAAACATCAATTTAGAGAAATTGGTCAAAAGTGAAACTATGTTGTGCAGTTTCATTAGGGTTAGGCATAAAGGGGGTCAAAATAGCTCAAAATTTTGTGAAAGTTGGCATCCACACTCGTCTATCAAATGGGCATCCAAATCTATGATCAAATTTAAATTTCAACAATGTGGTCAAAAGTGAAACTCGTCACCCAGTTTCGCTAGGGTTTGGCTTAAAGGAGGCAGAAATAACTCCAAACATGGTGAAATTTGGCATTCACTATTGTCTACCACATGGGAATCTAAATCTATGATTAAAATTTAATTATGAGAAATTGGTCAAAAGTAAAATTTCATCTTGTGGTTTTGCCAAGGTTGGCCTTAAGCGGGTTAAAAATAGCTTGGAACACCACAAAAGTTGGCGTGCGTGCTTTTGTATGACATTGGTATCTAAATCAACGATAACATTTCAATTCCAAGAAATTGCTCAAAAGTGAAACTCCATCGTGTGGTTTCCCTAGTCTTGGGTTTAAAGGGTTAAAAGTAGCTCAAAATGTTAAAAACGTTGGCGTGTATGCTTGTTTATCCCATGTGCATCCAAATTTATGATCAAATTTTAATTTTCAGAAATTAGTCAAAAGATAAACTCCATTCCACAATTTCGCTAAGGTTTGGCTAAAAGGAGGTGAGAATAGCTCTAAACATCATAAAACTTGGCATGCACTCTTATATACCGAATGGGCATCTAAATATATGACCAAATTTTAATTCTAAGAAATTGGTCCAATGTGAAACTTCTTTGTGTGGTTTCACAAAGGTTGGGTTTAAAGGAGTTGAAATTAAATTGGAACATTGCTAAAGTTGGCCTGCATCTCTATCAAATGGGTATGCAAAGCTATAATCAAATTTCAATTCCAAGAAGATAGTCAATATTGAAAATTCGTCATGTGGTTTCACTAGTGTTTGGCTTAAAGGAGGTGAACATAGCTATGAAGATCATGAAATTTGGTGAGCACTCTTATCTACCAAATGGTCATCAAATTTTAATTCCAAGAAATTGGTCAAAAATGAAACTTCGTCATGTGATTTCACTAAGTTTCGGCTTAAAAGGGGTGAAAATAGTTCGTGACGTCACAAATTTGGTGTGCATGCTTGTCTATCAAATGGGCGTCCAAATCTATGATCAAATTTCAATTCCAAGAAACTGTTCGCAAGTGAAACTTTTTTGCACAGTTTTTCTAGCGTTGACCTTAAACGAGTTGAAAATAGTTTGGAACGTTGCGAAAGTTAGTGTGCACGCTTGTCTATTAAACAGGAAACCAAATATATCATCAAGTTTTAGTTTGGAGAAGCTGTTCAAAAGTGAATCTCCACCATGCGACTTCCCTAGGGTTTGTCTTAAAGGAGTTGAGAATAGCTTTAAACATCATAAAAGTTGGCATCTAAATATATGATCAAATTTTAATTTTGAGAAATTGGTCAAATGTGAAACTTCGTCGTGTGGTTTCGCAAAGGTTGGTTTAAAGGAGTTGAAATTAAATTGGAACATTGCTAAAGTTGGCCTGCATGTGTATCAAACGGGTATGCAAAGCTATAATCAAATTTCAATTCCAATAAGACAGTCATTATTGAAAACTACGTCGTGCGGTTTCACTAGTGTTTGGCTTAAAGGACGTGAACATAGCTACGAACATCGTGAAATTTGGTGAGCATTCTTATCTACCAAATGGTCATCAAATTTTAATTCCAAGAAATTGGTCAAAAATGAAACTTCGTCATGCGTTTTCACTAAGTTTCAGCTTAAAAGGGATGAAAATAGTTTGCGACCTCAGGAATTTGGTGTGCATTCTTGTCTATCAAATGGGTATCCAAATCTATGTTCAAATTTCAATTCCAAGAAAATTTCAGTAGTGAAACTTCGTTGCACAGTTTCGCTAGAGTTGACCTTAAATGAGGTCAAAATAGCTTGGAACGTTGTGAAAGTTGGTGTGCATGCTTGTTTATCAAACGGGAAACCAAATCTATCATCAAGTTTGAGTTTGGCGAATTTGTTCAAAAGTGAATCTCCGCCATGCTACTTCCCTAGGGTTTGGATTAAAGGAGGTGAAAATATCTCTTAACATAGTGAAATTTTGCGTGCACACTTGTCTACCAAAGGGGAATCTAAATCTATCATTGAATTTTAGATCTGAGAAATTGGTCAAAAGTGAAACTCGATAGTGCAGTTTCACTAGGGTTGGGTTTAAAGGGGGTGAAAATAGCTCATAACGTTGTGAAAGTTGGTATCCAGGCTTGTCTATCAAATGGGACTCCAAATCTATTATCCAATTTCAATTACGAGAAATTGCTCAAAATTGAATTCTAAGCTATTTTGACCCCCTTTAAGCCCAACCCTAGCGATACTGCACAATGGAGTTTCACCCCCTTTGTGTGTTTTTACTATGGTTGGGTTTAAAAAGTGTCTAAATATCTCTGAACATGGTGTAAGTTTGAATGCATGCTTGTCTACCAAATGGTCATCTAAATCTATGATCAAATTTTAATTTTGGAGAAATTGGTCTAAAGTGAAACTCCATCGTGCAGTTTCAATAATATTGGGCTTCAAGGGGGTGAAATAGCTTGGAACGTCGTGAAATTTGGTGTGCAGTCTTGCCTACCAAATGGGCATTCAAATTTATTTTCAAATCTAAATTTCAAGAAATCACTCAAAATTGAAACACTGTCATACGGTTTCGATAGGGTTAGGATTAAAGGGGTCAAAACAAATCCAAATGTTGTGAAAGTTGGTGTGCAAGCTTGTTATCCAATGTGCATCGAAATCTATGATCAGATTTCATTTCTGAGAAGTTGGTCAAATGTGAAACTTTGTCATGTGGTTTTGCTAGGGTTTGGCTTAAAGGAGGTGAAAATAGCTCTGAACATCATGAAACTTAGCTTGCACTCTTATATAGCAAATGGGCATCTAAATCTATGATCAAATTTTAATTAAGGGAAATTGGTCAAAAGAGAAACTTCGTCATGTGGTCTAGCTAAGGTTTGGCTTAAATGGGGTGAAAATAGCTTAGGACATCGCGAAAGTTGGCCTCCATGCTTGTCTTTGAATTGTTCATCCAAACAAATTGTCAAATTTCAATTCCAAGAAATTGGTTAAACATGAAACTCCACTGTGTGATTTCACTAGGGTTGGGTTTAAACAGAGTCAAAATAACTCAAAACATTGCAAAAGTGGGCATGCACGCTTGTGTATCAAACGAGCATCCAAATGTACGATCAAATTTCAATTTCGAGACGTTAGTCAAAAGAGAAACTTTGTTGTGCGGTTTCTCTATGGTTTGTCTTAAAGGAGGTATAAATACCTGTGAAAAATGGTGAAAGTTAGCATGCATGCCCGTTTACCAAATGGTCCTCTAAATCTATGATCAAATTTTAATTTTGACAAATTGGTCAAAAGTGAAAATTCATCGTGCGGTTTCGCTATGGTTGGGCTTACGCTCAAAACATTGCAAAAGTTGGCCTGCATGCTTGTCTATCCAATGGGCATCCAAATCTATGATCAAATTTCAATTCCGTGAAATTGGTCAAAACTGAAACTCCATCATGCTTTTTCTCAAAGGTTTGGCTTAAAGGGGGTGAAAATAAGTTAGAACATCACAAACGTTGGTGCGCACACTTGTCCATCAAATGGGCATCCAAATCTATGATAAAATTTCAATTCAGAGAAATAGGTCAAAATGAAACCATTTCATGCATTTTTTGTAGGGTTGGGTTTAAAAGGGGTCTAAATTGCTCCAAACATGGCGGAAGTTGTAGTTGTCTGCCAAATTGTCATCAAAATCTATGATCAAATTTTAATTCTTAGAAATTGGTCTAAGTGAAACTTTGTCATGCAGTTTAACTATGGTTGGGCTTAAAGGGGGTGAAAATAACTTGGAACATCGCGAATGTAGGTGTGCACACTTGTCTATCAAATGGCCATCCAAATCTATGTTCAAATTTCAATTCGAAGAAATTGGTTAGAAGTGAAACTTTGTTGTGTGTTTTCGCTAGGGTTGGGTTCAAAATAATTCTAAATAGCTTCGAACATGGCATAAGTTGGAGTGCATGCTTGTCTACCACATAGTCATATAAATCTATGATCAACTTTTAATTTCGAGAAATTGGTCTAAAGTGAAACTTTGTTATGCGGTGTCACTAAGGTTGGGCTTAAAGGGGATGAAAATAGCTCGGAACATCGCAAAATTTGGTGTGCTTTCTTGTTTATCAAATGGGCATGTGAATCTATGATCGAATTTCAATTTCAAGAAATTGTTCAAAAGTGAAACTCTGTCATGCAGTTTCTCTAGAGTTGGGATTAAACGGGGTCAAAATAGCTCGAAACGTTGTGAAAGTTGGCGTGCACGCTTGTTTATCAAATGATCATCTAAATATATGATTAAATTGTCATGAAAGTTGGCGTGCACGCTTTTCTATCAATTGGGCATCCAAATCTATGATTAAATTTCAATACTAAGAAATTGCTCAAAAGTGAAAACTTCGTCGTGCATTTTCGCAAGGGTTGGGTTTAATGGTCCAAATAGCTCAAAATATTTCAAAAGTTGGCATGCACACTTGTCTATGAAATGAGCATGCAAATATATGATCAAACATCAATTCAGAGAAATTGGTCAAAAGTGAAACTATGTTGTGTGGTTTCATTAGGTTTAGACATAAAGGGGGTCAAAATAGCTCGAAATGTTGTGAAAGTTGGCTTGCACACTCGTATATCAAATGGGCATCAAAATCTATGATCAAATTTAAATTTCAACAAGTTGGTCAAAAGTGAAACTCGTCGCCCGGTTTCGCTATTGTTTGGATTAAAGGAGGCGAAAATAACTCCGAACATGGTGAAAGTTGGCTTTGAATATTGTCTATCAAATGGGCATCTAAATCTATGATTAAATTTTAATTATGAGAAAGGTCAAAAGTGAAATTTCATCGTGTGGTTTTGCCAAGGTTGGCATTAAGTGGGTTGAAAATAGCTTGGAACACCACAAAGGTTGGCGTGCATGCTTTTCTATGAAATGGGCATCCAAATCAACGATCATATTTTAATTCCAAGAAATTGCTCAAAAGTGAAACTCCATCGTGTGGTTTCCCTAGTGTTGGGTTTAAAGGGTTAAAAGTAGCTCAGATTGTTAAAAACATTGGCGTGTATGCTTGTTTATCCCATGTGCATCCAAATTTATGATCAAATTTTAATTTCGAGAAATTAGTCAAAAGATAAATTCCATTTCATGGTTTCGCTAAGGTTTGGATTAAAACAGGTGACAATAGCTCTAAACATCGTAAAAGTTGGCATGCACTCTTATCTCCCGAATGGGCATCTAAATATATGATCAAATTTTAATTCTAATAAATTAGTCAAATGTGAAACTTCATCATGTGGTTTCGAAAAGGTTGAGTTTAAAGGAGTTGAAATTAAATTCGAACATTGCTAAAGTTGGCCTGCATGTCTATCAAACAGGTATGGAAAGCTATAATCAAATTTCGATTCCAAGAAGATAGTCAATATTGAAACTTCGTCCTGCGGTTTCGCTACTGTTTGGCTTAAAGGAGGTGAACATAGCTATGAACATCATGAAATTTGGTGAGCACTCTTATCTACCAAATGGTCATCAAATTTTAATTCCAAGAAATTGGTCAAAATGAAACTTCGTCATGCAATTTCACTAAGTTTCGGCTTAAAAGGGGAGAAAATAGTTCATGACATCAGGAATTTGGTGTGCATGCTTGTCTATCAAATGGGCATCCAAATCTATGATCAAATTTCAATTCCAAGAAACTGTTCACAAGTGAAACTTTGTTGCACGTTTTCGCTAGCGTTGACCTGAAACGAGGTCAAAATAGCTTGGAACGTTGCAAAAGTTGGTGTGCATGCTTGTCTATCAAATGGGCAACTAAATCTATCATCAAGTTTTAGTATGGAGAAGCTGTTCAAAAGTGAATCTCCGGCATGTGACTTCCCTAGGGTTTGGCTTAAACGGAGGTGAAAATAGCTCTTAACATGGTGAAATTTTGCATGCACGCTTGTCTACCAAATCAGAATCTAAATCTATGATTGAATTTTAATTCTGAGAAATTGGTCAAAAGTGAAACTCGATAGTGCAGTTTCACTAAGGTTGGGCCTAAAGGGGTTGAAAATAGCTCATAACGTCGTGAAAGTTGGTGTCCAGGATTGTTTATCAAATGGTACGTTAAATCTATTATCGAATTTCAATTACAAGAAATTGCTCAAAATTGAATTCTAATCTATTTTGACCCCCTTTAAGCCCAACCCTAGTGATACCGCACAATGGAGTTTCACCCTCTTTGTGTGTTTTTACTATGGCTGGATTTAAAAAGTGTCTAAAAAACTCTGAACATGGTGTAAGCTTGAATGCATGCTTGTTTACCAAATGGTCATCAAAATCTATGACCAAATTTTAATTTTGGAGAAATTGGTCTAAAGTGAAACTCCATCGTGCTAGTTTGCAAAGGTTTGGATTCAAGGGGGTGAAATAGCTTGAAATGTCGTGAAAGTTGGTGTGCACTCTTGGATATCAAATGGGCATTCAAATTTATTTTCAAATCTCAATTCCAAGAAATCACTCAAAATTTGCGAAAGTGGGTGTGCACACTTGTTTATCAAAAGGGCATCCAAATCTACGATCAAATTTCAATTTCGAGAAGTTAGTCAAAAGAGAAACTTTGTCGTGCGGTTTTGCTATGGTTTGGCTTAAAGGAGGTATAAATACCTCTAAAAAGTGGTCAAAGTTAGCATGCATGCTTGTCTACCAAATGGTCCTCTAAATCTATGATCAAATTTTAATTTTGACAAATTTGTCAAAAGGAAAACTTCATCGTGTGGTTTTACTATGGTTGGGCTTAAATGGGGTGAAAATAGGTCAAAACATTGCAAAAGTTGGCCTGCATGCTTGTCTATCAAATGGGCATCCAAATTTGTGATCAATTTTCAATTCTGTGAAATTGGTCAAAAGTGAAACTCCGTTGTGTGGTTTCTCTAGGGTTGGGTTTAAAAGGGGTCATAATAGCTTGAGCGTTGTGAAAGTTGGCATGCACGCTTGTCAATCTATGTTCATTTAAATCTATGATGATATTTTATTTCTGAGAAATCGGTCAAAAGTGAAATTTCGTCGTGTTATTTGCTATGGTATGGCTTAAATGGGGTGAAATTACCTCAAAACGTCACAAAATTTGGTGTGCACGCTTGCCTATGAAATGGACATCCAAATCAATGATCAAATTCAATTTTGAGAAATTGATGAAAAGTGAAACTCCGTCATGTGGTTTTGCAATTGTTGGACTCAAAGGGGATCAAAATAGCTAGGAACATTGTGAAAGTTAAATCTATAATCAAATTTTAATTCTGAGAAATCGGTCAAAAGTGAAACTCCGTCATTCGGTTTCTAAAAGGTTTGGCTTAAAGGGGGTGAAAATAAGTTAGAACATCACAAACATTGGCACGCACACTTGTCCATAAAATGGGAATCCAAATCTATGATCAAATTTCAATTCAGAGAAATAGGTCAAAAGTGAAACCATTTCGTGTATTTTTGCTAGGGTTGGGTTTAAAAGGGATCTAAATTGCTCCAAACATGGTGAAAGTTTTAGTGCATGATTTTCTACCAAATTGTCATCAAAATCTATGATCAAATTTTAATTCTGAGAAATTGGTCTAAGTGAAACTTTCTCATGTAGTTTCTCTAAGGTTGGGCTTAAAGAGGGTGAAAATAACTTAGAACATCACGAAAGTTGGTGTTCACACTTGTCTATCCAATGGGCATCAAAATCTATGTTCAAATTTCAATTCAAAGAAATTGGTCAAAAGTGAAACTGTGTTGTGTGTTTTCGCTAGGGTTGGGTTTCAAAGAAGTCTAAATAGCTCTGACATGGCAGAAGTTGGAGTGCATGCTTGTCTAGCAAATAGTCATCTAAATTTATGATCAACTTTTCATTTCGAGAAATTGGTTTAAAGTGAAAATTCGTTATGTAGTTCCGCTAAGGTTGGGCTTAAAGGCGATGAAAATAGCTCGAAACATCGTAAAATTTGGTGTGCTTTCTTGATTATCAAATGGGCATGTGAATCTATGATCAAATTTCAATTTCAAGGAATTGTTCAAAAGTGAAACTCTGTCATGCAGTTTCGCTAGAGTTGGGCTTAAACGAGGTCAAAATAGCTCGAAATGTTGCAAAAGTTCGTGTGCATGCTTGTTTATCAAATGATCATCTAAATCTATGATTAAATTGTCATGAAAGTTGGCGTGCACACTTTTCTATCAATTGGTCATCCAAATCTATGATTAAATTTCAATACTAAGAAATTGCTCAGAAGTGAAACCTCCATCGTGTGTTTTTGCTAGGGTTGGGTTTAATCGTCCAAATAGCTCAAAATATTTCAAAAGTTGGCATGCATGCTTTTCTATGAAACAAGCATGCAAATATATGATCAAACATCAATTCAAACAAATTGGTCAAAAGTGAAATTTTATCGTGCGGTTTCGCCAAGGTTGGCCTTAAGGGGGTTGAAAATAGCTTGGAACACCACAAAAGTTGGTGTGCATGCTTTTCTATGAAATAGGCATCCAATTCAGCGATAAAATTTCAATTATAAGAAATTGCTCAAAAGTGAAACTCCGTCATGTGGTTTCCCTAGCGTTGGGTTTAAAGGGTTAAAAGTATCTCAAAATGTTAAAAACGTTGGATGTATGCTTATTTATCCCATGTGCATCCAAATTTATGATCAAATTTTAATTTCAAGAAATTAGTCAAAGGATAAAATCCATTCCATGGTTTTTCTAAGGTTTGGCTTAAAGGAGGTGAGAATAGGTCTAAACATCGTAAAACTTGGCATGCACTCTTATCTACCGAATGGGCATCTAAATATATGATTAAATTTTAATTATGAGAAATTGGTCAAATGTGAAACTTCGTCATGTGGTTTCGCAAAGGTTGGGTTTAAAGGAGTTGAAATTAAATTGGAACATTGCTAAAGTTGGCCTGCATGTCTATCAAACGGGTATGCAAAGCTATAATCAAATTTCAATTCTAAGAAGATAGTCAATATTGAAACTTCATCGTGCGGTTTCACCAGTGTCTGGCTTAAAGGAGGTGAACATAGCTATGAAGATCGTGAAATTTGGTGAGCACTCTTATCTACCAAATGGTCATCAAATTTTAATTCCAAGAAATTGGGTTTAAAGGAGTTGAAATTAAATTGGAACATTGCAAAAGTTGGCCTGCATGTCTATCAAATGGGTATGCGAAGCTAATCAAATTTCAATTCCAAGAAGATAGTCAATATTGAAACTCTGTCGTGCAGTTTCACTAGTGTTTGGATTAAAAGGGGTGAACATAGCTATGAACATCGTGAAATTTGGTGAGCACTCTTATCTACCAAATGGTCATCAAATTTTAATTCCAAGAAATTGGTCAAAAATTAAACTTCGTCATGCGATTTCACTAAGTTTCAACTTAAAAGTGGTGAAAATAGTTTGTGACATCACGAATTTGATGTGCATGCTTGTCTATCAAATGGGATCCAAACCTATGATCAAATCTTAATTCTAAGAAATTGTTCATAGGTGAAACTTCGTTGCACGGTTTCACTAGCGTTGACCTTAAACGAGGTCAAAATAGCTTGGAACGTTGCGAAAGTTGGTGTGCACGCTTGTCTATCAAATGGGCAACCAAATCTATCATCATGTTTTAGTTTCGAGAAGATGTTCAAAAGTGAATCTCCGCCATGTGACTTCCCTAGTGCTTGGCTTAAAGGAGGTGAAAATAGCTCTTAACATGGTGAAAGTTTGTGTGCATGCTTGTCTGCTAAATGGGAATCTAAATCTATAATTCAATTTTAATTCTAAGAAATTGGTCAAAAGTGAAACTCAATAGTGTAGTTTCACTAAGTTTGGGCTTAAAGGGGGTGAAAATAGATCATAACGTTGTGAAAGTTGGTGTCTAGGGTTGTATATCAAATGGGACTCCAAATCTCTTATCCAATTTCAATTACATGAAATTGCTCAAAATTGAATTCTAAGCTATTTTGACCCCCTTTAAGCCTAACTCTAGCGATACTGCACAATGGAGTTTCACCAGCTTTCTGTGTTTTTACTATGGCTGGTATAAAAAGTGTGTAAATAACTCCAAACATGGTGTAAGTTTGAATCAAAAGTGAAACTCCGTCATGCGGTTTCACAAGTCTTGGACTGAAAGGGGGTCAAAATAGTTAGGATCACTATGAAAGCTGACGTGCATATGAATCTATAATCAAATTTCAATTCAAAGAAATTGGTCAAAAGTGAAACTCCGTCATTCGGTTTCCCAAAGGTTTGGCTTAAAGGGGGTGAAAATAAGTTAGAACATCACAAAAGTTGGAGCGCACACTTGTCCATCAAATGGGCATCCAAATCTATGATCAAATTTCAATTCAGAGAAATAGGTCAAAAGTGAAACCATTTCGTGCATTTTTGCTAGGGTTGGGTTTAAAAGGGGCTCCAAACATGGCAGAAGTTGTAGTGCATGCTTGTCTGCCAAATTGTCATCAAAATCTATGATCAAAATTTAATTCTAAGAAATTGGTCTTAGTGAAACTTTGTCATGTAGTCTCACTAAGGTTGGGCTTAAAGGGGGTGAAAATAACTTTGAACATCGCAAAAGTTGGCATGCACACTTGTCTATCAAATGGGCATCCAAATCTATGTGCAAATTTCAATTCGAAGAAATTGGTCAAAAGTGAAACTCTGTTGTGTGTTTTCACTAAGGTCTGGTTTAAAAGAAGTCTAAATAGCATTAGAGAAATTTTTGGGTCTAAAATGGGCCTCCTAAGGAAAATAATAAAATAATAGTTAAAATAATAAAATAATATTGATTAATTTTGGAAGAAGAAAGAAAAAAACTACTTTTTGTGTTCGTATTTTCGACATATCTCCCTGTGTTTTTACTCAAATTTTGATCGGGAGAGCATGTTGGATGCGGAATTTGATTCCGCATCCAACGAGTACCCAGACTGCATATTTTTTACGGACCCCGCTACCCCAAAAACAAGAAATACTTGAAAAAATGTGATGATGATGTCATCATCACATTTTTTCAGGTATGTCTTGTTTTTGGGGTAGCGGGGTCCATCAAAAGTATGCAATGTGGGTAATCGTTGGATGCGTAATTAAATTCCACATCCAACGAGCTCTCCCAATCGAAATTTGAGTAAAAACACAGGGAGATATATCGAAAATACGAACAAAAAAAGTATTTGTTTTTAATGGCAAATATGTCAATTCAACCATTATGGTTGACTTATTTTATTGAAATTCTATTGGTTCTTGAATTCCAACTCACAAAAACTTATTTTGGCACGTTTTCTTATAAGGCCCATTTTAGACCACAAATTTCCTCTAATGCTTTGAACATGGCAGAAGTTGGAGTGCATGCTTGTCTACAAAATAGTCATCTAAATCTATGATCAACTTTTAATTTCGAGAAATTGGTCTAAAGTGAAAATTCGTTATGCTGTTTCGCTAAGGTTGGGATTAAAGGGGATGAAAATAGCTTGGAACATCGCAAAATTTGGAGTGCATTCTTGTTTATCAAATGGGCATGTGAATCTACTATCAAATTTCAAGAAATTGTTCAAAAGTGAAACTCCATCATGCAGTTTCACTAGAGTTGGGCTTGAACGGGGTCAAATTTCAATTTCGAGAAGTTAGTCCAAAGAGAAACTTTGTCGTGTGGTTTTTCTATGGTTTGGCTTAAAGAAGGTATAAATACCTCTTAAAAATGGTGAAAGTTAGCTTGCATGCTTGTCTACCAAATGGTCAGTTAAATCTATGATCAAATTTTAATTCTGACTAATTGGTCAAAAGTGAAACTTCATAGTGCGATTTTTCTATGGTTGAGCTTAAATGGGGTGAAAATAGCTCAAAACATCACAAAATTTGGTCTACATGCTTGTCTATCAAATGGGAATACAAATCTATGATCAAATTTCAATTCTGTGAAATTGGTCAAAAGTGAAACTCCGTCGTGCGGTTTCTCTAGGGTTGGGTTTAAAAGGGGTCAAAATAGATCGAGTGTTGCAAAAGATGGCATGCATTCTTGTCAATCTATGTTCATTTAAATCTGTTATCAAATTTTAATTCCGAGAAATCGGTCAAAAGTGAAACTTTGTCGTGCTATTTTGCTATGGTATGGCTTAAATGGGGTGAA
The DNA here is from genome assembly GCA_001517045.1 of Pseudotsuga menziesii. Lineage (NCBI taxonomy): Eukaryota > Viridiplantae > Streptophyta > Pinopsida > Pinales > Pinaceae > Pseudotsuga > Pseudotsuga menziesii. The sequence continues at coordinate 310,432 of LPNX010272199.1, read as the reverse complement.
ATTAGCTCAAAACGTCACGAAATTTGGTGTGTATGCTTGCCTATGAAATGGACATCCAAATCAATGATCAGATTTAATTATGAGAAATTGATCACAAGTGAAACTCCGTCATGTGGTTCTGCAAGTGTTAGACTCAAAGGGGTCAAAATAGCTAGGAACATTGCGAAAGTTGGCATGCATATAAATCTATAATCAAATTTTAATTCTGAGAAATTGGTCAAAAGTGAAACTTCGTCATTCGGTTTCTCAAAGGTTTGGCTTAAAGGGGGTGAAAATAAATTCGAACATCAAAAAAGTTGGCGCGCACACTTGTCCATCAAATGGGAATCCAAATCTATGATCAAATTTCAATTCAGAGAAATAGGTCAAAAGTGTATGCTTGTCTGCCAAATTGTCATTAAAATCTATGATCAAATTTTAATTCTAAGAAATTGATCTAAGTGAAACTTTGTCATCCAGTTTCACTAAGGTTGGGCTTAAAGGGGGTGAAAATAACTTGGAACATCGCGAAAGTTGGCATGCACACTTATCTATCAAATGGGCATCCAAATCTATGTTCATTCAAATTTAAATTCAAAGAAATTGGTCAAAAGTGAAATTTTGCCGTGTGTTTTCGCTAGGGTTGGGTTTAAAAGAAGTTTAAATAGCTCCGAACATGGCAGAAGTTGGAGTGCATGCTTGTCTACCAAATAGTCATCTAAATCTATGATCAACTTTTAATTTCAAGAAATTGGTCTAAAGTGAAACTTCGTTATGCAGTTTTGCTAAGGTTAGGCTTAAAGGGGATCAAAATAGCTCGGAACATTGTGAAATTTGGTGTGCTTTCTTATGTATCAAATGGGCATGTGAATCTATGATCAAATTTCAATTTCAATAAATTGTTCAAAAGTGAAACTCCGTCATGCAATTTCGCTAGAGTTGGGCTTAAACGGGGTCAAAATAGCTTGAAATGTTGCGAAAGTTGGCATGGACACTTGTTTATCAAATGATCTTCTAAATCTATGATTAAATTGTCATGAATGTTGGCGTGCACACTTTTCTATCAATTGGGCATCCAAATCTATGATTAAATTTCAATACTAAGAAATTGGTCAAAAGTGAAACTCGTCGCTTGGTTTCACTAGGGTTTGGCTTAAAAAAGGCAAAAATAACTCTGAACATGGTGAAAGTTGGTGTTCACTCTTTTCTACGAAATGGGCATCTAAATCTATGATTAAATTTTAATTCTGAGAAATTAGTCAAAAGTGAAATTTCATCGTGCGATTTCGCTACGGTTGGCCTTAATGGGGTTGAAAATAGCTTGGAACACCACAAAAGTTGGCATTCATGCTTTTCTATGAAATGGGCATCCAAATCAATGATCACATTTAAATTCCATGAAATTGCTCAAAACTGAAACTCCATTGTGTGGTTTACCTAGTGTTGGGGTTAAAGGGTTAAAAGTAGCCCCGAATGTTAAAATCATTGGCGTGTATGCTTGTTTATCCCATGTGCATCCAAATTTATGATCAAATTTTAATTTCGAGAAATTAGTCAAAAGATAAACTCCATTCCGTAGTTTCGCTAAGGTTTGGCTTAAAGGAGGTGAGAATAGCTCTAAACATCGTAAAATTTAGCATGCACTCTTATCTAATGAATGGGCATCTAAATATATGATCAAATTTTAATTCTGAGAAATTGGTCAAATGTGAAACTTTGTCGTGTGGTTTCGTCAATGTTGGATTTAAAGGACTTGAAATTAAATTGGAACATTGCTAAAGTTGTCCTGCATGTCTATCAAATTGGTATGCAAAGCTATAATCAAATTTCAATTCCAAGAAGATAGTCAATATTGAAACTCCATCGTGCGGTTTCGCTAGTGTTTGGCTTAAAGGAGGTGAACATAGCTATGAACATCATGAAATTTGGTGAGCACTCTTATCTACCAAATGGTCATCAAATTTTAATTCCAAGAAATTGGTCAAACATTAAATTTCGTCATGCAATTTCACTAAGTTTCGCCTTAAAAGGGGTGAAAATAGTTCGTGGCATCACGAATTTGGTGTGCATGCTTGTCTATCAAATGGGCATCCAAATCTATGATCAAATTTCAATTCCAAGAAACTGTTCACAAGTGAAACTTCGTTGCACAGTTTCGCTAGCGTTGACCTTAAACGACGTCAAAATAGCTTGGAACGTTGCGAAAGTTGGTGTACACGCTTGTCTATCAAACGAGCAACCAAATCTATCATCAAGTTTCAGTTTGGAGAAGCTATTCAAAAGTGAATCTCCACCATGCAACTTCCCTAGGGTTTGGCTTAAAGGAGGTGAAAATAGCTCTTAACATGGTGAATTTTTGCGTGCATGCTTGTCTACCAAATGGGAATCTAAACATATGATTGAATTTTAATTCTGAGAAATTGGTCAAAAGTGAAACTCGATAGTGCAATTTCACTAAGTTTGGGCATAAAGGGGGTGAAAATAGCTCGTAACGTCATGAAAGTTGGTGTCCAGGCTTGTCTATCAAATGGGACTCCAAATCTATTATCCAATTTAAATTACGAGAAATTGCTCAAAATTGAATTCTAAGCTATTTTGACCCCCTTTAAGCCCAACCCTAGTGATACCGCACAATGGAGTTTCACCCCCTTTGTGTGTTTTTACTATGGCTGGATTTAAAAAGTGTCTAAATGACTCTGAACATGGTGTAATTTTGAATCCATGCTTGTCTACCAAATGGTCATCTAAATCTATGATCAAATTTTAATTTTGGAGAAAATGGTCTAAAGTGAAACTCCATCGTGCGGTTTCGCTAAGGTTGGGCTTCAAGGGGGTGAAATATCTTGGAACGTCGTAAAAGTTGGTGTGCACTCTTGTCTATCAAATGGGCATTCAATTTTTTTTCAAATCTTAATTCCAAGAAATCACTCAAAATTGGAACTCCATTGTACGGTTTTGATAGGGTTCGGATTAAAGGGGTCAAAATAGATCCAAATGTTGTGAAAGTTGGTGTGCAAGCTTGTTATCCAATCTGCATCCAAATCTATGATCAGATTTTAAAATTAGAATTTGGTCAAATGTGAAACTTTGCCATGCAGGTTTGCTAGGGTTTGGCTTAAAGGAGGTGAAAATAGCTCCAAACATCATGAAACTTAGCATGCACTCTTATATACCAAATGGGCATCTAAATCTATGATCAAATTTTAATTAAGGGAAATTTGTCAAAAGAGAAACTTTGTCGTGTGGTCCAGTAAAGGTTTGGCTTAAATGGGGTGAAAATAGCACAGGACATCATGAAAGTTAGCGTCCATTCTTGTCTTTGAATAGTGCATCCAAATAAATGGTCAAATTTCAATTTCAAGAAATTGGTTAAAAGTGAAACTCCATTGTGTGATTTCAATAGGGTTGGGTTTAAAGAGAGTCAAAATAACTTGAAACATTGCGAAAGTGGGTGTGCACACTTGTCTATCAAACGGGCATCCAAATCTATGATCAAATTTCACTTTCGAGAAGCTAGTCAAAAGAGAAACCTTCTCGTGTAGTTTCACTATGGGTTGGCTTAAAGGAGGTATAGATACCTCTAAAAAATGGTGAAAGTTAGTGTGCATGCTTGTCTACCAAATGGTCATCAAAATCTATGATCAAATTTTAATTCGGACAAATTGGTCAAAAGTGAAACTTCATTGTGCATTTTCTCTATGGTTGGGCTTAAATGGAGTGAAAATAGCTCAAAACATTGCAAAAGTTGGCCTGCATGCTTGTCTATCAAATGGGCATCCAAATCTATGATCAAATTTCAATTCCGTGAAATTGGTCAAAAGTGAAACTCCATCGTGCAGTTTCTCTAGGGTTGGGTTTAAAAGGGTTCAAAATAGCTCGAGCGTTGCGAAAGTTGGCATGCACACTTGTCAATCTATGTTCATTTAACTCTATGATCAAATTTTAATTCCGAGAAATCGGTCAAAAGTGAAACTTCGTCGTGCTATTTTTCTATGGTATGGCTTAAATGGGGTGAAATTAGCTCAAAACATCATGAAATTCGACGTACACGATTTCCTATGAAATGGACATCCAAATTAACGATCAAATTCAATTATGAGAAATTGATCAAAAGTGAAACTGCGTCATGCGTTTTCACAAGTGTTGGACTTAAAGGGGGTCATAATAGCTAGGAAAGTTGCAAAAGTTGGCATGGATATAAATCTATAATCTAAAGTGAAACTCCATCATTTGGTTTCTCAAAGTTTTGGCTTAAACGGGGTGAAATTAAGTTAGAGAACATCACAAAAGTTGGCACGCACACTTTTCCATCAAATGGGCATCGAAATATATGATCAAATTTCAATTCAGAGAAATAGGTCAAAATTGAAACCATTTCATGCATTTTTGCTAGGGTTGGGTTTAAAAGGGGTCTAAATTGCTCCAAACGGGGCGGAAGTTGTAGTGCATGCTTGTCTTCCAAATTGTCATCAAAATCTATGATCAAATTTTAATTCTGAGAAATTGGTCTAAGTGAAACTTTTTCATGCAGTTTTGCTATGGTTGGGCTTAAAGGGGGTGAAAATAACTTGGAACATCGTGAAATTTGGCATCCACACTTATCTATCAAATGGCCATCCAAATCAATGTTCCAATTTCAATTCGAAGAAATTGGTCAAAAGTGAAACTCTGTTGTGTTTTCGCTAGGGTTGGGTTTAAAAGGAGTCTAAATAGCTCTGAGCATGGTAGAAGTTGGAGTGCATGCTTGTCTACCAATTATTCATCTAAATCTATGACAATTTTTAATTTCGAGAAATTGGTCTAAAGTGAAACTTCGTTATGCGGTTTCGCTAAGGTTGGGCTTAAAGGGGATGAAAATAGCTCAAAACATCAAAAAATTTGGTGTGCTTTCTTGTTTATCAAATGGGCATGTGAATTTATGATCAAATTTCAATTTCAAGAAATTGTTCAAAAGTGAAACTCTGTCATGCAGTTTCGCTAGAGTTGGGCTTAAACAGGGTCAAAATAGCTTGAAACATTGCGAAAGTTCGCTTCCATGCTTGTTTATCAAATGATCATCTAAATATATGATTAGATTGTCGTGAAAGTTGACGTGCACGCTTTTCTATCAATTGGGCATCCAAATCTATGATTAAATTTCAATACAAAGAAATTGCTCAAAAGTGAAACCTCCGGCATGCTTTTTGCTAAGGTTAGGCTTAATGGTCCAAATAGCTTAAAATATTTCAAAAGTTGGCGTGCACGCTTTTCTATGAAATGAGCATGAAAATATATGATCAAACATTAATTCAGAGAAATTGGTCAAAAGTGAAACTATGTTGTGCGGTTTCGTTAGGGTTAGGCATAAAGGGGGTCAAAATAGCTCAAAATGTTGTGAAAGTTGGCGTGCACACTCATCTATCAAACGAGCATCGAAATTTATGATCTAATTTAAATTTCAACAAGTTGGTCAAAAGTGAAACTTGTCGCCCGGTTTTGCTACGGTCTGGCTTAAAGGAAGAGGAAATAACTCTGAACATGGAAAAATTTGGCATTCACTCTTTTCTACCAAATGGGCATCTAAATCTATGATTCAATTTTAATTCTGAGAAATTGGTCAAAAGTGAAATTTCATCGTGCAGTTTCGCCAAGGTTGGCCTTAAGGGGGTTGAAAATAGCTTGGAACACCACAAAAGTTGGCATGCATGATTTTCTATGAAATGGGCATCCAAATCAACGATAACATTTCAATTCCAAGAAATTGCTCAAAAGTGAAACTTCGTCATGTGGTTTCCCTAGTGTTGGGTTTAAAGGGTTAAAAGTAGCTCAGAATGTTAAATATGTTGGCGTGTATGCTTGTTTATCCCATGTGCATCCAAATTTATGATCAAATTTTAATTTCAAGAAATTAGTCAAAAGATAAACTCCATTCCGCGGTTTTGCTAAGGTTTGGCTTAAAGGAGGTGAGAATAGCTCTAAACATCATAAAAGTTGGCATGTACTCTTATCTACCGAATGGGCATCTAAATATATGATCAAATTTTAATTCTAAGAAATTGGTCAAATGTGAAACTTCGTCATGTGGTTTCGCAAAGATTGGGTTTAAAGGAGTTGAAATTAAATTGTAACATTGCTAAAGTTGGCTTGCATGTCTACCAAACGGGTATGCAAAGCTATAATCAAATTGCAATTCCAATAAGATAGTCAATATTGAAACTCCATCGTGTGGTTTCACTAGTTTTTGGCTTAAAGGAGGTGAACATAGCTATGAACATCATGAAATTTGGTGAGCGAATCTACCAAATAGTCATCAAATTTTAATTCCAAGAAGTTGGTCAAAAATGAAACTTTGTCATGCGACTTCACTAAGTTTTAGCTTAAAAGGGGTGAAAATAGTTCATGAAATCACGAATTTGGTGTGCATGCTTGTCTATTAAATGGGCATCCAAATCTATGATCAAATTTCAATTCCAAGAATCTGTTCCCAAGTGAAACTTCATTGCACGGTTTCGCTAGCTTTGACCTTAAACGAGGTCAAAATAGCTTGGATCATTGCGAAAGTTAGTGTGCACACTTGTCTATCAAATGGGAAACCAAATCTATCATCAAGTTTTAGTTTCGAGAAGCTGTTCAAAAGTGAATCTTTGCCATGCGACTTCCCTAGGGTTTGGCTTAAAGGAGGTGAAAATAGCTCTTAACATGGTGAAATTTTACATGCACACTTGTCTACCAAATGGAAATCTAAATCTATGATTGAATTTTAATTCTGAGAAATTGGTCAAAAGTGAAACTCGATAGTGCAGTTTCACTAAGGTTGGGCTTAAAGGGGGTGAAAATAGCTCATAATGTCGTTAAAGTTGGTGTATAGGCTTATCTATCAAATGGGACTCCAAATCTATTATCCATTTTCAATTATGACAAATTGCTCAAAATTGAATTCTAAGCTATTTTGACCCCCTTTAAGCCCAACCCTAGCGATACCACACAATGGAGTTTCACCCCCTTTGTGTGTTTTTACTATGGATGGGTTTAAAAAGTGTCTAAATAACTCTGAACATGGTGTAAGTTTGAATGCATGCCTGTCTACCAAATGGTCATCTAAATCTATGATCAAATTTTAATTTTGGAGAAATTGGTTTGAAGTGAAACTCCATTGTGCGGTTTCGTTAAGGTTGGGCTTCAAGGGGGTGAAATAGCTTGGAACATTGTGAAAGTTGGTGTGCACTCTTGTCTATCAAATGGGAATTCAAATTTATTTTCAAATCCCAATTCCAAGAAATCACTCAAAATTGAAACTTCGTCGTATGGTTTCGATAAGGTTGGGATTAAAGGGGTCAAAACAGATTCAAATGTTGTGAAAGTTGGTGTGCAAGCTTGTTATCCAACTTGCATCCAAATATATGATCAGATTTCAATTCTGAGAAGCTGGTCAAATGTGAAACTTTGTCATGCAGATTTGCTAGGGTTTGGCTTAAAGGAGGTGAAAATAGATCTGAACATCGTGAAACTTAGCGTGCACTCCTATATACCAAATGAGAATTTAAATCTATGATCAAATTTTAATTAAGGGAAATTGGTCAAAAGAGGAACTTTGTCATGTGGTCTAGCTAAGGTTTGGCTTAAATGGGGTTAAAATAGCTCAGGACATCATGAAAGTTGGCGTCCATGCTTTTATTTGAATTGTGTATCCAAATAAATGGTCAAATTTCAATTCCAAGAAATTGGTTAAAAGTGAAACTCCACTGTGTGATTTCACTAGGGTTGGGTTTAAAGAGAGTCAAAATAACTCGAAACGTTGCGAAAGTGGACGTGCATGATTTGTCTATCAAATGGGCATCCAAATCTATGATCAAATTTCAATTTCGAGAAATTAGTCAAAAGAGAAACTTTGTCATACGGTTTCACTATGGTTTGGCTTAAAGGAGGTATAAATACCTTTGAAAAATGGTGCAAGTTAGCGTGCATGCTTGTCTACCAAATGGTCATCTAAATCTATGATCAAATTTTAATTTCGACAAATTGGTCAAAAGTGAAACTTCATCGTGCGGTTTCACTATGGTTGGGCTTAAATGGGGTAAAAATAGCTCAAAACATAACAAAAGTTAGCCTGCATGCTTGTCTATCAAATGGGCATCCAAACCTATGCTCAAATTTCAATTCCGTGAAATTGGTCAAAAGTGAAACTTCGTCATGTAGTTTCTCTAGGGTTGGGTTTAAAAGGGGTCAAAATAGTTCGAGCTTTGCGAAAGTTGGCATGCACGCTTGTTAATCTATGATCAAATTTTAATTCTGAGAAATCGGTTAAAGTGAAACTTCGTCGTGCTATTTTGCTATGGTATGGCTTAAATGGGGTGAAATTAGCTCAAAACGTCAAAAAATTTGGCATGCACGCTTGCCTATGAAATGGACATCCAAATCAATGATCAAATTTAATTCTAAGAAATTGATCAAAAGTGAAACTCTGTGACGCGGTTTCGCAAGTGTTGGACTCAAAGGGGGTGAAAATAGCTAGGAATGTTGCGAAAGTTGGCATGCATATAAATCTATAATCAAATTTTAATTCTGAGAAATTGGTCAAAAGTGAAACTCCGTCATTCTGTTTCTCAAAGGTTTAGCTTAAAGGAGGTGAAAATAAGTTAGGCCTGAAATAACCCGAAATCTCACAAAAATATGTGTCCGCGCTTCTCTCTTAAATGGGTATCTAAATATACTTTTACATTTGATTTCTAAGAAAATGGAAAAAAGTGCAAGCTTTCAGACCTTGGTTTGACGAAGTTTGACTAAGGTCCAAAATAGCTTGAAATCCCCCCAGAGTTTGTATCCATGGTTATCTCTCAAATGGGTATCTAAATTCTCTTTCAAATTTTAATTAGGAGAAATCTAGAAAAATATGATCTCTTAGACCTTTGCTTGACCAGCCTTGAATAACAACGAAAATAGCTTCGAACATCATGAAAGTTGGCATGCACTCTTATCTACCAAATGTGTAGATAAATCTACGATCAAATTTTAATTCTGAGAAATTGGTCAAAAGTGAAGCTCCCTTGTGTTATTTTTCTAAGGTTGGGCTTAAAGCCAGTGAAAATATTTTGTAACGTAGTGAAAAATATGTGCAAGCTTGTCTATCAAATGGACATCTAAATCTATGATCAAATTTCAATTCTGAGAAACTGCTCAAAAGTGAAACTCTGTCGTGCGGTTTCACTAGGGTTGGGCTTAAAAGGGATCAAAATAATAGCTTGAAATGTTCCAAAATTTGGCATGCATGATTGTTTATCCAATGGGCATCCAAATATATGATCAAGTTTCCATTCTAAGAAGTATGTCAAAAGTGAAACTCCATCGTACAGTTTTGTTACAGTTTGGCTTAAAGGAGCTCAAAATAACTCTGAACATCGTGAAAGTTGGCGTGCACACTTATCATCCAAATGTGCATCAAAAGATATGATCAAATTTTAATTCCGAGAAATTTGTAAAAAGTGAAACTCTATCATGCGGTTTCGTAAAGGTTGGGATTAAAGGAGGTGAAAATAGCTCAAAACATTACTAAAGTTGGAGTGCACACTTGTCTACCAAATGGGCATCCAAATCTATGATCAAATTTCAATTGCGAGAAATTTGTCAAAAGTGAAACTTCGTCGTGCATTTTTTCTAGAGTTTGGCTTAAAGCAAGTCCAAATAGCTCGAAACATTGCAAAATTTGGCGTTCATGCTTTTATATCAAATGGGCATCCAAATCTATGATCAAATTTCAATTCTGGGAATTTAGTCAAAAGTGAAACTCCGTCACGCGGTTTCGCTAAGGTATGGCTTAAAGGAGGGAAAAAGAGCTCTGAACATCACTAAATTTAGCATGCACTCTTTTCTACCAAATGTGCATCTAAATCTATGATCATGTTTCAATTCTAAGAAGTTGGTCAAAAGAGAAACTTTATCGTGCATTTTCGCTAAGGTTCCACTTAAAGGGAGTGAAATAGCTTGGAACGTCATGAATGTTAGGATGTACGCTTTTTTATTGAAATGGGTACCTAAATCCACTTTCAAATTTCACTTCTAAAAAGTCAACAAAAGTGCATATTTTCAACTTTTGTTTGACCATCCTTGAATGAGGGCCAAAATAGCTCCAAATCTCATAAAAATAGGTGTCCATGCCTATCTTTGAAATGGGTATCCAAATCCCCTTTAAAATTTGAATTTTCAGAAAATGGATAAAATGCAATGTTTTAGGCCTTGGTTTGACGAAGATTGACCGAGGTCCAAAATGGCTCACAATCCAAAAAAAATCTACATATAGGGATTATCTCTCAAATGGGTACCTAAATACAGTTTCAAATTTCAATTTCGAGAAAGTCAAGAAAAGTGCATTTCTTAGAACTTGGTTTGACATACCTTAACTAAGTGCCAAAATAACTCGAAATTCGCAAAAATGTGTGTGCCTCTTGAATGGGTATCTAAATCTACTTTCAAAATTGATTTCCAAGAAATTGGAAAAAAGTGCAACCTTTTAGGCCTTGGTTTCACCAAGTTTGACTAAGGTCCAAAATAGCTCGAAATCCCCGGTGTGTATGCATGGTTATCTCTCAAATGGGTACCTAAATTCTCTTTCAAATTTCAATTACAAGAAAGTCGAAAACATAGCATCTCTTACACCTTTGCTTCACCAACCTTGAATAACCACCAAAATAACTCCGAACATTGTGAAAGTTGGTGTGCACTATTATCTACCAAATGCCAAGATAAATCTATGACCAAATTGTAATTCTGAGAAATTAGTTAGAAGTGAACTCGGTTGTATGGTTTTGCCGAGGTTGGGATTAAAGGGGGTGAAATGTTTTGGAACATCTGAAAATTTCACGTGCACGCTTATCTATCAAATGGGAATTCTAATCTATGATCAAATTTCAATTATAAGAAATTGCTCAAAAGTGAAACTTCGTCATGCGTTTTCGCTAGGGTTGGGCTTAAAGGTGGTCAAAATAGCTTGGAACGTTGTGAAAGTTAGCGTGCATGCTTGTCAAAAGTTTCAATTCTTAGAAGTTCGTCAAAAGTGAAATTCCATCCTGTGGTTTTGTCAAGGTTTGGCTTAAAGGATTTGAAAATAACTCTGAACATCATGAAAGTTGGTGTGCACTCTTATCTTCCAAATGCACATCTATATCTGTGATCAAATTTTAATTCCAAGAAATTGGTCAAGACTGAAACTCAGTCATGTAGTTTCTCTAAGATTGGGGTTAAAGGGCGTGGAAATAGCTGAAAATGTCACGAAAGTTGGAGTGCACGCTTATCTATCAAATGGGCATCCAAATCTATGATCAAATTTCAATTTTGAGAAATTGATCAGAAGTGAAACTCCGTCGTGCATTTTCGCTAAAGTTGGGATCAAAGGGGTCCGAATAGCTTGGACCATTGCAAAAGTTGGCGTGCATATTTTTATATCAAACGAGCATCCAAATCTATGATCAAGTTTCAACTCTAAGAATTTGGTCAAAAGTGAAACTCCATCATTCGATTTCGCTAAGGTTCGGCTTAAAGGAGGGGAAAATAGATCTGAACATCACGAAAATATTCATGCACTCTTATCTAACTAGAAATATCGCAAAAATATGTCTGCATGCCTATCTACCAGATGGGCATATCGGTGCTTTCGCTAAGGTTGCACTTAAAGGGAGTGAAAATAGTTTGGAACGTTACAAAAGTTGGTGTGTACGCTTGTTTATTGAAATGGGTACCTAAATCCACTTTAAAATTTGAATTCTAAAAAGTCGACAAAAGTGCATATTTTCAACCTTGGTTTGACCAGCCTTGATTAAGGGCCAAAATAGCTACAAATCACATAAAAATAGGTGTCAATATCTATATTTGAGATGGGTATCTAAATCTACTTTAAAATTTGAATTTTGAGAAACTGGAAATAATTCAACATTTTTGCCTTGGTTTGACGAAGTTTGAGTGATGTCCAAAATGGCTTGCAATCCCCAAAAAATATACATGTATGCTTTATCTACCAAATGGATACCTAAATATAGTTTCAAATTTCAATTTCAAGAAATTCAAGAAAAGTGCATTTCTTAGAACTTCATTTGACCAACCTTAACTAAGGGCTGAAATAACCCGAAATCTCACAAAAATATGTGTGCACGCTTATCTCTTAGATAAGCCATACAATCTATACTCATGGCTTATCTATCTCTACTCTTGTTGTTGTTGATGTAGAATACCCTTCTCGTTAAGGGGGAGTGTTGAAATATTGTAACTTCGAAGAATATTCTTTATGTATCTTTTGTGGTCCTCGATGGTCCAACCGGGAGAACCACTTGTATTACATTGTACCCCGATGCTCCTAATCGAAAGAACTAATAAGATTCATGAGGTAGTCCCCTCTATTTGTAAAGGTGGGTCATCAGCACCCCAGTGTGGTTACTTAAGCCTACATGTGTAACTCGAGCCTACATGAGCTAACTTAAGCCGACATGTTGATTGAGTAAACTTTAAGTAAACGGATGAATATAAATAGAGGTGTAGTGCTCCTCATTTGTGACACACACACTCACTTGGAATAGCGCACTTGTGGAGGAGAGGAGTAGCTGGAGAAGGAGGAGAATTAGGTTTTTGATCTCCTTGTTGGTTTTACCTTTTTCCCTTTTGGGGCATCTATATTGAGGATGCTTTTGCTGGGTTTTTTTCCCTTATGGGTTTTCCCAGGATAAATCTGTGTTGTTCTTGTGATACTATTTCTTTCAGTGATCCTGCTTTATATGCTTTTATTATGAAAAATGAAATGATATACTTATGTCTTAGTTAAGCATATGAAAATTTAACAAAAAGTGTGTATGCATGGTTATCTCTCAAATGGGTACCTAGATCCTCTTTCAAATTTCACTTACAAGAAAGTAAAAAAGATAGCATCTCTTAGACCTTTGCTTAACCAATCTTGAATAATGACCAAAATAACTTCGAACATCGTGAATGTTGGTGTGCATTGTTATCTACCCAATGCTAAGATACATCTACAATCAAATTTTAATTCTGAGAAATTAGTCAAAACTAAAACTCTGTTGTATGGTTTAGCTATGGTTTAGTCAAAATTCTAAGAAACTGTTCGAAAAGGAAACTCCTTCGTGCGGGTTCGACAGGGTTGGGCTTAAAGGGGGTCAAAATAGCTCGAAACGTCGCAAAAGTTGGCGTGCATGCTTGTCTATCCACTATGCATCCAAACCTATGATCAGGTTTCAATTCTGAGAATTTGGTCAAAGCTGAGACTGCATCTTGCAGTTTTGTTAAGGTTTTTCTTAAAAATGCCGAAAATAGCTCTCAACATCGTGAAAGTTGGCATGCACTCTTATCTTCCAAATGCGCATTTAAATCAATGACTAAATTTTAATTCCAATAAATTGGTTAAAAGTGAAACTCCGTTGTTCACTTTTTTATGTGTGCCTCTTAAATGGGTATCTAAATCTACTTTTAAATTTGATTTCTAAGAAATTGAAAAAAAGTTCAACATTTTAGGCCTTGGTTTGATCAAGTTTGACCAAGGCCCAAAATAGCTCGAAATCCCTTGAAAGTGTGTATACATGGTTATCTCTCAAATGGGAACCCAAATTCTCTTTCAAATTTCACTTATAAGAAAGTCGAAAAAGTAGCATATCTTAGACCATTGCTTGACCAACCTTGAATATAATGACCAAAATAACTGCGAACATTGTGAAAGTTGGGGTGAAATGTTATCTACCAAATTCTAATATAAATCTATGATCAAATTTTAATTCTAAGAAGTTAGTCAAAAGTGAAACTTTGTTGTATGATTTTGCTGAGGTTGGGATTAAGGTGGGTGAAATATTTTGGAACGTCTCAAAATTTTGTGTGCACGCTTGTCTATCAAATGGGCATTCAAATCTATGATCAAATTTCAACTATATGAAACTGCTCAAAAGTGAAACTTCGTCATGCCTGTTAGCTAGGGTTGGGATTAAAGGTGGTCAAAATAGATTGGAACATTGTGAAAGTTAGCATGCATTCTTGTTTATCTAATGGACATCCAAATCTATGATCAAGTTTCAATTCTTAGAATATGGTCAAAATCAAAACTCCATCATGCGGTTTTGTTAGGGTTTTTCTTAAAGGAGACGAAAATAACTCTGATGAAATGAAAGTTGGCCTGCACTCTTATCTTCCAAATGCACATCTAAATCTATAATCAAATTTTAATATCAAGAAATTTGTCAAGAGTGAAACTCCGTCATGCGGTTTCGCTAAGGCTGGGGTCACAAGGGGTGAAAATAGCTCAAAACGTTGTGAAAGTTGGAGTGCACAGTTACCTATCAAATGGGCATCCAAATCTATGATCAAATTTCAATTCTGAAAAATTAGTCAGAAGTGGAACTTCATCGTTTATTTTCACTAGAGTTGGGCTCGAAGAGGTCCAAATAGCTCGGACCATTGCAAAAATTGGCATGCACGTTTTTATATCAAACGGTCATCCAAATCCTCCGAGAGTTTTGTCAAAAGTGAAACTTCATCGTTCGATTTCGCTAAGGTTTGGCTTAAAGGAGCGGAAAATGGATTTGAGAAATTGGAAACAACTGCAACCTTTTAGGGCTTGGTTTCACCAAGTTTGCTTAAAGTCCAAAATACTTCGAAATCCCTTGAAAGTTTGTATGCATGGTTATCTTTCAAATGGGTACCTCAATTCTCTTTCAAATTTCACTTACAAGAAAGCTTAAAAAATAACATCTCTTAGTCTTTTACTTGACCAACCTTGAATAATGACCAAAATAGCTCTGAACACCATGAAAGTTAGCATGCACTCTTATCTACCAAATGCGCCAATAAATCTATGATTAAATTTTGGTTTTGAGAAATTACTTAAACGTGAAACTCCCTTGTGCGGTTTTGCTAAGGTTTGGATTAAAGGGGGTGGAAATATTTTGGAATGTCTCAAAAGTTAGCATGCATGCTTGTTCATCAAATGGGCATCCAAATTTATGAAAAAATTTAAATTCTAAGAAACTGTTCGAAAAGGAAACTCCATCGTGCGGTTTTGATAGGGTTGGGATTAAAGGGGGTCAAAATATCTCGAAACGTCGTGAAAGTTGGCGTGCATGCTTGTCTATCCAATATGCATCCAAACATATGATCAGGTTTCAATTCTAAGAATTTGGTCAAAGCTGAGACTGCATCCTGTAGTTTTGTTAGGGTTTGGCTTAAAGATGCCTAAAATAGCTCTCAACATCATGAAATTTGGCATGCACTCTTATTTTTCAAATGTGCTTTTAAATCTATTATTAAATTTTAATTCCAAGAAATTGGTTCAAAGTGAAACTCCGTCTTGCATGTTTTTATGTGTGCCTCTTAAATGGGTATCTAAATCTACTTTTAAATTTGATTTCTAAGAAATTGGAAAAAAGTGTGACCTTTTAGGCCTTGGTTTGACCAAGCTCCAAAATAGCTTGAAATCCACTAAAAGTGTGTATGCATGGTTATCTCTCAAATGCGTACCTAAATTCTCTTTCAAATTTCACTTACAAGAAAGTCAAAAAAATAGCATCTCTTAGACCTTTGCTTGACCAACCTTGAATAATGCCCAAAATAACTTCAAACATCGTGAACGTTGGTGTGCATTGTTATCTACCCAATGCTAAGATAAATCTACGATCAAATTTTAATTCTAAGAAATTAGTCAAAACCGAAACTCTGTTGTATGGTTTTGCAACGAAATGCACCGATAAATCTAGGATTAAATTTTAATTTTGAGAAATTAGTCAAACGTGAATTTTCGTTGTGCAGTTTTTATAAGGTTGTGCTTAAATGGGGTCAAAATATTTTGGAATGTCTCAAAAGCTTGCTTGCACACTTGTTCATCAAATGAGCATCCAAATTTATGATCAAAATTAAATTGTAAGAAACTACTTGAAAGTGAAACTCCTTCTTGCGGTTTCGACAGGGTTGGGCTTAAAGGGGGTTAAAATAGCTTGAAACATCACAAAAGTTGGCGTGCATGCTTGTCTATCCAATATGCATCCAAACCTATGATCAGGTTTCAATTCTGAGAATTTGGTCAAAGCTGAGACTGCATCTTGCAGCTTTCTTAGGGTTTTGCTTAAAGATGTCGAAAATAGCTCTCAACATCGTGAAAGTTGGCATGCACTCTTATTTTCCAAATGCGCATTTAAATCAATGATTAAATTTTAATTCCAATAAATTGGTTAAAAGTGAAACTTCGTTGTTCACGTTTTTATGTGTGCCTCTTAAATGGGTATCTATATCTACTTTTAAATTTGATTTCTAAGAAATTGAAAAAAAGTTCAACATTTTAGGCCTTGGCTTGACCAAGTTTGACCAAGGCCCAAAATAGCTCGAAATCCCTTGAAAGTGTGTATGCATGGTTATCTCTCAAATGGGCACCCAAATTCTCTTTCAAATTTCACTTACAAGAAAGTCGAAAAAGTAGCATCTCTTAGACCTTTGCTTGACCAACCTTGAATAATGACCAAAATAACTGTGAACATTGTGAAAGTTGGTGTGAACTGTTATCTACCAAATTCTAAGATAAATATATGATCAAATTTTAATTCTAAGAAGTTAGTCTAAAGTGAAAGTTGGTGTGCGTGCTTGTCTATCCAATATGCATCCAAACGTATGATCAGGTTTCAATTCTGAGAATTTGGTCAAAGCTGACACTGCATCGTGCAGTTTTGTTAGGGTTTGGCTTAAAGATGCCTAAAATAGCTCTCAACATCGTGAAAGTTGTCATGCACTCTTATTTTCCAAATGCGCTTTTAAATCTATGATTAAATTTTAATTCCAAGAAATTGGTTCAAAGTGAAACTCCGTCTTGCACGTTTTTATGTGTGCCTCTTAAATGGGTATCTAAATCTACTTTTAAATTTGATTTCTAAGAAATTGGAAAAAAGTGTGACCTTTTAGCCCTTGGTTTGACCAAGGTCCAAAATAGCTCGAAATCCATTAAAAGTGTGTATGCATGGTTATCTCTCAAATACGTACCTAAATTCTCTTTCAAATTTCACTTACAAGAAAGTCAAAAAATAGCATCTCTTAGACCTTTGCTTGACCAACCTTGAATAATGACCAAAATAACTTCGAACATCGTGAAAGTTGGTGTGCATTGTTATCTACCCATTGCTAAGATAAATCTACGATCAAATTTTAATTCTGAGAAATTAGTCAAAACCGAAACTGTGTTGTATGGTTTTGCTACGAAATGCGTCGATAAATCTAGGATTAAATTTTAATTTTGAGAAATTAGTCTAATGTGAAACTTCGTTGTGCAGTTTTTCTAAGGTTGTGCTTAAAAGGGGTGAAAATATTTTGGAATGTCTCAAAAATTTGCTTGCACACTTGTTCATCAAATCAACATCCAAATTTATGATCAAAATTAAATTGTAAGAAGCTGCTCGAAAGTGAACCTCCTTCGTGCGGTTTCGACAAGGTTGGGCTTAAAGGGGGTCAAAATAGCTCGAAACATCGCAAAAGTTGGTGTGCATGCTTGTCTATCCAATATGCATCCAAACCTATCATCAGGTTTCAATTCTGAGAATTTGATCAAAGCTGAGACTGCATCTCAACATCGTGAAAGCTGGCATGCGCTCTTATCTTCCAAATGCGCATTTAAATAAATGATTAAATTTTAATTCCAACAAATTGGTTAAAAGTGAAACTCCGTTGTTCACGTTTTTATGTGTGCCTCTTAAATGGGTATCTAAATCTACTTTTAAATTTGATTTCTAAGAAATTGAAAAAAAGTTCAACATTTTAGGCCTTGGTTTTACCAAGTTTGACCAATGTCCAAAATAGCTCGAAATCCCTTGAAAGTGTGTATGCATGGTTATCTCTCAAATGGGCACCCAAATTCTCTTTCAAATTTCACTTACAAGAAAGTCGAAAAAGACGCATCTCTTAGACCTTTGCTTGACCAACCTTGAATAATGACCAAAATAACTGCGAACATTGTGAAAGTTGGTGTGAACTGTTATCTACCAAATTCTAAGATAAGTCTATGATCAAATTTTAATTCTAAGAAGTTAGTCAAAAGTGAAACTCTGTTGTATGGTTTTGCTGAGCTTGGGATTAAGGGGGGTGAAATATTTTGGAACGTCTCAAAATTTCATGTGCACACTTGTCTATCAAATAGGCATTCAAATCTATGATCAAATTACAACTATACGAAACTGCTCAAAAGTGAAACTTCGTCGTGCCTTTTAGCTAGGGTTGGGCTTAAAGGTGGTAAAAATAGATTGGAACATTGTGAAAGTTGGTGTGCATGCTTGTTTATCTAATCGGCATCCATATCTATGATCAAGTTTCAATTCTTAGAAGTTGGTCAAAAGCAAAACTCCATCGTGCGGTTTTGTTAGGGTTTGGCTTAAAGGAGAAGAAAATAACTTTGAACATCATGAAAGTTGGCATGCACTCTTATATTCCAAATGCACATCTAAATCTATAATCAAATTTTTAATATCAAGAAATTTGTCAAGAGTGAAACTCCGTCATGCAGTTTCGCCAAGGTTGGGGTTACAAGGGGTGAAAATAGCTCAAAATGTTGTGAAAGTTGGAGTGCACAGTTACCTATCAAATGGGCATCCAAATCTATGATCAAATTTCAATTCTGAGAAATTAGTCATAAGTGAAACTTCGTCGTTCATTTTCGCTAGAGTTGAGATTGAAGGGGTCCAAATAGCTCGGACCATTGCAAAAGTTGGCTTGCATGTTTTTATATCTAACAGTCATCCAAATCTATGATCAAATTTCAACTTCGAGAGTTTGGTCAAAAGTGAAACTTTGTCGTTCGTTTTCGCTAAGGTTTGGTTTAGAGGAGGGGAAAATGGCTTTGAGAAATTGGAAACAAATTCAACCTTTTAGGGCTTGGTTTCACCAAGTTTGCTTAAGGCCCAAAATAGCTTGAAATCCCTTGAAAGTTTGTATGCATGGTTATCTCTCGAATGGGTACCTCAATTCTCTTTCAAATTTCACTTACAAGAAAGATGAAAAAATAACATCTCTTAGTATTTTACTTGACCAACCTTGAATAATGACCAAAATAGCTTTGAACACCATGAAAGTTAGCATGCACTCTTATCTACCAAATGCGCCAATAAATCTACGATTAAATTAGAGTTTTGAGAAATTACTTAAACGTGAAACTCTGTTGCGTGGTTTTGCTAAGGTTTGGATTAAAAGGGGTGAAAATATTTTGGAATGTCTCAAAAGTTTGCATACATTCTTGTTCATCAAATGGGCATCCAAATTTATGATCAAATTTAAATTCTAAGAAACTTTTCGAAAAGGAAACTCCGTCATGCGGTTTCGACAGGGTTGGGCTTAAAGGGGGTCAAAATAGCTCGAAATGTCGTGAAAGTTGGCATACATGCTTATCTATCCAATATGCATCCAAATGTATGATCAGGTTTCAATTCTAAGAATTTGGTCAAAGCTGAGACTGCATCGTGCAGTTTTGTTAGGGTTTGTCTTAAAGACGCCTAAAATAGCTCTCAACATCGTGAAAGTTAGCACGCACTCTTATTTTCCAAATGCGCTTTTAAATCAATGATTAAATTTTAATTCCAAGAAATTGGTTCAAAGTGAAAATCCGTCTTGCACGTTTTTATGTGTGCCTCTTAAATGGGTATCTAAATCTACTTTTAAATTTGATATCTAAGAAATTGGAAAAAAGTGTGACCTTTTAGGCCTTGGTTTGACCAAGGTCCAAAATAGCTCGAAATCCCCTAAAAGTGTGTATGCATGGTTATGTCTCAAATGGGTACCTAAATTCTCTTTCAAATTTCACTTACAAGAAAGTCAAAAAAATAGCATCTCTTAGACCTTTGCTTGACCAACCTTGAATAATGACCAAAATAACTTCGACAATCGTGAAAGTTGGTGTGCATTGTTATCTACCCAATGCTAAGATAAATCTATGATCAAGTTTTAATTATGAGAAATTAGTCAAAACCAAAACTCTATTGTATGGTTTTGCTACGAAATGCACCGATAAATCTAGGATTAAATTTTAATTTTGAGAAATTAGTCAAACGTGAAACTTCCTTGTGCAGTTTTTCTAAGGTTGTTCTTAAAGGGGGTGAAAATATTTTGGAATGTCTCAAAAGTTTGCTTGCACACTTGTTCATCAAATGAGCATCCCAATTTATGATCAAAATTAAATTCTAAGAAACTGCTCGAAAGTGAAACTCCTTCGTGTGGTTTCGACAGGGTTGGGCTTAAACGGGGTCAAAATAGCTCGAAAGTTGGCGTGCATGCTTGTCTATCCAATATGCATCCAAACCTATGATCAGGTTTCAATTCTGAGAATTTGGTCAAATCTGAGACTGCATCTTGCAGTTTTGTTAGGGTTTTGCTTAAAGATGCCAAAGATAGCTCTCAACATCATGAAAGTTGGCTTACACTCTTATCTTCCAAATGCGCATTTAAATCAATGACTAAATTTTAATTCCAATAAATTGGTTAAACGTGAAACTCCGTTGTTCACGTTTTTATGTGTGCCTCTTAAATGGGTATCTAAATCTACTTTTAAATTTGATTTCTAAGAAATTGAAAAAAAAGTTCAACATTTTAGGCCTTGGTTTTATCAAGTTTGACCAAGGTTCAAAATAGCTCGAAATCCCTTGAAAGTGTGTATGCATGGTTTTCTCTCAAATGGGCACCCAAAATCTCTTTCAAATTTCACTTACAAGAAAGTCGAAAAAGTAGCATCTCTTAGACCATTGCTTGACCAACCTTGAATATAATGACCAAAATAACTGCGAACATTGTGAAAGTTGGTGTGAACTGTTATCTACCAAATTCTAAGATAAATCTATGATCAAATTTTAATTCTTAGAAGTTAGTCAAAAGTGAAAGTCTGTTGTATGGTTTTGCTGAGGTTGGGATTAAGGGGGGTGAAATATTATGGAACGTCTCAAAATTTCATGTGAACGCTTGTCTATCAAATGGGCATTCAAATCTATGATCAAATTTCAACTATACGAAACTGCTCAAAAGTGAAACTTCATCATGCCTGTTTGCTAGGGTTGGGCTTAAAGGTGGTCAAAATAGATTGGAACATTGTGAAATTTGGCGTGCATGCTTTTTTATCTAATGGACATCCAAATCTATGATCAAGTTTCAATTCTTAGAATATGGTCAAAAGCAAAACTCCATCGTGCGGTTTTGTTAGGGTTTGGCTTAAAGTAGACGAAAATAACTCTGATGAAATGAAAGTTGGCCTGCAGTGTTCTCTTCCAAATGCACATCTAAATCTATAATCAAATTTTAATATCAAGAAATTTGTCAAGAGTGAAACTCTGTCATGCAGTTTCACTACG
>LPNX010272199.1:240015-287458 GCA_001517045.1 Pseudotsuga menziesii | reverse complement strand
CAAAATAGCTCCGAACACTATGAAAGTTAGCATGCACTCTTATCTACCAAATGCGCCAATAAATCTATGATAAATTTTAGTTTTGAGAAATTACTTAAACGTGAAACTCCCTTGTGTGGTTTTGCTAAGGTTTGGCTTAAAGGGGGTGGAAATATTTTGGAATGTCTCAAAAGTTTGCATGCATGCTTGTTGATCAAATGGGCATCCAAATTTATGAACAAATTTAAATTCTAAGAAACTGTTCGAAAAGGAAACTCCGTTGTGCGGTTTTGACAGGGTTGGGATTAAAGGGGGTCAAAAATAGCTCGAAACATCATGAAAGTTGGCGTGCATGATTGTCTATCCAATATGCATCCAAACATATGATCAGGTTTCAATTCTGAGAATTTGGTCAAAGCTGAGACTGCATCCTATAGTATTGATAGGGTTTGGCTTAAAGATGCCTAAAATAGCTCTCAACATCGTGAAATTTGCAATGCTCTCTTATTTTCAAAATGCACTTTTAAATCTATGATTAAATTTTAAATCCAAGAAATTGGTTCAAAGTGAAACTCCGTCTTGCATGTTTTTATGTGTGCCTCTTAAATGGGTATCTAAATCTACTTTTAAACTTGATTTCTAAGAAATTGGAAAAAAGTGTGACCTTTTAGGCCTTGGTTTGACCAAGATCCAAAATAGCTTGAAATCCCCTAAAAGTGTGTATGCATGGTTATCTCTCAAATGGCTACCTAAATTCTCTTTCAAATTTCACTTACAAGAAAGTCAAAAAAATAGCATCTCTTAGACCTTTGCTTGACCAACCTTGAATAATGGCCAAAATAACTTCAAACATCGTGAAAGATGGTGTGCATTTTTATCTACCCAATGCTAAGATAAATCTACGATCAAATTTTAATTCTGAGAAATTAGTCAAAACCGAAACCCTGTTGTATGGTTTTGCTACGAAATGCACCGATAAATCTAGGATTAAATTTTAATTTTGAGAAATTAGTCAAACGTGAAACTTTGTTGTGCAGTTTTTCTAAGGTTGTGCTTAAAGGGGGTGAAAATATTTTGGAATGTCTCAAAATTTTGCTTGCACACTTGTTCATCAAATGAGCATCCAAATTTATGATCAAAATTAAATTGTAAGAAACTGCTCAAAAGTGAAACTCCTTCTTGCAGTTTCGACAAGGTTGGGCTTAAAGGGGGTCAAAATAGCTCGAAACATCGCAAAAGTTGGCGTGCATGATTATCTATCCAATATGCATCCAAACCTATGATCAGGTTTCAATTCTGAGAAATTGGTCAAAGCTGAGACTCCATGTTGCAGTTATGTTAGGGTTTTGCTTAAAGATGCCTAAAATAGCTCTCAACATCATGAAAGTTGGCATGCACTCTTATTTTCCGAATGCGCTTTTAAATCTATGATTAAATTTTAATTCCAAGAAATTGGTTCAAAGTGAAACTCCGTCTTGCACGTTTTTAAATCTACTTTTAAGTTTGATTTCTAAGAAATTGGAAAAAAGTGTGACCTTTTAGGCCTTGGTTTGACCAAGGTCCAAAATAGCTCGAAATCCCCTAAAAGTGTGTATGTATGGTTATCTCTCAAATGGGTACCTAAATTCTCTTTCAAATTTCACTTACAAGAAAGTAAAAAAAACAGCATCTCTTAGACCTTTGCTTGACCAACCTTGAATAATGACCAAAATAACTTCGAACATCGTGAAAGTTGGTGTGCATTGTTATCTACACAATGCTAAGATAAATCTATGATCAAATTTATATTCTAAGAAATTAGTCAAAACCGAACTCTGTTGTATGGTTTTGCTACGAAATGCGCCGATAAATCTAGGATTAAATTTTAATTTTGAGAAATTAGTCAAACGTGAAACTTCATTGTGCAGTTTTTCCAAGGTTGTGCTTAAAGGGGGTGAAAATATTTTGGAATGTCTCAAAAGTTTGCTTGCACACTTGTTCATCAAATGAGCATCCAAATTTATGATCCAAATAAAATTCTAAGAAACTGCTCGAAAGTGAAACTCCTTCGTGCGGTTTCGACAGCGTTGGGTTTAAAGGGGAGCGAAATAGCTCAAAAAATCACAAAAGTTGGCGTGCATGCTTGTCTTTCCAATATGCATCCAAACCTATGATCAGGTTTCAATTCTGAGAATTTGGTAAAAGCTGAGACTGCATCTTGCAGTTTTGTTAGGGTTTTGCTTAAAGATGCCAAAAATAGCTTTCAACATCGTGAAAGTTGGCATGCGCTCTTATCTTAGAAACGCGCATTTAAATTATTGATTAAATTTTAATTCCAATAAATTGGTTAAAAGTGAAACTCCGTTGTTCACGTTTTTATGTGTGCCTCTTGAATGGGTATCTAAATCTACTTTTAAATTTGATTTCGAAGAAATTGAAAAAGAGTTCAACATTTTAGGCCTTGGTTTGACCAAGTTTGACCAAGGCCCAAAATAGCTCGAAATCCATTGAAAGTGTGTATGCATGGTTATCTCTCAAATGGGCACCCAAATTCTCTTTCAAAATTTCACTTACAAGAAAGTCGAAAAGTAGCATCTCTTAGACCAACCTTGAATAATGACCAAAATAACTGCGAACATTGTGAAAGTTGGTGTGAACTGTTATCTACCAAATTCTAAGATAAATCTATGATAATTTAGTCAAAAGTGAAACTCTGTTGTACGGTTTTACTGAGGTTGGGATTAAGGGGGGTGAAATATTTTGGAACGTCTCAAAATTTCGCGTGCACTGTCAAATGGGCCTTCAAATCTATGATCAAATTTCAACTATACGAAACTGCTCAAAAGTGAAACTTCGTCATTCCTTTTAGCTAGGGTTAGGCTTAAAGGTGGTCAAAATAGATTGGAACATTGTGAAATTTGGTGTGCATAATTGTTTATCTAATGGACATCCAAATCTATGATCAAGTTTCAATTCTTAGAAGTTGGTCAAAAGCAAAACTCCATCGTGCGGTTTTGTTAGGGTTTGGCTTAAAGGAGACGAAAATAACTCTAAACATCATATAAATTGGCGTGCACTCTTATCTTCCAAATGCACATCTAAATCTATAATCAAATTTTAATATCAAGAAATTTGTCAAGAGTGAAACTCCGTCATGCGGTTTCGCTAAGGTAGGGGTTACAAGGAGTGAAAATAGCTCAAAACGTTGTGAAAATTGGAGTGCACAATTACCTATCAAACGGGCATCCAAATCCATGATAAAATTTCAATTCTGAGAAATTAGTCAGAAGTGAAACTTCGTCGTTCATTTTCACTAGAGTTGGGCTCGAAGGGGTCCAAATAGCTCGGACCATTGCAAAAGTTGGCGTGCACGTTTTTATAACAAACGGTCATCCAAATGTATGATCAAATTTCAACTCCGAGAGTTTGGTCAAAAGTGAAACTTCGTCGTTCGATTTTGTTAAGGTTTGTTTTAAAGGAGGGGAAAATGGCTTTGAGAAATTGGAAACAAACGCAACCTTTTTGGTCTTGGTTTCACCAAGTTTTCTTAAGGTCCAAAATAGCTCAAAATCCCTTGAAAGATTGTATTCATGGTTATCTCTCAAATGGGTACCTCAATTCTCTTTCAAATTTCACTTACAAGAAAGACGAAAAAATAACATCTCTTAGTCTATTACTTGACCAACCTTGAATAATGACCAAAATAGCTACGAACACCATGAAAGTTAGCATGGCCTCTTATCTACCAAATGTAGCAATAAATCTACGATTAAATTTTAGTTTTGACAAATTACTTAAACGTTAAACTCCGTTGTGCGGTTTTGCTAAGGTTTTCTTAAAGGGGGTGAAAATATTTTGGAATATCTCAAAAGTTTGCATGCATGCTTGTTCACCAAATGGGCATCCAAATTTATGATCAAATTTAAATTCTAAGAAACTATTCGAAAAGGAAACTACGTCGTGCAGTTTCGACAGGGTTGGTCTTAAAGGGGTTCAAAATAGCTCAAAATCTCATGAAATTCGGTGTGCATGCTTCTCTGTCCAATATGCATCCAAACGTATGATCAGGTTTCAATTCTGAGAATTTGGTCAAAGCTGAGACTGTATCGTGCAGTTTTTTTAGGGTTTGGTTTAAAGATGCCTAAAATAGCTCTCAACATCGTGAAAGTTGGCATGCACTCTTATTTTCCAAATGCGCTTTTAAATCTATGATTAAATTTTAATTCCAAGAAATTGGTTGAAAGTGAAACTCCGTCTTGCATGTTTTTATGTGTGCCTCTTAAATGGGTATCTAAATCTACTTTTAAATTTGATTTCTAAGAAATTGGAAAAAAGTGTGACCTTTTAGGCCTTGGTTTGACCAAGATCCAAAATAGCTTGAAATCCCCTAAAAGTTTGTATACATGGTTATCTCTCAAATGGGTACCTAAATTCTATTTCAAATTTCACTCACAAGAAAGTCCAAAAAATAACATCTCTTAGACCTTTGCTTGACCAAGCTTGAATAATGACCAAAATAACTTCGAACATCGTGAAAGTTGGTGTGCATTGTTATCTACCCAATGCTAAGATAAATCTACGATCAAATTTTAATTCTGAGAAATTAGTCAAAACTGAAACTCTGTTGTATGGTTTTGCTACGAAATTCGCCGATAAATCTAGGATTAAATTTTAATTTTGAGAAATTAGTCAAACGTGAAACTTCGTTGTGTAGTTTTTCTAAGGTTGTGCTTAAAGGGGGTGAAAATATTTTGGAATGTCTCAAAAGTTTGCTTGGACACTTGTTCATCAAATGAGCATCCAAAGTTATGATCAAAATTAAATTCTAAGAAACTGCTCAAAAGTGAAACTACGTCATGCAGTTTCGACAGGGTTGGGCTTAAAGGGGGTCAAAATAGCTCAAAACGTCACAAAAGTTGGCGTGCATGCTTGTCTATCCAATATGCATCCAAACCTATCATCAGGTTTCAATTCTGAGAATTTGGTCAAAGTTGAGACTGCATCTTGCAGTTTTGTTAGGGTTTTGCTTAAAGATGCCGAAAATAGATCTCAACGTCGTGAAAGTTGGCATGCACTCTTATCTTCCAAATGCGCATTTAAATCAATGATTAAATTTTAATTCCAATAAATTGGTTGAAAGTGAAACTCCGTTGTTCACGTTGTTATGTGTGCCTCTTAAATGGGTATCTAAATCTACTTTTAAATTTGATTTCTAAGAAATTGAAAGAAAGTTCAACATTTTAGGCCTTGGTTTGACCAAGTTTGACCAAGTTCCAAAATACCACGAAATCCCTTGAAAGTGTGTATGCACGGTTATCTCTCAAATGGGCACACAAATTCTCTTTCAAATTTCACTTACAAGAAAGTCGAAAAAGTAGCATCTCTTAGACCTTTGCTTGACCAACCTTGAATAATGACCAAAATAACTGCGAACGTTGTTAAAGTTGGTGTGAACTGTTATCGACCAAATTCTAAGATAAATCTATGATCAAATTTTAATTCTAAGAAGTTAGGCAAAAGTGAAACTCTGTTGTATGGTTTTGCTGAGCTTGGGATTAAGGGGGGTGAAATATTTTGGAACGTCTCAAAATTTCGTGTGCACGCTTGTCTATCAAATGGGCATTCAAATCTATGATGCACTTTCAACTATACGAAACTGCTCAAAAGTGAAACTTCGTCATGGCTTTTAGCTAGGGTTGGGCTTAAAGGAGGTCAAAATAGATTGGAACATTGTGAAAGCTGGTGTGCATGCTTGTTTTTCTAATGGACATCCAAATCTATGATCAAGGTTCAATTTTTAGAAGTTGGTTGAAAGCAAAACTCCATCGTGCGGTTAAAATATTTTTGTCAGGGTTTGGCTTAAAGGAGATGAAAATAACTCTGAACATCATGAAAGTTGGCATGCACTCTTATCTTCCAAATGCACATCTAAATCTATAATCAAATTTTAATATCAAGAAATTTGTCAAGAGTGAAACTCCATCATGCGGTTTTGCTAAGGTTGGGGTTACAATGGGTGAAAATAGCTCAAAACATTATGAAAGTTGGAGTGCACAGTTACCTATCAAAGGGGCATCCAAATCTATGATCAAATTTCAATTGTGAGAAATTAGTCACAAGGGAAACTTCGTCGTTCATTTTCGCTAGAGTTGGGCTCAAAGGGGTCCAAATAGCTCGGACCATTGCAAAAGTTGGCGTGCACATTTTTATATCAAATGGTCATCCAAATATATTATCAAATTTCAACTCCGAGAGCTTGGTCAAAAGTGAAACTTTGTCGTTCGATTTCGCTAAGGTTTGGCTTAAAGGAGGGGAAAATGGCTTTTTGAAATTGGAAACAAATGCAACCTTTTAGGGCTTGGTTTCACAAAGTTTGCTGAAGGTTCAAAATAGCTCGAAATCCCTTGAAAGTTTGTATGCATGGTTATCTCTCAAACGGGTAACTGAATTCTCTTTCAAATTTCACTTACAACAAAGCTGAAAAAATAACAGCTATTAGTCTTTTACTTGACCAACCTTGAATAATGACCAAAATAGCTCCGAACACCATGAAAGTTAGCATGCACTCTTATCTACCAAATGCGCCAATAAATCTACGATTAAATTTTCGTTTTGAGAAATTACTTAAACATGTCCGTTGCGTAGTTTTGCTAAGGTTTGGCTCAAAGGGGTTGAAAATATTTTGGAATGTCTCAAATGTTTGCATGCATGCTTTTTCATCAAATGGGCATCCAAGTTTATGGTCAAATTTAACTTCTAAGAAACTATTCGAAAAAGAAACTCCGTGCTGCGGTTTCAACAGGGTTGGGCTTAAACGGGGTCAAAAGAGCTCGACACATCGTGAAAGTTGGCATGTATGCTTGTCTATCCAATATGCATCCAAACATATGATCAGGTTTCAATTCTGAGAATTTGGTCAAAGCTGAGACTGCATCGTGCAGTTTTGTTAGGGTTTGGCTTAAACATGCCTAAAATAGCTCTCAACATCGTTAAAGTTGGCATGCACTCTTATTTTCCAAATGTGCTTTTAAATCTATGATTAAATTTTAATTCCAAGAAATTGGTTCAAAGTGAAACTCCGTCTTGCACGTTTTTATGTTTGCCTCTTAAATGGGTATCTAAATCTACTTTAAAATTTGATTTCTAAGAAATTGGAAAAAAGTGTGACCTTTTATGCCTTGGTTTGACCAAGGTCCAAAATAGCTCGAAATCCCCTAAAAGTGTGTATGCATGGTTATCTCTCAAATGGGTACCTGAATTCTGTTTCAAATTTCACTTACAAGAAAGTCAAAAAAATAGCATCTCTTAGACCTTTGCTTGACCAACCTTGAATAATGAACAAAATAACTTCGAACATCGTGAAAGTTGGTGTGCATTGTTATCTACCCAATGCTAAGATAAATCTACGATCAAATTTTAATTCTGAGAAATTAGTCAAAAGTGAAACTCTGTTGTATGTTTTTGCTACGAAATGCGCCGATAAATCTAGGATTAAATTTTAATTTTGAGAAATTAGTGAAACGTGAAACGTCGTTGTGTAGTTTTTCTAAGGTTGTGCTTAAAGGGGGTGAAAATATTTTGGAATGTCTCAAAAGTTTGCTTGCACACTTGTTCATCAAATGAGCATCCAAATTTATGATCAAAATTAAATTCTAAGAAACTGCTCGAAAGTGAAACTCCTTCATACGGTTTCGACAGGGTTGGGATTAAAGGGGGTCAAAATAGCTTGAAACGTCCCAAAAGTTGACGTGAATGCTTGTATATCCAATATGCATCCAAACCTATGATCAGGTTTCAATTTGGAGAATTTGGTCAAAGCTGAGACTGCATCTGGCAGTTTTGTTAGGGTTTTGCTTAAAGTTGCCGAAAATAGCTCTCAACCTCGTGAAAGTTGGCATGCACTCTTATCTTCCAAATGTGCATTTAAATCAATGATTAAATTTTAATTCCAATAAATTGGTTAAAAGTGAAACTCCGTTGTTCACGTTTTTATGTGTGCCTCTTAAATGGGTATCTATATCTACTTTTAAATTTGATTTCTATGAAATTGAAAAAAAGTTCAACATTTTAGGCCTTGGTTTGCCCAAGTTTGACCAAGGTCCAAAATAGCTTGAAATCCCTTGAAAGTGTGTATGCATGGTTATCTCTCAAATGGGCACCCAAATTCTCTTTCAAATTCACTTACAAGAAAGTTGAAAAAGTAGCATCTCTTAAACCTTTGCTTGACCAACCTTGAATAATGACCAAAATAACTGCGAACATTGTGAAAGTTGGTGTGAACTGTTATCTACCAAATTGTAAGATAAATCTATGATCAAATTTTATTTCTAAGAAGTTAGTCAAAAGTGAAACTCTGTTGTATGGTTTTGTTGAGGTTGGGATTAAGGGGGGTGAAATATTTTGGAATGTCTCAAAATTTCATGTGCACTATCAAATGGCCATTCAAATCTATGATCAAATTTCAACTATACAAAACTGCTCAAAAGTGAAACTTCATCATGCTTTTTAGCTAGGGTTGTGCTTAAAGGTGGTCAAAATAGATTGGAACATTGTGAAAGTTAGCGTGCATGCTTGTTTATCTAATGGACATCCAAATCTATGATCAAGTTTCAATTGTTAGAAGTTGGTCAAAAGCAAAACTCCATCGTGCGGTTTTGTTAGGGTTTGGCTTAAAGGAGACGAAAATAACTCTGAACATCATGAAATTTGGTGTGCACTCTTATCTTCCGAATGCACATCTAAATCTATAATCAAATTTTAATATCAAGAAATTTGTCAATAGTGAAACTCCGTCATGCGGTTTCGCTAAGGTTGGGGTTACAAGGGGTGAAAATAGCTCAAAACGTTGTGAAAGTTGGAGTGCACAGTTACCTATCAAACAGGAATCCAAATCTATGATCAAATTTCAATTCTGAGAAATTAGTCAGAAGTGAAACTTCGTCGTTCATTTTCACTAGATTTGGGCTAGAAGGGATCCAAATAGCTCGGACCATTGCAAAAGTTGGCGTGCACGTTTTTATATCAAACGGTCATACAAATCTATGTTCAAATTTCAACTCCGAGAGTTTGGTTAGAAGTGAAACTTCGTTGTTCGATTTCGCTAAGGTTTGGCTTAAAGGAGGGGGAATGGCTTTTAGAAATTGGAAACAAATGCAACCTTTTAGGGCTTGGTTTCACCAAGTTTGCTTAAGGTCCAAAATAGCTCGAAATCCCTTGAAAGTTTGTACGCATTGTTGTCTCTCAAATGGGTACCTCAATTCTCTTTCAAATTTCATTTACAAGAATTCTGAAAAAATAACATCTCTTAGTCTTTTACTTGAACAACCTTGAATAATGACCGAAATAGCTCCGAACATCATGAAAGTTAGCATGCACTCTTATCTACCAAATGTGCCAATAAATCTATGATTAAATTTTAGTTTTGAGAAATTAGTTAAACGTGAAAACCTTCTTTTGCGGTTTTGCTAAGGTTTGGCTTAAAGGGGTTGAAAATATTTTGGAATGTCACAAAAGTTTGCATGCATGCTTGTTCATCAAATAGGCATCCAAATTTATGATCAAATTGAAATTCTAAGAAACTGTTCGAAAAGGAAACTCCGTCGTATGGTTTCCACAGGGTTGGGCTTAAAGGGGGTTAAAATAGCTTGAAACATCGTGAAAGTTGGCGTGCATGCTTGTCTATCCAAACATATGATCAGGTTTCAATTCTGAGAATTTGGTCAAAGCTGAGACTGCATCATGCAGTTTTGTTAGGGTTTGGTTTAAAGATGCAGAAAATAGCTCTCAACATCGTGAAAGTTGGCATGCACTCTTATTTTCCAAACGCGCTTTTAAATCTATGATTAAATTTTAATTCCAAGAAATTGGTTCAAAGTGAAACTCCTAGAAGTTGATCAAAAGCAAAACTCCATCGTGCGGTTTTGTTAGGGTTTGGCTTAAAGGAGACGAAAATAACTCTGAAAATCATGAAAGTTGGCGTGCACTCTTATCTTCCAAATGCACATCTAAATCTATAATCAAATTTCAATTTCAAGAAATTTGTCAAGAGGGAAACTCCATCATGCGGTTTCGATAAGGTTGGGGTTACAAGGGGTGAAAATAGCTCAAAACGTTGTGAAAGTTGGAGTGCACAGTTACCTATCAAACGGGCATCCAAATCTATGATCAAATTTCAATTCTGAGAAATTAGTCAGAAGTGAAACGTCGTCATTCATTTTCGCTAGAGTTGGGCTCGAAGGGGTCCAAATAGCTCGGACCATTGCAAAAGTTGGCGTGCACGTTTTAATATCAAACGGTCATACAAATCTATGATCAAATTTCAACTCCGAGAGTTTGGTCAAAAGTGAAACTTCGTCGTTCGATTTCGCTAAGGTTTGGCTTAAAGGAGGGGAAAATGGATTTTGGAAATTGGAAACAAATGAAACCTTTTAGGGCTTGGTTTCACGAAGTTTGCTTAAGGTCCGAAATAGCTTGAAATCCCTTGAAAGTTTGTATGCATTATTATCTCTCAAATGGGTACCTCAATTCTCTTTCAAATTTCATTTACAAGAAAGCTTAAAAAATAACATCTCTTAGTCTTTTACTTCACCAACTTTGAATAATGACCGAAATAGCTCCGAACATCATGAAAGTTAGCATGCACTCTTATCTACCAAATGTGCCAATAAATCTATGATTACATTTTAGTTTTGAGAAATTACTTAAACGTGAAAACCTTCTTGCGCGGTTTTGCTAAGGTTTGGCTTAAAGGGGGCGAAAATATTTTGGAATGTCTAAAAAGTTTGCATGCATGCTTGTTCATCAAATGGGCATCCAAATTTATGATCAAATTTAAATTCTAGGAAACTGTTCGAAAAGGAAACTCCGTCGTGTGGTTTCGACAAGTTGGTCTTAAAGGGGGTTAAAATAGCTTAAAACGTCATGAAAGTTGGCGTGCATGCTTGTCTATCCAAACATATGATCAGGTTTCAATTCTGAGAATTTGGTCAAAGCTGAGAGTGCATCGTGCAGTTTTGTTAGGGTTTGGGTTAAAGATGCCGAAAATAGCTCTGAACATCGTGAAAGTTGGCATGCACTCTTATTTTCCAAATGCGCTTTTAAATCTATGATTAAATTTTAATTCTAAGAAATTGGTTCGAAGTGAAACTCCGTCTTGCACGTTTTTATGTATACCTCTTAAATGGGTATCTAAATCTACTTTTAAATTTGATTTCTAAGAAATCGAAAAAAAGTTCAACATTTTAGATCTTGGTTTGACCAAGTTTGACCAAGGTCCAAAATAGCTCGAAATCTCTTGAAAGTGTGTATGCATGGTTATCTCTCAAATGGGCACCCAAATTCTCTTTCAAATTTCACTTACAAGAAAGTCGAGAAAGTAGCATCTCATAGACCTTTGCTTGACCAACCTTGAATATAATGACCAAAATAACTGTGAACATTGTAAAAGTTGGTGCGAACTGTTATCTAACAAATTCTAAGATAAATCTATGATCGAATTTTAATTCTATGAAGTTACTCAAAAGTGAAACTCTGTTGTATGGTTTTGCTGAGGTTGGGATTAAGGGGGGTGAAATATTTTGGAGCGTCTCAAAATTTCGTGTGCACGCTTGTCTATCAAATGGGCATTCAAATATATGATCAAATTTCAACTGTACGAAACTGCACAAAAGTGAAACTTCGTCATGACTTTTAGCTAGCGTTGGGCTTAAAGGTGGTCAAAATAGTTCGGAACATTGTGAAAGTTGGCATGCATTCTTGTTTATCTAAAGGACACCCAAGTCTATGATCAAGTTTCAATTCTTAGAAGTTGGTCAAAAGCAAAACTTCATCGTGCGATTTTGTTAGGGTTTGGTTTAAAGGAGATGAAAATAAGTTTGAAAATCATGAAAGTTGGCCTGCACTCTTATCTTCCAAATGCACATCTAAATCTATAATCAAAATTTCAATTTCAAGAAATTTGTCAAGAGTGAAACTCCATCATGCAGTTTTGCTAAGCTTGGGGTTACAAGGGGTGAAAATAGCTCAAAACGTTGTGAAAGTTGGAGTGTACAGTTACCTATCAAATGGGCATCCAAATCTATGATCAAATTTCAATTCTGAGAAATTAGTCAGAAGTGAAACCTCGTCGTTCATTTTCGCTAGAGTTGGGCTCAAAGGGGTCCAAATAGCTCGGACCATTGCAAAATTTGGCATGCACGTTTTTATATCAAACGGTCATCCAAATCTATGATCAAATTTCAACTCCGAGAGTTTGGTCAAAAGTGAAACTTCGTTGTTCGATTTCGCTAAGGTTTGGCTTAAAGGAGGGGAAAATCGCTTTGAGAAATTGGAAACAAATGCAACCTTTTAGAGCTTGGTTTCACCAAGTTTGCTTAAGGTCCAAAATAGCTCGAAATCCCTTGAAAGTTTGTATGCATTGTTATCTCTCAAATGGGTACCTCAATTCTCTTTCAAATTTCACTTACAAGAAAGATGAAAAAATAACATCTCTTAGTCTTTTAGTTGACCAACCTTGAATAATGACCAAAATAGCTCCGAACATCATGAAAGTTAGCATGCACTCTTATCTACCAAATGCGCCAATAAATCTATCATTGAATTTTAGTTTTGAGAAATTACTTAAACGTGAAACTCCGTTGCGCGATTTTGCTAAGGTTTGGCTTAAAGAGGGTGGAAATACTTTGGAATGTCTCAAAATTTTACATGCATGCTTGTTCATCAAATGGGCATCCAAATTTATGATCAAATTTAAATTCTAAGAAACTGTTCGAAAAGGAAACTTCGTCGTTTGGTTTCGACACAGTTGGGCTTAAAGGGGTTCAAAATAGCTCGAAACGTCATGAATTTTTGGTGTGCATGCTTGTCTGTCCAATATGCATCCAAACATATGATCAGGTTTCAATTCTGAGAATATGGTCAAAGCTGAGACTGCATCGTGCAGTTTTGTTAGGGTTTGGCTTAAAGATGCCTAAAATAGCTCTCAACATCGTGAAAGTTGGCATGAACTCTTATTTTCCAAATGCGCTTTTAAATCTATGATTAAATTTTAATTCCAAGAAATTGGTTCAAAGTGAAACTCCGTCTTGCACGTTTTTATGTGTGCCTCTTAAATGGGTATCTAAATCTACTTTTAAATTTGATTTCTAAGAAATTGTAAAAAAGTGTGATCTTTCAGGCCTTGGTTTGACCAAGGTCCAAAATAGCTCGAAATCCCCTAAAAGTATGTATGCATGGTTATCTCTCAAATGGGTACCTAAATTCTCTTTCAAATTTCACTTACAAGAAAGTCAAAAAAATAGCATCTCTTAGACCTTTGCTTGACCAACCTTGAATAATGACCAAAATAACTTCGAACATCGTGAAAGTTGGTGTGCATTGTTATCTACCCAATGCTAAGATAAATCTACGATCAAATTTTAATTCTGAGAAATTAGTCAAAACTGAAACTATGTTGTATGGTTTTGCTACGAAATGCGCCAATAAATCTAGGATTAAATTTTAATTTTGAGAAATTAGTCAAACATGAAACTTCATTGTGTAGTTTTTCTAAGGTTGTGCTTAAAGGGGGTGAAAATATTTTGGAATGTCTCAAAATTTTGCTTGCACACTTGTTCATCAAATGAGCATCCAAATTTATGATCAAAATTAAAGTTTAAGAAACTGGTCGAAAGTGAAACTCCTTCATGCGGTTTCGACAGGGTTGGGCTTAAAAGGGGTCAAAATAGCTCGAAACGTCGCAAAAGTTGGAGTGCATGCTTGTCTATCCAATATGCATCCAAACCTATGATCAGGTTTCAATTCTAAGAATTTGGACAAAGCTGAGACTGCATCCTGCAATTTTGTTAGGGTTTTGTTAAAGATGCCGAAAATAGCTCTCAACATCGTGAAAGTTGGCATGCACTCTTATCTTCCAAATGCACATTTAAATCAATGATTAAATTTTAATTCCAATAAATTGGTTAAAAGTGAAACTCCGTTGTTCATGTTTTTATGTGTGCCTCTTAAATGGGTATCTAAATCTACTTTTAAATTTGATTTCTAAGAAATTGAAAAAAATTTCAACATTTTAGGCCTTGGTTTGACAAAGTTTGACCAAGTTTCAAAATAGCTCGAAATCCCTTGAAAGTGTGTATGCATGGTTATCTCTCAAATGGGCACCCAAATTCTCTTTCAAATTTCACTTACAAGAAAGTCAAAAAAGTAGAATCTCTTAGAACTTTGCTTGACAAACCTTGAATATAATGACCAAAATAACTGTGAACATCGTGAAAGTTGGTGCGAACTTTTATCTACCAAATTCTATGACAAATCTATGATCAAATTTTAATTCTAAGAAGTTAGTCAAAAGTGAAACTCTGTTGTATGGTTTTGCTGAGGTTGGTATTAAGGGGTGTGAAATATTTTGGAACGTCTCAAAATTTAGTGTGCACACTTGTCTATCAAATGGGCATTCAAATCTATGATCAAATTTCAACTATATGAAACTGCTCAAAAGTGAAACTTCGTCATGCCTTTTAGCTAGGGTTGGGCTTAAAGGTGGTCAAAATAGATTGCAACATTGTGAAAGTTGGCATGCATGTTTGTTTATCTAATGGACATAAAAATCTATGATCAAGTTTCAATTCTTAGAAGTTGGTCAAGA
This sequence comes from Pseudotsuga menziesii, assembly GCA_001517045.1. NCBI lineage: Eukaryota > Viridiplantae > Streptophyta > Pinopsida > Pinales > Pinaceae > Pseudotsuga > Pseudotsuga menziesii. The sequence goes on along the minus strand of LPNX010272199.1, from coordinate 272,859 downwards.
GCAAAACTCCATCGTGTAGTTTTGTTAGGGTTTGGCTTAAAGGAGACGAAAATAACTGTGAACATCATGAAAGTTGGCGTGCACTCTTATATTCCAAATGCACATCTAAATCTATAATCAAATTTTAATATCAAGAAATTTGTCAAGAGTGAAACTCCGTCATGTGGTTTCGCTAAGGTTGGCGTTGCAAGGGGTGAAAATAGCTCAAATCATTGTGAAAGTTGGAGTGCACAGTTACCTATCAAAGGGGCATCGAAATCTATGATCAAATTTCAATTTTGAGAAATTAGTCAGAAGTGAAACCTTGTCGTTCATTTTTGTCTAGAGTTGGGCTCGAAGGGGTCCAAATAGCTCGGACCATTGCAAAAGTTGGTGTGCACGTTTTTATATCAAACGGTCATCCAAATGTATGAACAAATTTCAACTGCGAGAGTATGGTCAAAAGTGAAACTTCATCGTTTGATTTCGCTAAGGTTTGGCTTAAAGGAGGGGAAAATGGCTTTGATAAATTGGAAAAAAATGCAACCTTTTAGGGCTTGGTTTCACTAAGTTTGCTTAAGATCCAAAATAGCTCGAAATCCCTTGAAATTTTTTTATGCATGGTTATCTCTCAAATGGGTACCTCAATTCTCTTTCAAATTTCACTTACAAGAAAGCTGAAAAAATAACATCTCTTAGTATTTTACTTGACCAACCTTGAATAATGACCAAAATAGCTCCGAACATCATGAAAGTTAGTATACACTCTTATCTACGAAATGCGCCAATAAATATACGATTAAATTTTAGTTCTGAGAAATTACTTAAACGTGAAACTCCATTGCGCAGTTTTGCTAAGGTTTGGCTTAAAGGGGGTGAGAATATTTTGGAATGTCTCAAAAGTTTGCTTTCATGCTTGTTCATCAAATGGGCATCCAAATTTATGATCAAATTTAAATTCTAAGACACTGTTCAAAAAGGAAACTCCGTCGTGCGGTTTCGACAGGGTTGTGCTTAAAGGGGGTCAAAATAGCTCAAAACGTCGTGAATTCTTGGCGTGCACGCTTCTCTATCCAATATGCATCCAAACATATGATCAGGTTTCAATTCTGAGAATTTGGTGAAAGCTGAGACTGCATCGTGCAGTTTTGTTAGTGTTTGGCTTAAAGATGCCTAAAATAGCTCTCAGAATCGTGAAAGTTGGCATGCACTCTTATTTTCCAAATGCACTTTTAAATCTATGATTAAATTTTAATTCCAAGAAATTGGTTCAAAGTGAAACTCTATCTTGCACGTTTTTATGTGTGCCTCTTAAATGGGTATCTAAATCTACTTTTAAATTTGATTTCTAAGAAATTGGAAAAAAGTGTGACCTTTTAGGCCTTGGTTTGACCAAGGTCCAAAATAGCTCGAAATCCCCTAAAAGTGTGTATGCATGGTTATCTCTCAAATGGGTACCTAAATTCTCTTTCAAATTTCACTTACAAGAAAGTCAAAAAAATAGCATCTCCTAGAACTTTGCTTGACCAACCTTGAATAATGGCCCAAATAACTTCGAACATCGTGAAAGTTGGTGTGCATTGTTATCTACCCAATGCTAAGATAAATCTACGATCAAATTTTAATTCTAAGAAATTAGTCAAAACCGAAACTCTAATGTATGGTTTTGCTACGAAATGCGCCGATAAATCTAGGATTATATTTTAATTTTGAGAAATTAGTCAAACGTGAAACTTCGTTGTGCAGATTTTCTAAGGTTGTGCTTAAAGGGGGTGAAAATATTTTGGAATGTCTCAAAAGCTTGCTTCCACACTTGTTCATCCAATGAGCATCCAAATTTATGATCAAAATTAAATTCTAAGAAACTGCTCAAAAGTGAAATTCCTTCGTGCGGTTTCGACAGGGTTGGGCTTAAAGGGGGGTCAAAATAGCTCGAAACGTCACAAAAGTTGGCGTGCGTGCTTGTCTATCCAATATGCATCCAAACCTATGATCAGGTTTCAATTCTGAGAATTTGGTCAAAGCTGAGACTGCATCTTGTAGTTTTGTTAGGGTTTTGCTTAAAGATGCTGAAAATAGCTCTCAACATCGTGAAAGTTGGCATGCACTCTTATCTTCCAAATGCACATTTAAATCAATGATTAAATTTTAATTCTAATAAATTGGCTAAAAGTGAAACTCCGTTGTTTAAATGGTATCTAAATCTACTTTTAAATTTGATTTCTAAGAAATTGAAAAAAAGTTCAACATTTTAGGCCTTGGTTTGACCAAGTTTGAAAACCGAGGTCCAACATAGCTCGAAATCACTTGAAAGTGTGTATGCATGGTTATCTCTCAAATGGGCACCCAAATTCTCTTTCAAATTTCAGTTACAAGAAGGTCGAAAAAGTAGCATCTCTTAGACCTTTTCTTGACCAACCTTGAATAATGACCAAAATAACTGCGAACATTGTGAAAGTTGGTGTGAACTGTTATCTACCAAATTCTAAGATAAATCTATGATCAAATTTTAATTCTAAGAAGTTAGTCAAAAGTGAAACTCTATTGTATGGTTTTGCTGAGGTTGGGATTAAGGGGGGTGAAATATTTTGGAACGTCTCAAAATTTCGTGTGCACGCTTGTCTATCAAATGGGCATTCAAATCTATGATCAAATTTCAACTATACGAAACTGCTCAAAAGTGAAACTTCGTCATGCCTTTTAGCTAGGGTTGGGCTTAAAGGTGGTCAAAATATATTGGAACATTGTGAAAGTTGGAGTCCATGCTTGTTTATCTAATGGACATCCAAATCTATGATCAAGTTTGAATTCTTAGAAGTTGGTCAAAAGAAAAACTCTATCGTGCGGTTTTGTTAGGGTTTGGCTTAAAGGAGACGAAAATAACTCTGAACATCACGAAAGTTGGAGTGCACTATTATATTCCAAATGCACATCTAAATATATAATCGAATTTTAATATCAAGAAATTTGTCAAGAGTGAAACTCCGTCATGCGGATTCGCTAATGTTGGGGTTACAATGGGTTGAAAATAGCTCAAAACGTTGTGAAAGTTGGAGTGCACAGTTACCTATCAAACGGGCATCCAAATCTATGATCAAATTTCAATTCTGAGAAATTAGTCAAAAGTGAAACTTCGTCGTTCATTTCCACTAGAGTTTGGCTCGAAGGGGTCCAAATAGCTCGGACCATTGCAAAAGTTGGCGTGCACATTTTTATATAAAACAGTCATCCATTCTATGATCAAATTTCAACTCCGAGAGTTTGGTCAAAAGTGAAACTTCGTCGTTCGATTTCGCTAACATTTGTCTTAAAGGAGGGGAAAATGGCTTTGAGAAATTGGAAACAAATGACAACCTTTTAGGGCTTGGTTTCACCAAGTTTGCTTAAGGTCCAAAATAGCTTAAAATCCCTTGAAAGTTTGTATGCATGGTTATCTCTCAAATGGGTACCTCAATTCTCTTTCAAATTTCACTCACAAGAAAGCTGAAAAAATAACATCTCTTAGTCTTTTACTTGACCAACCTTGAATAATGACCAAAATAGCTCCAAACACCACGAAAGTTAGCATGCACTCTTATCTACCAAATGCACCAATAAATCTATGATTAAATTTTAGTTTTGAGAAATTACTTAAACATGAAACTCCGTTTTGTGGTTTTCCTAAGGTTTTGCTTAAAGGGGGTGAAAATATTTTGGAATGTCTCAAAAGTTTGCATGCATGCTTGTTCCTCAAATGGGCATCCAAATTTATGATCAAATTTAAATTCTAAGAAACTGTTCGAAAACGAAACTCCATCATGCGGTTTCAACAGGGTTGGGCTTAAAGGGGGTCAAAGTAGCTAGAAACATTGTGAAATTTGGCATGCATGCTTGTCTATCCAATATGCATCCAAACATATGATCAGGTTTCAATTCTGAGAATTTGGTCAAAGCTGAGACTGCATCGTGCAGTTTTGTTACGGTTTGGCTTAAAGATGCCTAAAATAGCTCTCAACATCGTGAAAGTTGGCATGCACTGTTATTTTCCAAATGCGCTTTTAAATCTATGATTAAATTTTAATTCCAAGAAATTGGTTCAAAGTGAAACTCCGTCTTTCACGTTTTTATGTGTGCCTCTTAAATGGGTATCTAAATCTACTTTTAAATTTGATTTCTAAGAAATTGGAAAAAAGTGTGACCTTTTAGGCCTTGGATTGACCAAGGTCCAAAATAGCTCGAAATCCCCTAAAAGTGTGTATGCATGGTTATCTCTCAAATGGGTACCTAAATTCTCTTTCAAATTTCACTTACACGAAAGTCAAAAAAATAGCATCTCTTAGACCTTTGCTTGACCAACCTTGAATAATGACCAAAATAACTTCGAACATCATGAAAGTTGGTGTGCATTGTTATCTACCCAATGCTAAGATAAATCTACGATCAAATTTTAATTCTGAGAAATTAGTCAAAACCGAAACTCTGTTGTATGGTTTTGCTACGAAATGCGACGATAAATCTATGATTAAATTTTAGTTTTGAGAAATTGGTCAAACGTGAAACTTCGTTGTGCAGTTTTTATAAGGTTGTGCTTAAAGGGGGTGAAAATATTTTGGAATGTCTCAAAAGTTTGCTTGCACACTTGTTCATCAAATGAGCATCCAAATTTATGATCAATATTAAATTCTAAGAAACTGCTCGAAAGTAAAACTCCTTAGTGCGGTTTCGACAGGGTTGGGCTTAAAGGGGGTCAAAATAGTTCAAAACGTCGCAAATGTTGGCATGCATGCTTGTCTATCCAATATGCATCCAAGCCTATGACCAGGTTTCAATTCTGAGAATTTGGTCAAAGCTGAGACTGCATCTTGCAGTTTTGTTAGGGTTTTGCTTAAGGATGCCGAAAATAGCTCTCAACATCGTGAAAGTTGGCATGCACTCTTATCTTCCAAATGCGCATTTAAATCAATGATTAAATTTTAATTCCACTAAATTGGTTAAAAGTGAAACTCTGTTGTCCACGTTTTTATGTGTGCCTCTTAAATCGGTATCTAAATCTACTTTTAAATTTGATTTCTAAGAAGTTGAAAAAAAGTTCAACATTTTAGGCCTTGGTTTGACCAAGTTTGACCAAGGTCCAGAATAGCTCGAAATCACTTGAAAGTGTGTATGCATGGTTATCTCTCAAATGGGCACCCAAATTCTCTTTCAAATTTCACTTACAAGAAAGTCGAAAACGTAGCATCTCTTAGACCTTTGCTAGACGAACCTTGAATACAATGACCAAAATAGCTATGAACATTGTGAAAGTTGGTGTGAACTATTATCTACCAAATTCTAAGATAAATCTATGATCAAATTTTAATTCCAAGAAGTTAGTCAAAACTGAAACTCTGTTGTATGGTTTTGTTGAGGTTGGGATTAAGGGGGGTGAAATTTTTTTGGAATGTCTCAAAATTTTGCATGCATGCTTGTTCATCAAATGGGCATCCAAATTTATGATCAAATATAAATTCTAAGAAACTGTTCGAAAAGGAAACTCCGTCGTGCGGTTTCGACAGGGTTGGGCTTGAAGGGGTCAAAATAGCTCGAAACGTCGTGAAAGTTGGCGTGCATGCTTGTCTATCCAATATGCATCCAAACATATGATCAGGTTTCAATTCTGAGAATTTGGTCAAAGCTGAGACTGCATCGTGCATTTTTGTTAAGGTTTGGCTTTAAGATGCCTAAAATAGCTCTCAACATCATGAAAGTTGGCATGCACTGTTATTTTCCAAATGCACTTTTAAATCTATGATTAAATTTTAATTCCAAGAAATTGGTTCAAAGTGAAACTCCCTCTTGCACGTTTTTATGTGTGCCTCTTAAATGGGTATCTAAATCTACTTTTAAATTTGATTTCTAAGAAATTGGAAAAAAGTGTGACCTTTTAGGCCCTGGTTTGACCAAGGTCCAAAATAGCTCAAAATCCCCTAAAAGTGTGTATGCATGGTTATCTCTAAAATGGGTACCTAAATTCTCTTTCAAATTTCACTTACAAGAAAGTAAGAAAAATAACATCTCTTAGACCTTTCCTTGACCAACCTTGAATAATGACCAAAATAACTTCGAACATCGTGCAAGTTGGTGTGCATTGCTATCTACCCAATTCTACGATGAATCTACAATGAATCTACGATCAAATTTTAATTCTGAGAAATTAGTCAAAACCGAAACTCTAATGTATGGTTTTGCTACGAAATGCGTCGATAAATCTAGGATTAAATTTTAATTTTGAGAAATTAGTCAAACGTGAAACTTCGTTGTGCAGTTTTTCTAAGGTTGTGCTTAAAGGGGGTGAAAATATTTTGGAATGTCTCAAAAGTTTACTTGCACACTTGTTCCTCAAATGAGCATCCAAATTTATGATCAAAATTAAATTCTAAGAAACTGCTCGAAAGTGAAACTCCTCCATGCGGTTTCGAGAGGGTTGGGCTTAAAGGGGGTCAAAATAGCTCGAAACATTGCAAAAGTTTGTGTGCATTCTTGTCTATCAAATATGCATGCAAACCTATGATTAGGTTTCAATTCTGAGAATTTGGTCAAAGATGAGACTGCATCTTGCAGTTTTGTTAGGGTTTTGCTTAAAGATGCTGAAAATACCTCTCAACATCATGAAAGTTGGCATGCACTCTTATCTTCCAAATGCGCATTTAAATCAATGATTAAAGTTGAATTCCAATAAATTGGTTAAAAGTGAAACTCTGTTGTTCACGTTTTTATGTGTGCCTCTTAAATGGGTATCTAAATCTACTTTTAAATTTGATTTCTAAGAAATTGAAAAAAAGTTCAACATTTTAGGCCTTGGTTTTACCAAGGTCCAAAATAGCTCGAAATCCCTTGAAAGTGTGTATGCATGGTTATCTCTCAAATGGGCACCCGAATTCTCTTTCAAATTTCACTTACAAGAAAGTCGAAAAAGTAGCATCTCTTAGACCTTTGCTTGACCAACCTTGAATATAATGACCAAAATAACTGCGAACATTGTGAAAGTTGGTGTGAACTGTTATCTACCAAATTATAAGATAAATCTATGATGAAATTTTAATTCTAAGAAATTAGTCAAAAGTGAAACTCTGTTGTATGGTTTTGCTGAGGTTGGGATTAAGGGGTATGAGATATTTTGGAACGTTTAAAAATTTTGTGTGCAGGCTTGTCTATCAAATGGGAATTCAAATCTATGATCAAATTTCAACTATACGAAACTGCTCAAAAGTGAAACTTCGTCATGCCTTTTAGCTAGGGTTGGGCTTAAAGGTGGTGAAAATAGATTGGAACATTGTGAAAGTTGGTGTGCATGCTTGTTTATCTAATGGACATCCAAATCTATGATCAAGTTTAAATTCTTAGAAGTTGGTCAAAAGCAAAATTCCATCGCACGGTTTTATTAGGGTTTGGCTTAAAGGAGACGAAAATAACTTTGAACATCATGAAAGTTGGCATGCACTCTTATCTTCCAAATGCACATCTAAATCTATAATCAAATTTTAATATAAAAAAATTTGTCATGTGTGAAACTTCGTCATGCGGTTTCGCTAAGGTTGGGGTTACAAGGGGTGAAAATAGCTGAAAACGTTGTGAAAGTTAGAGTGCACAGTTACCTATCAAACGGGCATCCAAATCTATGATCAAATTTCAATTTTGAGAAATTAGTCAGAAGTGAAACTTCGTCGTTCATTTTCGCTAAAGTTGGGCTCGAAGGGGTCCAAATAGCTCGGACCATTGCAAAAGTTGGCGTCCACATTTTTATATCAAACAATCATCCAAATCTATGATCAAATTTCAACTCCGAGAGTTTGGTCAAAAGTGAAACTTCGTCGTTCGATTTCGCTAAGGTATGGCTTAAAGGAGGGGGAAATGGCTTTGAGAAATTGGAAACAAATGCAACCTTTTAGGGCTTGGTTTCACCAAGTTTTCTTAAGGTCCAAAATAGCTCGAAATCCATTGAATGTTTATATGCATGGTTATCTCCCAAACGGGTACCTCAATTCTTTTTCAAATTTCACTTACAAGAAAGCTGAAAAAATAACATCTCTTAGTCTTTTACTTGACCAACCTTGAATAATGACAAAAATAGCTCCGAACACCATGAAAGTTAGCATGCACTCTTATCTACCAAATGCGCCAATAAATCTACGATTAAATTTTAGTTTTGAGAAATACTTAAACGTGAAACTCCGTTGCGCGGTTTTGCTAAGGTTTGGCTTAAAGGGGGTGAAAATATTTTGGAATGTCTCAAAATTTTGCATGAATACTTGTTCTTCAAATGGGCATCCAAATTTATGATCAAATTTAAATTCTAAGAAACTGTTCAAAAAGGAAACTCCGTCGTGCGGTTTTGACAGGGTTGGGCTTAAAGGGAGTCAAAATAGCTCGAAACGCCGTGAAAGTTGGTGTGCATGCTTGTCTATCCAATATGCATCCAAACATATGATCAGGTTTCAATTCTGAGAATTTGGTCAAAGCTGAGATTGCATCGTGCAGTTTTGTTACGGTTTGGCTTAAAGATGCCTAAAATAGCTCTCAACATCGTGAAAGCTGGAATGCACTCTTATTTTCCAAATGCGCTTTTAAATCTATTATTAGATTTTAATTCCAAGAAATTGGTTCAAAGTGAAACTCCATCTTGCATGTTTTTATGTGTGCCTCTTAAATGGGTATCTAAATCTACATTTAAATTTGATTTCTAAGAAATTGGAAAAAAGTGTGACCTTTTAGGCCTTGGTTTGACCAAGGTCAAAAATAGCTCGAAATCCACTAAAAGTGTGTATGCATGGTACCTAAGTTCTCTTTCAAATTTCACTTACAAGAAAGTCAAAAAAATAGCATCTCTTAGACCTTTGCTTGACCAACCTTGAAAAATGACCAAAATAACTTCGAACAACGTGAAAGTTGGTGTGCATTGCTATCTATGCAATGCTAAGATAAATCTACGATCAAATTTTAATTCTGAGAAGTTAGTCAAAACTGAAACTCTGTTGTATGGTTTTGCTACGAAATGCGCCGATAAATCTAGGATTAAATTTTAATTTTGAGAACTTAGACAAATGTGAAACTTCGTTGTGCAGTTTTTCTAAGGTTGTGCTTAAAGGGGGTGAAAATATTTTGGAATGTCTCAAAAGTTTGCTTGCACACTTGTTCATCAAATGAGCATCCAAATTTATGATCAAAATTAAATTCTAATAAACTGCTCAAAAGTGAAACTCCTTCGTGCGGTTTCGACAGGGTTGGGCTTAAAGGGGGTCAAAATAGCTCGAAACGTCGCAAAAGTTGGCGTGCATGCTTGTCTATCCAATATGCATCCAAACCTATGATCAGGTTTGAATTCTGAGAATTTCGTCAAAGCCAGTGAGACTGCATCTTGCAGTTTTGTTAGGGTTTTGCTTAAAGATGCCGAAAATAGGTCTCAACATTGTGAAAGTTGGCATGGATTCTTATCTTCCAAATGCGCATTTAAATCAATGATTAAATTTTAATTCCAATAAATTGGTTAAAAGTGAAACTCCGTTTTTCACGTTTTTATGTGTGCCTCTTAAATGGGTATCTAAATCTACTTTTAAATTTGATTTCTAAGAAATTGAAAAAACGTTCAACATTTTAGGCCTTGGTTTGACCAACTTTGACCAAGGTCCAAAATAGCCTGAAATCCCTTGAAAGTGTGTATGCATGGTTATCTCTCAAATGGGCACCCAAATTCTCTTTCAAATTTCACTTACAAGAAAGTCGAAAAAGTAGCATCTCTTAGACCTTTGCTTGACCAACCTTGAATATAATGACCAAAATAACTGTGAACATTGTGAAAGTTGGTGTGAACTATTATCTACCAAATTCTAAGATAAATCTATGATCAAATTTTAATTCTAAGAAGTTAGTCAAAAGTGAAACTCTGTTGTATGGTTTTGCTGAGGTTTGGATTAAGGGGGGTGAAATATTTTGGAACGTCTCAAAATTTTGTGTGCACGCTTTCCTGTCAAATGGGCATTCAAATCTATGATCAAATTTCAACTATACGAAACTGCTCAAAAGTGAAACTTCGTCATGCCTTTTAGCTAGGGTTGGGCTCAAAGGTGGTCAAAATAGATTGGAACATTGTGAAAGTTGGCGTGCATGCTTGTTTATCTAATGGACATCCAAATCTATGATCAAGTTTCAATTCTTAGAAGTTGGTCAAAAGCAAAACTCCATCACGCGGTTTTGTTAGGGTTTGGTTTAAAGGAGACGAAAATAACTCTGAACATCATGAAAGTTGGCATGCACTCTTATCTTCCAAATGCACATCTAAATCTATAATCAAATTTTAATATCAAGAAATTTGTCAAGAGTGAAACTCCGTCATGCGGTTTCGCTAAGGTTGGGGTTACAAGGGGTGAAAATAGCTGAAAACGTTGTGAAAGTTGGAGTGCATAGTTACCTATCAAATGGGCATCCAAATCTATGATCAAATTTCAATTCTGAGAAATTAGTCAGAAGTGAAACTTCGTCGTTCATTTTCGGTAGAGTTGGGCTCGAAGGGGTCCAAATAGCTCGGACCATTGCAAAAGTTGGCGTGCACGTTTTTATATCAAACGTTCATCCAAATATATGATCAAATTTCAACTCCGAGAGTTTGGTCAAAACTGAAACTTCGTCGTTCGATTTCGCTAAGGTTTGGCTTAAAGGAGGGGAAAATGGCTTTGAGAAATTGGAAACAAATGTAACCTTTTAGGGCTTGGTTTCACCAAGTTTGCTTAAGATCCAAAATAGGTCGAAATCCCTTGAAAGTTTGTATGCATGGTTATCTCTCAAATGGGTACCTCAATTCTCTTTCAAATTTCACTTGAATAATGACCAACCTTGAATAATGACCAAAATAGCTCCGAACACTATGAAAGTTAGCATGCACTCTTATCTACCAATTGCGCCAATAAATCTACGATTAAATTTTAGTTTTGAGAAATTACTTAAACATGAAACTTCGTTGCGCGGTTTTGCTAAGGTTTGGCTTAAAGGGGGTGAAAATATTTTGGAATGTCTCAAAAGTTTGCATGCATGCTTGTTCATCAAATGGGCATCCAAATTTATGATCAAATTTAAATTCTAACAAACTGTTCGAACAGCAAACTCCGTTGTGTGGTTTCGACAGGGATGGGCTTAAAGGGGGTCAAAATAGATCGAAACTTCATGAAAGTTGGTGTGCATCCTTGTCTATCCGATATGTATCGAAACATATGATCAGGTTTCAATTCTGAGAATTTGGTCAAAGCTGAGACTGCGTCGTGCAGTTTTTTTAGGGTTTGGCTTAAAGATGCCTAAAATAGCTCTCAACATCGTGAAAGTTAGCATGCACTCCTAGTTTCCAAATGCGCTTTTAAATCTACGATTAAATTTTAATTCCAATAAATTGGTTCAAAGTGAAACTCCGTGTTGCATGTTTTTATGTGTGCCTCTTAAATGGGTATCTAAATCTACTTTTAAATTTGATTTCTAAGAAATTGGAAAAAAGTGTGACCTCTTAGGCCTTGGTTTGACCAAGGTTCAAAATAGCTCGAAATCCCCTAAAAGTGTGTATGCATGGTTATCTCTCAAATGGGTACCTAAATTCTCTTTCAAATTTCACTTACGAGAAAGTAAAAAAAATAGCATCTCTTAGAACTTTGCTTGACCAACCTTGAATAATGACCAAAATAACTTCAAACATCGTGAAATTTGGTGTGCATTGTTATCTACCCAATGCTAAGATAAATGTATGATCAAATTCTAATTCTGAGAAATTAGTCAAAACTGAAACTCTATTGTATGGTTTTGCTACGAAATGCGCCAATAAATCTAGGATTAAATTTTAATTTTGAGAAATTAGTCAAGCGTGAAACTTCGTTGTGTAGTTTTTCTAAGGTTGTGCTTAAAGGGGGTGAAAATATTTTCGAATGTCTCAAAAGTTTGCTTGCACACTTGTTCATCAAATGAGCATCCAAATTTATGATCCAAATTAAATTCTAAGAAACTGCTCAAAAGTGAAACTACTTTGTGCGGTTTCGATAGGGTTGGGCTTAAAGGGGGTCAAAATAGCTCGAAACATCGCAAAAGCTGACGTCCATGGTTGTCTATCCAGTAGGCATCGAAACATATGATCACGTTTCAATTCTGATAATTTGGTCAAAGCTGAAACTACATCGTGCAGTTTTATTAGGGTTTGGCTTAAAGATGCCTAAAATAGCTCTCAACATCATGAAAGTTGGCATGCACTCTTATTTTCCAAATGCACTTTTAAATCTATGATTAAATTTTAATTCCAAGAAATTGGTTCAAAGTGAAACTCTGTCTTGCACGTTTTTATGTGTGCCTCTTAAATGGGTATCTAAATCTACTTTTAAATTTGATTTCTAAAAAATTGGAAAAAAAATGTGACCTTTTAGGCCTTGGTTTGACCAAGGTCCAAAATAGCTCAAAATCCCCTAAAAGTGTGTATGCATGGTTATCTCTCAAATGGGTACGTAAATTCTCTTTCAAATTTCACTTACAAGAAAGTCAAAAAAATAGCATCTCTTAGACCTTTGCTTGACCAACCTTGAATAATGACCAAAATAACTTCGAACATCGTGAGAGCTGGTGTGCATTGTTATCTACCCAATGCTAAGATAAATCTACGATCAAATTTTAATTCTGATAAATTAGTCAAAACTGAAACTCTGTTGTATGGTTTTTCTACGAAATGCGTCGATAAATCTAGGACTAAATTTTAATTTTGAGAAATTAGTCAAACGTGAAACTTCGTTGTGCAGTTTTTCTAAGGTTGTGCTTAAAGGGGGTGAAAATATTTTGGAATGTCTCAAAAGTTTGCTTGCACACTTGTTCATCAAATGAGCATCCAAATTTATGATCAAAATTAAATTCTAAGAAACTGCTCAAAAGTGAAACTCCTTCATGCAGTTTCGACAGGGTTAGGCTTAAAGGGGGTCAAAATAGCTCGAAACATCACAGAAGTTGGCATGCATGCTTGTCTATCCAATATGCATCCAAACCTATGATCAGGTTTGAATTCTGAGAATTTCGTCAAAGCCAGTGAGACTCCATATTGCAGTTTTGTTAGGGTTTTGCTTAAAAATGCCGAAAATAGTTCTCAACATTGTGAAAGTTAGCATGGACTCTTATCTTCCAAATGCGCATTTAAATAAATGATTAAATTTTAATTCCAATAAATTGGTTAAAAGTGAAACTCCGTTGTTCACATTTTTATGTGTGCCTCTTAAATGGGTATCTAAATCTACTTTTAAATTTGATTTCTAAGAAATTGAAAAAACGTTCAACATTTTAGGCCTTGGTTTGACCAAGTTTGACCAAGGTCCAAAATAGCTCGAAATCCCTTGAAAGTGTGTATGCATGGTTATCTCTCAAATGGGCACCCAAATTCTCTTTCAAATTTCACTTACAAGAAAGTCGAAAAAGTAGCATCTCTTAGACCTTTGCTTGACCAACCTTGAATATAATGACCAAAATAACTGCGAACATTGTGAAAGTTGGTGTGAACTATTATCTACCAAATTCTAAGATAAATCTATGCTCAAATTTTAATTCTAAGAAGTTAGTCAAAAGTGAAACTATGTTGTATGGTTTTGCTGAGGTTTGGATTAAGGGGGGTGAAATATTTTGGAACGTCTCAAAATTTTGTGTCCACGCTTGCCTATCAAATGGGCATTCAAATCTATGATCAAATTTCAACTATACGAAACTGCTCAAAAGTGAAACTTCGTCATGCCTTTTAGCTAGGGTTGGGCTTAAAGGTGGTCAAAATAGATTGGAACATTGTGAAAGTTGGTGTGCATGCTTGTTTATCTAATGGACATCCAAATCTATGATCAAGTTTCAATTCTTAGAAGTTGGTCAAAAGCAAACCTCCATCGCGCGGTTTTGTTAGGGTTTGGCTTAAAGGAGACGAAAATAACTCTGAACATCATGAAAGTTGGCATGCACTCTTATATTCCAAATGCACATTTAAATCTATAATCAAATTTTAATATAGAAATTTGTCAAGAGTGAAACTCTGTCATGCGGTTTCGCTAAGGTTGGGGTTACAAGGGGTGAAAATAGCTAAAAACATTGTGAAAGTTGGAGTGCTTAGTTACCTATCAAACGGGCATCCAAATCTATGATCAAATTTCAATTCTGAGAAATTAGTCAGAAGTGAAACTTCGTCGTTCATTTTCGGTAGAGTTGGGCTCGAAGGGGTCCAAATAGCTCGGACCATTGCAAAAGTTGGCGTGCACGTTTTTATATCAAACGTTCATCCAAATCTATGATCAAATTTCAACTCCGAGAGTTTGGTCAGAAGTGAAACTTCGTCGTTCGATTTCGCTAAGGTTTGGCTTAAAGGAGGGGAAAATGGCTTTGAGAAATTGGAAACAAATGCAACCTTTTAGGGCTTGGTTTCACCAAGTTTGCTTAAGATCCAAAATAGGTCGAAATCCCTTGAAAGTTTGTATGCATGGTTATCTCTCAAACGGGTACCTCAATTCTCTTTCAAATTTCACTTAGAAAAAAGATGAAAAAATAACATCTCTTAGTCTTTTACTTGACCAACCTTGAATAATGACCAAAATAGCTCCGAACACCATGAAAGTTAGCATGCACTCTTATCTACCAATTGCGGCAATAAATCTACGATTAAATTTTAGTTTTGAGAAATTACTTAAATGTGAAACTTCGTTGCGCGGTTTTGCTAAGGTTTGGCTTAAAGGGGGTGAAAATATTTTGGAATGTCTCAAAAGTTTGCATGCATGCTTGTTCATCAAATGGGCCTCCAAATTTATGATCAAATTTAAATTCTAACAAACTGTTCGAAAAGCAAACTCCGTTGTGCGGTTTCGACAGGGTTGGGCTTAAAGGGGGTCAAAATAGCTTGAAACGTCATGAAAGTTGGTGTGCATGCTTGTCTATCCGATATGTATCGAAACATATGATCAGGTTTCAATTCTGAGAATTTGGTCAAAGCTGAGACTGCGTCGTGCAGTTTTTTTAGGGTTTGGCTTAAAGATGCCTAAAATAGCTCTCAACATCGTGAAAGTTAGCATGCACTCCTAGTTTCCAAATGCGCTTTTAAATCGATGATTAAATTTTAATTCCAAGAAATTGGTTCAATGTGAAACTCCGTCTTGCATGTTTTTATTTGTGCCTCTTAAATGGGTATCTAAATCTACTTTTAAATTTGATTTCTAAGAAATTGGAAAAAAGTGTGACCTCTTAGGCCTTGGTTTGACCAAGGTCCAACATAGCTCGAAATCCCCTAAAAGTGTGTATGCATGGTTATCTCTCAAATGGTTACCTAAATTCTCTTTCAAATTTCACTTACAAGAAAGTAAAAAAAATAGCATCTCTTAGAACTTTGCTTGACCAACCATGAATAATGACCAAAATAACTTCGGACATCATGAAAGTTGGTGTGCATTGTTATCTACCCAATGCTAAGATAAATGTACGATCAAATTTTAATTCTGAGAAATTAGTCAAAACTGAAATTCTGTTGTATGGTTTTGCTACGAAATGCGACGATAAATCTAGGATTAAATTTTAATTTTGAGAAATTAGTCAAGCGTGAAACTTCGTTGTGCAGTTTTTCTAAGGTTGTGCTTAAAGGGGGTGAAAATATTTTTGAATGTCTCAAAAGTTTGCTTGCACACTTGTTCATCAGATGAGCATCCAAATTTATGATCCAAATTGAATTCTAAGAAACTGCTCGAAAGTGAAACTACTTCATGCGGTTTCGATAGGGTTGGGCTTAAAGGGGGTCAAAATAGCTCGAAACATCGCAAGAGTTGGCGTCCATGCTTGTCTATCCAATAGGCATCGAGACATATGATCACGTTTCAATTCTGAGAATTTGGTCAAAGCTGAAACTACATCGTGCAGTTTTATTAGGGTTTGGCTTAAAGATGCCTAAAATAGCTCTCAACATCATGAAAGTTGGCATGCACTCTTATTTTCCAAATGCACTTTTAAATCTATGATTAAATTTTAATTCCAAGAAATTGGTTCAAAGTGAAACTCTGTCTTGCACGTTTTTATGTGTGCCTCTTAAATGGGTATCTATATCTACTTTTAAATTTGATTTCTAAGAAATTGGAAAAAAAATGTGACCTTTTAGGCCTTGGTTTGACCAAGGTCCAAAATAGCTCGAAATCCCCTAAAAGTGTGTATGCATGGTTATCTCTCAAATGGGTACCTAAATTCTCTTTAAAATTTTACTTACAAAAAAGTCATAAAAATAGCATCTCTTAGACCTTTGCTTGACCAACCTTGAATAATGACCAAAATAACTTTGAACATCGTGAAAGTTGGTGTGCATTGTTATCTACCCAATGCTAAGATAAATCTACGATCAAATTTTAATTCTGAGAAATTAGTCAAAACTGAAACTCTGTTGTATGGTTTTGCTACGAAATGTGCTGATAAATCTAGGATTAAATTTTAATTTTGAGAAATTAGTCAAACGTGGAATTTCGTTGAGCAATTTTTCTAAGGTTGTGCTTAAACAGGGTGAAAATAATTTGGAATGTCTCAAAATTTTTCTTGCACACTTTTTCATCAAATGAGCATCCAAATTTAAGATCAAAATTAAATTCTAAGAAACTGCTCGAAAGTGAAACTCCTTTGTGCGGTTTCAACAGGGTTGGGCTTAAAGGGGGTCAAAATAACTCGAAACGTCGCAAACGTTGGTGTGCATGCTTGTCTATCCAATATGCATCCAAATCTATGATCAGGTTTCAATTCTGAGAATTTGGTCAAAGCTGAGACTGCATCTTGCAGTTTTGTTAGGGTTTTGCTTAAAGATGCCAAAAATAGCTCTCAACATCGTGAAAGTTGCCATGGACTCTTATCTTCCAAATGCACATTTAAATCAATGATTAAGTTTTAATTCCAATAAATTGGTTAAAAGTGAAACTCCGTTGTTCACGTTTTTATGTGTGCCTCTTAAATGGGTATCTAAATCTACTTTTAAATTTGATTTGTAAGAAATTCAAAAAAAGTTCAACATTTTAGGCCTTGGTTTGACCAAGTTTGACCAAGGTCCAAAATAGCTCGAAATCCCTTGAAATTGTGTATGCATGGTTATCTCTCAAATGGGCACCCAAATTCTCTTTCAAATTTCACTTACAAGAAAGTCGAAAAAGTAGCATCTCTTAGACCTTTGCTTGACCAACCTTGAATATAATGACCAAAATAACTGCGAACATTGTGAAAGTTGGCGTGAACTGTTATCTACCAAATTCTAAGATAAATATATGATCAAATTTTAATTCTAAGAAGTTATTCAAAAGTGAAACTCTGTTGTATGGTTTTGCTGAGGATGGGATTAAGGGGGGTGAAATATTTTGGAACGTCTAAAAATTTCATGTGCACACTTATCTATCAAATGGGCATTCAAATCTATGATCAAATTTCAAATATATGAAACTGCTTAAAAGTGAAACTTCATCATGCCTTTTAGTTAGGGTTGGGATTAAAGGCGGTCAAAATAGATTGGAACATTGTGAAAGTTGGCGTGCATGCTTGTTTATCTAATGGACATCCAAATCTATGATCAAGTTTCAATTCTTGGAAGTTGGTCAAAAGCAAAACTCCATCGCGCGGTTTTGTTAGGGTTTGGCTTAAAGGAGACGAAAATAACTCTGAACATCATGAAAGTTGGCGTGCACTCTTATCTTCCAAATGCACATCTAAATATATAATCAAATTTTAATATCAAGAAATTTCTCAAGAGTGAAACTCCGTCATGCGGTTTCGCTAAGGTTGGGGTTACAAGGGGTGAAAATAACTGGAAACGTTGTGAAAATTGGAGTGCACAGTTACGAGAAATTAGTCAAAAGTGAAACTTCGTCGTTCATTTTCACTAGAGTTGGGCTCGAAGGGGTCCAAATAGCACGGACCATTGCAAAAGTTGCCGTGCACATTTTTATATCAAATGGTCATCCAAATCTATGATCAAATTTCAACTCCGAGAGTTTGGTCAAAAGTGAAACTTCCTCGTTCGATTTCGCTAAGGTTTGGCTTAAAGGAGGGGAAAATGGCTTTGAGAAATTGGAAACAAATGCAACCTTTTAGGGCTTGGTTTCACCAAGTTTGCTTAAGATCCAAAATAGGTCGAAATACCTTGAAATTTTGTATGCATGGTTATCTCTCAAACAGGTACCTCAATTCTCTTTCGAATTTCACTTACAAGAAAGCTGAAAAAATAACATCCCTTAGTATTTTACTTGACCAACCTTGAATAATGAGCAAAATAGCTCTGAACACCACGAAAGTTAGCATGCACTCTTATCTACCAAATGCGCCAATAAATCTATGATTAAATTTTAGTTTTGAGAAATTACATAAACGTGAAAGTCCATTGCGCGGTTTTGCTAAGGTTTGTCTTAAAGGGGGTGAAAATATTTTGGAATGTCTCAAAAGTTTGCATGCATGCTTGTTAATCAAATGGGCATCCAAATTTATGATCAAATTTAAATTCTAAGAAACTGTTCGAAAAGGAAATTCCGTCGTGCGGTTTCGACAAGGTTGGGCTTAAAGGGGGTCAAAATAGCTCGAAACGTCGTGAAAGTTGGCGTGCATGCTTGTCTATCCAATATGCATCGAAACATATGGTCAGGTTTCAGTTCTGAGAATTTGGTCAAATCTGAGACTGCATCGTGCAGTTTTGTTAGTGTTTGGCTTAAAGATGCCTAAAATAGCTCTCAACATCATGAAAGTTGGCATGCACTCTTATTTTCCAAATGCGCTTTTAAATCTATGATTAAATTTTAATTCCAAGAAATTGGTTCAAAGTGAAACTTCGCCTTGCACGTTTTTATGTGTACCTCTTAAATGGGTATCTAAATCTACTTTTAAATTTGATTTCTAAGAAATTGAAAAAAAGTTCAACATTTTAGGCCTTGGTTTGACCAAGGTCCAAAATAGCTCGAAATCCCTTGAAAGTGTGTATGCATGGTTATCTCTCAAATGGGAACCCAAATCCTCTTTCAAATTTCACTTACAAGAAAGTCGAAAAAGTAGCATCTCTTAGACCTTTGCTTGACCAACCTTGAATATAATGACCAAGATAACTGCGAACATTGTGAAAGTTGGTGTGAACTGTTATCTACCAAATTCTAAGATAAATCTATGATCAAATTTTAATTCTAAGAAGTTAGTCAAAAGTGAAACTTTGTTGTAGGGTTTTGATGAGGTTGGGATTAAGGGGGGTCAAATATTTTGGAACGTTTAAAAATTTCGTTTGCACGCTTGTCTATCAAATGGGCATTCAAATCTATGATCAAATTTCAACTATACGAAACTGCTCAAAAGTGAAACTTCGACATGCCTTTTTGCTAGGGTTGGGCTTAAAGGTCGTTAAAATAGATTGGAACATTGTGAAAGTTGGTGTGCATGCTTTTTTATCTAATGGACATCCAAATCTATGATCAAGTTTCAATTCTTAGAAGTTGGTCAAAAGCAGAACTCCATCGCGCGGTTTTGTTAGGGTTTGGCTTAAAGGAGATGAAAATAACTCTGAACATCATGAAAGTTGGCGTGCACTCTTATCTTCCAAATGCACATCTAAATCTATAATCAAATTTTAATATCAATAAATTTGTCAAGAGTGAAAATCCGTCATGCGGTTTCGCTAAGGTTGGGGTTACAAGGGGTGAAAATAGCTGAAAAGGTTGTGAAAGTTGGAGTGCATAGTTACCTATCAAACGGGCATCCAAATCTATGATCAAATTTCAATTCTGAGAAATTAGTCAGAAGTGAAACTTCGTCGTTCATTTTTTCTAGAGTTGGGCTCGAAGGGGTCGAAATAGCTCGGACCATTGCAAAAGTTGGCGTGCACGTTTTTATATCAAACGGTCATCCAAATCTATGATCAAATTTCAACTCCGAGAGTTTGGTCAAAAGTGAAACTTCGTCGTTCGATTTCGATAAGGTTTGGTTGAAAGGAGGGGAAAATGGCTTTGAGAAATTGGAAACAAATGCAACCTTTTAGGGCATGGTTTCACCAAGTTTGCTTAAGGTCCAAAATAGGTCGAAATCCCTTGAAAGTTTGTATGCATGGTTATCTCTCAAACGGGTACGTCAATTCTCTTTCAAATTTCACTTACAAGAAAGCTGAAAAAATAACATCTCTTAGTCTTTTACTTGAATAATGACCAAAATAGGTTCGAACACCACGAAAGTTAGCATGCACTCTTATCTGCTAAATGCGCCAATAAATCTACGATTAAATTTTAATTTTGAGAAATTACTTAAACGTGAAACTCTGTTGCGCGGTTTTGCTAAGGTTTGGCTTAAAGGGGGTGAAAATATTTTTGAATGTCTCAAAAGTTTACATGCATGCTTGTTCATCAAATGGGAATTCAAATTTATGATCAAATTCAAATTCTAACAAATGTTCGAAAAGGAAACTCCGTCGTGCGGTTTCGACAGGGTTGGGCTTCAAGGGGGTCAAAATAGCTCAAAACATGGTGAAAGTTGGCGTGCATGCTGGTCTATCCAATATGCATCCAAACATATGATTAGGTTTCAAGTCTGAGTATTTGGTCAAAGCTGAGACTGCATCGTGCAGTTTTGTTAGGGTTTGGCTTAAAGATGCCTAAAATAGCTCTCAACATTGTGAAAGTTGGCATGCACTCTTATTTTCCAAATGCGCTTTTAAATCTATGATTAAATTTTAATTCCAAGAAATTGGTTCAAAGTGAAACTCCGTCTTGCACGTTTTTAGGTGTGCCTCTTAAATGGGTATCTAAATCTACTTTTAGATTTGATTTCTAAGAAATTGGAAAAAAGTGTGACCTTTTATGCCTTGGTTTGACCAAGGTCCAAAATAGCTCGAAATCCCCTAAAAGTTTGTATGCATGGTTATCTCTCAAATGGGTACCTAAATTCACTTTCAAATTTCACTTACAAGAAAGTCAAAAAAATAGCATCTCTTAGACCTTTGCTTGACCAACCTTGAATAATGACCAAAATAACTTCAAACATCGTGAAAGTTGGTGTGCATTGTTATCTAACCAATGCTAAGATAAATCTAGGATCAAATTTTATTTCTGAGAAATTAGTCAAAACTGAAACTCTGTTGTATGGTTTTGCTACGAAATGCGCCGATAAATCTAGTATTAAATTTTAATTTTGAGAAATTTGTCAAACGTGAAATTTTGTTGTGCAATTTTTCTAAGGTTGTGCTTAAAGGGGGTGAAAATATTTTGGAATGTCTCAAAAGTTTGCTTGCACACTTGTTCATCAAATAAGCATCCAAATTTATGATGAAAATTAAATTCTAAGAAACTGCTGGAAAGTGAAACTTCTTTGTGCGGTTTCGACAGGGTTGGGGTTAAAGGGGGTCAAAATAGCTCAAAACGTCACAAAAGTTGGCGCGCATGCTTTTCTATCCTTGAATATAATGACTTACAAGAAAGTCGAAAAAGTAGCATCTCTTAGACCTTTGCTTGACCAACCTTGAATAGAATGACCAAAATAACTGTGAACATTGTGAAAGTTGGTGTGAACTGTTATCTACCAAATTATAAGATAAATCTATGATCAAATTTAATTCTAAGAAGTTAGTCAAAAGTGAAACTCTATTGTATGGTTTTGATGAGGTTGGGATTAACGGGGGTGAAATATTTTGGAACGTCTAAAAATCTCGTGTGCACGCTTGCCTATCAAATGGGCATTCAAATCTATGATCAAATTTCAACTATACGAAACTGCTCAAAAGTGAAACTTCGTCATGCCTTTTAGCTAGGGTTGGGCTTAAAGGTGGTCAAAATAGATTGGAACATTGTGAAACTTGGAATTCATGCTTGTTTATCTAATGGACATCCAAATCTATGATCAAGTTTAAATTCTTAGAAGTTGGTCAAAAGCAAAACTCCATCGCGCGGTTTTGTTGGGGTTTGGCTTAAAGGAGTCGAAAATAACTCTGAACATCATGAAAGTTGGCGTGCACTCTTATCTTCCAAATGCACATCTAAATCTATAATCAAATTTTAATATCAAGAAATTTGTCAAGAGTGAAACTCCGTCATGCAATCTCACTCAGGTTGGGGTTACAAGGGGTGAAAATAGCTCAAAACGTTGTGAAAGTTGGAGTGCACAGTTACCTATCAAACGGGCACCCAAATCTATGATCAAATTTCAATTCTGAGAAATTAGTCAGAAGTGAAACTTCGTCATTCATTTTCGCTAGAGTTGGGCTGGAAGGGGTCCAAATAGCTCGGACCATTGCAAAAGTTGGCGTGCACGTTTTTATATCAAACGGTCATCCAAATCTATCATCAAATTTCAACTCCGAGAGTTTGGTCAAAAGTGAAACTTCGTCGTTCGATTTCGCTAATGTTTGGCTTAAAGGAGGGGAAAATGGCTTTGAGAAATTGGAAATAAATGAAACCTTTTAGGGCTTGGTTTCACCAAAATTTCTTAAGGTCCAAAATAGCTCGAAATCCCTTGAAAGTTTGTATGCATGGTTATCTCTCAAATGGGTACCTCAATTCTCTTTCAAATTTCACTTACAAGAAAGATGAAAAAATAACATCTCTTAGTCTTTTACTTGAGCAACCTTGAATAATGACCAAAATAGCTCCGAACACCATGAAAGTTAGCATGCACTCTTATCTACCAAATGCGCCAATAAATCTACGATTAAATTTTTGTTTTGAGAAATTACTTAAACGTGAAACTCCGTTGCGCGGTTTTGCTAAGGTTTGGCTTAAAGGGTGTGAAAATATTTTGGAATGTCTCAAAAGTTTGCATGCATGCTTGTTCACCAAATGGGAATCCAAATTTAAGATCATCGTGAAAGTTGGTGTGCATTGTTATCTACCTAATGCTAAGATAAATCTACGATCAAATTCTAATTCTGAGAAATTAGTCAAAACTGAAACTCTGTTGTATGGTTTGCTACAAAATGCGCCGATAAATCTAGGATTAAATTTTAATTTTGAGAAATTAGTCAAACGTGAAACTTCGTTGTGCAGTTTTTCTAAGGTTGTGCTTAAAGGGGGTGAAAATATTTTGGAATGTCTCAAAAGTTTACTTGCACACTTGTTCATCAAATGAGCATCCAAATTTATGATCAAAATTAAATTCTAAGAAACTGCTCGAAAGTGAAACTCCTTCGTGTAGTTTCGATAGGGTTGGGCTTAAAGGGGGTCAAAATAGCTCAAAACGTCGCAAAACTTGGTGTGCATGCTTGTCTATCCAATATGGATTCAAACCTATGATCAGGTTTCAATTTTGAGAATTTGGTCAAAGTTGATACCGCATCTTGCAGTTTTGTTAGGGTTTTGCTTAAAGATGCCGAAAATAGCTCTCAACATCGTGAAGGTTGGCATGCACTCTTATATGCCAAATGCGCATTTAAATCAATGATTAAATTTTAATTCCAATAAATTGGTTAAAACTGAAACTCCTTTGTTCACGTTTTTATGTGTGCCTCTTAAATGGGTATCTAAATCTACTTTTAAATTTGATTTCTAGGAAATTGAAAAAAAGTTCAACATTTTAGGCCTTGGTTTGACCAAGTTTGACCAAGGTCCAAAATAGCTCGAAATCCCTTGAAAGTGTGTATGCATGGTTATCTCTCAAATGGGCACCCAAATTCTCTTTCAAATTTCACTTACAAGAAAGTCGAAAAAGTAGCATGTCTTAGACCTTTACTTGACGAACCTTGAATATAATGAACAAAATAACTGTGAACATTGTGAAATTTGGTGTGAACTGTTATCTACCAAATTCTAAGATAAATCTATGATCAAATCCTAATTCTAAGAAGTTAGTCAAAAGTGAAACTCTGTTGTATGGTTTCGTTGAGCTTGGGATTAAGGGGGATGAAATATTTTGGAAAGTCTCAAAATTTTGTGTGCACGCTTGTCTATCAAATGGGCATTCAAATCTATGATCAAATTTCAACTATACGAAATTGCTCAAAAGTGAAACTTCGTCATGCCTCTTAGCTAGGGTTGGGCTTAAAGGTGGTCAAAATAGATTGGAACATTGTGAAAGTTGGTGTAACACATATTTCATTAAATTTGGAATTAAACAGTGGATCTAGAATTCCAAAATAACAAAAAGACTTAATTCTGGCATTGTTCTTGTAATAAAATCTTTCCAAAATTAATGAAATATGTGTTGTGTGCATGCTTGTTTATCTAATGGACATCCAAATCTATGATCAAGTTTCAATTCTTAGAAGTTGGTCAAAAGCAAAACTCGATCATGCGGTTTTGCTAGGGTTTGGCTAAAAGGAGATGAAAATAACTCTGAATATCATGAAAGTTTGCGTGCACTCTTATTTTCCAAATGCACATCTAAATCTATAATCAAATTTTAATATCAAGAAATTTTCCAAGAGTGAAACTTCGTCATGCGGTTTCGCTAAGGTTGGGGTTACAAGGGGTGAAAATAGTTGAAAACGTTGTGAAAGTTGGAGTGCAAAGTTACCTATCAAACGGGCATCCAAATCTATGATCAAATTTCAATTCTGAGAAATTAGTCAGAAGTGAAACTTCGTCATTCATTTTTGCTAGAGTTGGGCTCGAAGGGGTCCAAATAGCTTGAACCATTGCAAAAGTTGGCGTGCACATTTTTATATCAAATGGTCATCCAAATCTATGATCAAATTTCAACTTCGAGAGTTTGGTCAAAAGTGAAACTTCGTCGTTCGATTTCGCTAAGGTTTGGCTTAAAGGAGGGGAAAATGGCTTTGAGAAATTGGAAAGAAATGCAACCTTTTAGGGCTTGGTTTCACCAAGTTTGCTTAAGGTCCAAAATAGCTTGAAATACCTTCAAAGTTTGTATGCATGGTTATCTCTCAAATGGGTACCTCAATTCTCTTTCAAATTTCACTTACAAGAAAGCTGAAAAAATAACATCTCTTAGTCTTTTACTTGACCAGGCTTGAATAATGACCAAAATAGCTCCGAACACAATCAAAGTTACCATGCACTCTTATCTACCAAATGCACCAATAAATCTACGATTAAATTTTAGTTTTGAGAAATTACTTAAACGTGAAACACCGTTGCGCAGTTTTGGTAAGGTTTGGCTTAAAGGGGGTGAAAATATTTTGGAATGTCTCAAAATTTTTCATGCATGCTTGTTCATCAAATGGGCATCCAAATTTATGATCAAATTTAAATTCTAAGAAACTGTTCGAAAAGGAAACTCCGTCGTGCGGTTTCGACACGGTTGGGCTTAAAGGGGTTCAAAATAGCTCGAAACGTCGTGAAAGTTGGTGTGCATGCTTGTCTATCCAATATGCATCCAAACATATGATCAGGTTTCAATTTTGAGAATTTGGTCAAAGCTGAGACTGCATCGTGCAATTTTGTTAGGGTTTTGCTTAAAGATGCCTAAAATAGCTCTCAACATTGTGAAAGTTGGCATGCACTCTTATATTCCAGATGCGCTTTTAAATCTATTATTAAATTTTAATTCCAAGAAATTGGTTCAAAGTGAAACTCCGTCTTGCACATTTTTATGTGTGCCTCTTAAATGGGTATCTAAATCTACTTTTAAATTTGATTTCTAAGAAATTGGAAAAAAGTGTGACATTTTAGGCCTTGGTTTGACCAAGGTCCAAATTAGCTCGAAATCCCCTAAAAGTGTGTATGCATGGTTATCTCTCAAATGGGTACCTAAATTCTCTTTCAAATTTCACTTACAAGAAAGTCAAAAAAATAGCATCTCTTAGACCTTTGCTTGACCAACCTTGAATAATGACCAAAATAACTTCCAACATCGTGAAAGTTGGTGTGCATTGTTATCTACCCAATGCTAAGATAAATCTACGATCAAATTTTAATTCTGAGAAATTAGTCAAAACTGAAACTCTGTTCTATGGTTTTGCTAAGAAATGCGTCGATAAATCTAGGATTAAATTTTAATTTTGAGAAATTAGTCAAACGTGAAACTTCGTTGTGCAGTTTTTCTAAGGATGTGCTTAAAGGGGGTGAAAATATTTTGGAATGTCTCAAAATTTTGCTTGCACACTTGTTCATCAAATGAGCATCCAAATTTATGATCAAAATTAAATTCTAAGAAACTGCTCGAAAGTGAAACTCCTTCGTGTGGTTGCGACAGGGTTGGGCTTAAAGGGGGTGAAAATAGCTCGAAACATCGCAAAAATTGGCGTGCATGCTTGTCTATACAATATGGATCCAAACCTATGATCAGGTTTCAATTCTGAGAATTTCTTGAAAGCTGAGACTGCATCTTGCAGTTTTGTTAGGGTTTTGCTTAAAGATGCCAAAAATAGCTCTCAACATCGTGAAAGTTGGAATGCACTCTTATCTTCCAAATGCGCATTTAAATCAATGATTAAATTTTAATTCCAATAAATTAGTTAAAAGTGAAACTCCATTGTTCACGTTTTTATGTGTGCCTCTTAAATGGGTATCTAAATATACTTTTAAATTTCATTTCTAAGAAATTGAAAAAAAGTTCAACATTTTAGACCTTGGTTTGACCAAGTTTGACCAAGGTCCAAAATAGCTCGAAATCCCTTGAAAGTGTGTATGCATGGTTATCTCTCAAATGGGCACCCAAATTCTCTTTCAAATTTCACTTACAAGAAAGTCGAAAAAGTAGCATCTCTTAGACCTTTGCTTGACCAACCTTGAATAATGACCAAAATAACTGCGAACATTGTGAAAGTTGGTGTGAACTGTTATCTACCAAATTCTAAGATAAATCTATGATCAAATTTTAATTCTAAGAAATTAGTCAAAAGTGAAACTCTGTTGTATGGCTTTGCTGAGGTTGGGATTAAGGGGGGTGAAATATTTTGGAACATCTCAAAATTTTGTGTGCATGCTTGTCTATCAAATGGGCACTCAAATCTATGATCAAATTTCAACTATACGAAACTACTCAAAAGTGAAACTTCGTCATGCCTTTTAGATAGGGTTGGGCTTAAAGGTGGTCAAAATAGATTGGAAAACTGTTAAAGTTGGCGTGCATGCTTGTTTATCTAATGGACATCCAAATCTATGATCAAGTTTCAATTCTTAGAAGTTGGCCAAAAGCAAAACTCCATCGTGCGGCTTTGTTAGGGTTTGCCTCAAAGGAGACAAAAATAACTCTAAACATCATGAAAGTTGGCGTGCACTCTTATCCTTCAAATGCACATCTAAATCTATAATCAAATTTTAATATCAAGAAATTTGTCAAGAGTGAAACTCCGTCGTTCGATTTCGCTAAGGTTTGGCTTAAAGGAGGGGAAAATGGCTTTGGGAAATTGGAAACAAATGCAACCTTTTAGGGCTTGGTTTCACCAAGTTTGCTTAAGGTCGAAAATAGATCAAAGTCCCTTGAAAGTTTGTATGGATGGTTATCTCTCAAATGGGTACCTCAATTCTCTTTCAAATTTTACATACAAGAAAGCTAAAAAAATAACATCTCTTAGTCTTTTACTTGACCAACCTTGAATAATGAGCAAAATAGCTCCAAACACCATGAAAGTTAGCATGCACTCTTATCTACCAAATGTGCAAATAAATCTACGATTAAATTTTAGTTTTGAGAAATTACTTAAACGTGAAACTGCGTTGTGTGGTTTTGCTAAGGTTCTTCTTAAAGGGGGTGAAAATATTTTGGAATGTATCAAAAGTTTGCATGCATGCTTCTTTATCAAATGGGTATCCAAATTTATGATCAAATTTAAATTCTAAGAAACTGTTCGAAAAGGAAACTCCGCCGTGGGGTTTCAACAGGGTTGGGCTTAAAGGGGATCAAAATAGCTCGAAACATCATGAAAGTTGGCGTGCATGCTTGTCGATCCAATATGCATCCAAACATATAATCAGGTTTCAATTCTGAGAATTTGGTCAAAGCTGAGATTGCATCGTGCAGTTTTTTTAGGGTTTGGCTTAAAGATGCCGAAAATAGCTCTCAACATCGTGAAAGTTGGCATGCACTCTTATTTTCCAAATTTGCTTTTAAATCTATGATTAAATTTTAATTCCAAGAAATTGGTTCGAAGTGAAACTCCGTCTTGCACGTTTTTATGTGTGCCTCTTAAATGGGTATCTAAATCTACTTTAAAATTTGATTTCTAAGAAATTGGAAAAAAGTGTGACCTTTTAGGCCTTGGTTTGACCAAGGTCGAAAATAGCTCAAAATCCCCTAAAAGTGTGTATGCATGGTTATCTCTCAAATGGGTACCTAAATTCTCTTTCAAATTCCACTTACAAGAAAGTCAAAAAAATAGCATCTCTTAGACCTTTGCTTGACCAACCTTGAATAATGACCAAAAGAACTTCGAACATCGTGAAAGTTGGTGTTCATTGTTATCTACCCAATGCTAAGATAAATCTACAATCAAATTTTAGTTCTGAGAAATTGGTCAAAACCGAAACTCTGTTGTATGGTTTTGCTACGAAATGCGTCGATAAATCCAGGATTAAATTTTAATTTTGAGAAATTAGTCAAACGTGAAACTTCCTTGTGCAGTTTTTCTAAGGTTGTGCTTAAAGGGGGTGAAAATATCTTGGAATGTCTCAAAAGTTTGCTTGCACACTTGTTCATCAAATGAGCATCCAAATTTATGATCAAAATTAAATTCTAAGAAACTGCTCGAAAGTGAAACTCCTTCGTGCGGTTTCGACAGGGTTGGGCTTATAGGGGGTCAAAATAGCTCGAAACATCGCAAAAGTTGGTGTTGGCGTGCATGCTTGCTTTAAATCTATTATTAAATTTTAATTCCAGGAAATTGGTTCAAAGTGAAACTCCGTCTTGCATGTTTTTATGTGTACCTCTTAAATGGGTATCTAAATCTACTTTTAAATTTGATTTCTAGGAAATTGGAAAAAAGTGGGACCTTTTAGGCCTTGGTTTGACCAAGGTCCAAAATAGCTCAAAATCCCCTAAAAGTGTGTATGCATAGTTATTTCTCAAATGGGTACCTAAATTCTCTTTCAAATTTCACTTACAAGAAAGTCAAAAAAATAGCATCTCTTATACTTTTGCTTGACCAACCTTGAATAATGACCAAAATAACTTCCAACATCGTGAAAGTTGGTATGCATTGTTATCTACCCAATGCTAAGATAAATCTACGATCAAATTTTAATTATGAGAAATTAGTCAAAACCGAAACTCTGTTGTATGGTTTTTCTATGAAATGCTCCGATAAATCTAGGATTAAATTTTAATTTTGAGAAATTAGTCAAACGTGAAACTTTGTTGTGCAATTTTTCTAAGGTTGTGCTTAAAGGGGGTGAAACTATTTTGGAATGTCTCAAAATTTTGCTTGCACACTTGTTCATCAAATGAGCATCCAACTTTATGATCAAAATTAAATTCTAAGAAACTGCTCGAAAGTGAAACTCCTTCGTGCAGTTTCAACGGGGTTGGGCTTAAAGGGGGTCAAAATAGCTCGAAACGTCGAAAACGTTTGCATGCATGCTTGTCTATCCAATATGCATCCAAACCTATGATCAGGTTTCAATTATGAGAATTTGGTCAAAGCTGAGACTGCATCTTGCAGTTTTGTTAGGGTTTTGCTTAAAGATGCCAAAAATAGCTCTCAACATTGTGAAAGTTGGCATGCACTCTTATCTTCGAAATGCACATTTAAATCAATGATTAAATTTTAATTCCAATAAGTTGGTTAAAAGTGAAACTCCATTGTTCACGTTTTTATTGGTGCCTCTTAAATGAGTATCTAAATCTACTTTTAAATTTGATTTCTAAGAAATTGAAAAAAAGTTCAACATTTTAGGCCTTGGTTTGACCAAGGTCCAAAATAGCTCGAAATCCCTTGAAAGTGTGTATGTATGCTTATCTCTCAAATGGCCATCCAAATTCTCTTTCAAATTTCACTTACAAGAAAGTCGAAAAAGTAGCATCTCTTAGACCTTTGCTTGACCAACCTTGAATATAATGACCAAAATAACTGCGAACATTGTGAAAGTTGGTGCGAACTGTTATCTACCAAATTCTAAGATAAATCTATGATCAAATATTAATTCTAAGAAGTTAGTCAAAAGTGAAACTCTGTTGTATGGTTTTGCTGAGGTTGGGATTAAGGGGGGTGAAATATTTTGGAACGTCTCAAAATTTCGTGTGCACGCTTGGCTATCAAATGGGCATTCAAATCTATGATCAAATTTCAACTATACGAAACTGGTCAAAAGTGAATCTTCGTCATGCCTTTCAGTTAGGGTTGGGCTTAAAGGTGGTCAAAATAGATTGGAACATTGTGAAAGTTGGTGTGCATGCTTGTTTATCTAATGGACATCCAAATCTATGATCAATTTTCAATTCTTAGAAGTTGGTCAAAAGTAAAACTCCATCGTGTGGGTTTGGCTTAAAGGAGACGAAAATAACTCTGAACAACGTGAAAGTTGGCATGTACTCTTATCTTCCAAATGCACATCTAAATCTATAATCAAATTTTAATATCAAGAAATTTGTCAAGAGTGAAACTTCGTCATGCGGTTTCGCTAAGGTTGGGGTTACAAGGGGTGAAAATAGCTCAAAATGTTGTGAAAGTTGGAGTGGACAGTTACCTATCAAACGTGCAGCCAAATCTATGATCAAATTTCAATTCTGAGAAATTAGTCAAAAGAGAAACTTCGTCGTTCACTTTCGCTAGAGGTGGGCTGGAAGGGATCCAAATAGCTCGGACCATTGCAAAAGTTGGCGTGCACGTTTTTATATCAAATGGTCATCCAAATCTATGATCAAATTTCAACTCCTAGAGTTTGGTCAAAAGTAAAACTTCGTCGTTCGATTTCGCTAAGGTTTGGCTTAAAGGAGGGGAAAATGGCTTTGAGAAATTGGAAACAAATGCAACCTTTTAGGGCTTGCTTTCACCAAGTTTGATTAAGGTCCAAAATAGCTCAAAATCCCTAGAAAGTTTGTATGCATGGTTATCTCTCAAATGGGTACCTCAATTGTCTTTCAAATTTCACTTACAAGAAAGCTGAAAAAATAACATGTCTTAGTCTTTTACTTGACCAACCTTGAATAATGACCAAAATAGCTTCGAACACCACTAAAGTTAGCATGCACTCTTATCTACCAAATGCGCCAATAAATCTACGATTAAATTTTAGTTTTGAGAAATTACTTAAACGTGAAACTCTGTTGCGCGGTTTTACTAAGGTTTGGCTTAAAGCGGGTGAAAATATTTTGGAATGTCTCAAAAGTTTGCATGCTTGCTTGTTCATCAAATGGGCATCCAAATTTATGATCAAATTTAAATTCTAAGAAATTGTTCGAAAAGGAAACTTCGTCGTGCGGTTTCGACAGGGTTGAGCTTAAAGGGGGTCAAAATAGCTCGAAACGTCGTGAAAGTCGGTGTGCATGCTTGTCTATCCAATATGCATCCAAACATATGATCAGGTTTCGATTCTGGGAATTTGGTCAAAGCTGAGATTGCATCGTGTAGTTTTGTTAGGGTTTGGCTTAAAGATGCCTAAAATAACTCTCAACATCGTGAAAGTTGGCATGCACTCTTATTTTCCAAATGCGCTTTTAAATCTATGATTAAATTTTAATTCCAAGAAATTGGTTCAAAGTGAAACTGCGTCCTGCATGTTTTTATGTGTCCCTCTTAAATGGGTATTTAAATCTACTTTTAAATTTGATTTCTAAGAAATTGGAAAAAAGTGTGACCTTTTAGGCCTTGGTTTGACCAAGGTGCAAAATAGCTCGAAATCTCTTAAAAGTGTGTATGCATGGATATCTCTCAAATGGGTACCTAAATTCTCTTTCAAATTTCACTTACAAGAAAGTAAAAAAAATAGCATCTCTTAGACCTTTACTTGACCAAACTTGAATAATGACCAAAATAACTTCGAACATCATGAAAGTTGGTGTGCATTGTTATCTACCCAATGCTAAAATAAATCTACGATACAATTTTAATTCTGAGAAATTAGTCAAAACCGAAACTCTGTTGTATGGTTTTGGCTACGAAATGCGGCGATAAATCTAGGATTAAATTTTAATTTTGAGAAATTAGTCAAACGTGAAACTTCGTTGTGCAGTTTTTCTAAGGTTGTGCTTAATGGGGGTGAAAATATTTTGGAATGTCTCAAAAGTTTGCTTGCACACTTGTTCATCAAATGAGCATCCAAATTTATGATCCAAATTAAATTCTAAGAAACTGCTCGAAAGTGAAACTCCTTCGTGCGGTTTCGAGAGGGTTGGGCTTAAAGGGGGTCAAAATAGCTCGAAACGTCGCAAAAGTTGGCGTGCATCCTTGTCTATCCAATATGCATCCAAACCTATGATCAGGTTTCAATTCTAAGAATTTGGTAAAAGCTGAGACTGCATCTTACAGTTTTGTTAGGGTTTTGCTTTAAGATGTCGAAAATAGCTCTCAACATCGTGAAATTTGGCATGCACTCTTATCTTCCAAATCCGCATTTAAATCAATGATTAAATTTTAATTCCAATAAATTGGTTAAAAGTGAAACTCCATTGTTCACGTTTTTATGTGTGCCTCTTAAATGGGTATCTAAATCTATTTTTAAATTTCATTTCTAAGAAATTGAAAAAAAGTTAAACATTTTAGCCCTTGGTTTGACCAAGTTTGAAAACCAAGGTCCAAAATAGCTCGAAATCCCTTGAAAGTGTGTATGCATGGTTATCTCTCAAATGGGCACCCAAATTCTCTTTCAAATTTCACTTACAATAAAGTTGAAAAAGTAGCATCTCTTAGACCTTTGCTTGACCAGCCTTGAATAATGACCAAAATAACTGCGAACATTATGAAAGTTGGTGTGAACTGTTATCTACCAAATTCTAAGATAAATCTATAATCAAATTTTAATTCTAAGAAGTTAGTCAAAAGTGAAAATCTATTGTATGGTTTTGTTGAGGTTGGGATTAAGTGCG
>LPNX010272199.1:224405-239696 GCA_001517045.1 Pseudotsuga menziesii | reverse complement strand
TTGTCAAGAGTGAAACTTCGTCATGCGGTTTCGCTAAGGTTGGGGTTACAAGGGGTGAAAATAGCTCAAAACGTTGTGAAAGTTGGAGTGCACAGTTACGTATCTAACGGGCATCCAAATATATGATCAAATTTCAATTCTAATAAATTATTCAGAAGTGAAACTTCGTCGTTCATTTTCGCTAGAGTTGGGCTCGAAGGGGTCCAAATAGCTCGGACCATTGCAAAAGTTGGCGTGCACATTTTTATATCAAACGGTCATCCAAATCTATGATCAATTTTCAACTCCGAGATTTTGGTCAAAAGTGAAACTTCATCTTTTGATTTCTCTAAGGTTTGGCTTAAAGGAGGGGAAAATGGCTTTGAGAAATTGGAAACAAATGCAACCTTTTAGGGCTTGGTTTCACCAAGTTTGCTTAAGGTCCAAAATAGCTCGAAATCCCTTGAAAGTTTGTATGCATGGTTATCTCTCAAATGGGTACCGCAATTCTCTTTCAAATTCCACTTACAAGAAAGCTGAAAAAATAACATCTCTTAGTCTTTTACTTGACCAACCTTGAATAATGACCAAAATAGATTCGAACACCATGAAAATTAGCATGCACTCTTATCTACCAAATGCGCCAATAAATCTACGATTAAATTTTAGTTTTGAGAAATTACTTAAACGTGAAACTCAGTTGCGAGAATTTGCTAAGGTTTGGCTTAAAGGGGGTGAAAATATTTTGGAATGTCTCAAAAGTTTGCATCCATGCTTGTTCATCAAATGGGCATCCAAATTTATGATCAAATTCAAATTCTAAGAAACTGTTCGAAAAGGAAACTCCGTCGTGCGGTTTCGACAGGGTTGGGCTTAAAGGGGGTCAAAATAGCTCGAAACGTTGTGAAAGTTGGCATGCATGCTTGTCTATCCAATATGCATCCAAACATATGATCAGGTTTCAATTCTGAGAATTCGGTCAAAGCTGAGACTGCATCGTGCAGTTTTGTTAGAGTTTGGCTTAAAGATGCCTAAAATAGCTCTCAACATCGTGAAAGTTGGCATGCACTCTTATTTTCCAAATGCGCTTTTAAATCTACGATTTAATTTTAATTCCAAGAAATTGTTTCAAAGTGAAACTCCGTCTTGCACGTTTTTATGTGTGCCTATTAAATGGGTATCTAAATCTACTTTTAGATTTGATTTCTAAGAAATTGGAAAAAAGTGTGACCTTTTATGCCTTGGTTTGACAAAGGTCCAAAATAGCTCGAAATCCCCTAAAAGTGTGTATGCATGGTTATCTCTCAAATGGGTACCTAAATTTTCTTTCAAATTTCACTTAAAAGAAAGTCAAAAAAATAGCATCTCTTAGACATTTGCTTGACCAACCTTGAATAATGACCAAAATAACTTCGAACATCGTGAAAGTTGGTGTGCATTGTTATCTACCCAATGCTAAGATAAATCTATGATCAAATTTTAATTCTGATAAATTAGTCAAAACCGAAACTCTGTTGTATGGTTTTGCTACGAAATGCACCGATAAATCTAGGATTAAATTTTAATTTTGAGAAATTAGTCAAACGTGAAACTTCGTTGTGCAGTGTTTCTAAGGTTGTGCTTAAAGGGGGTGAAAATATTTTGGAATGTCTCAAAAGTTTGCTTGCACACTTGTTCATCAAATGAGCATCCAAATTTATGATCAAAATTAAATTATAAGAAACTGCTCGAAAGTGAAACTCCTTCGTGCGGTGTCGATAGGGTTGGGCTTAAAGGGGGTTAAAATAGCTCGAAACGTCGCAAAAGTTGGCATGCATGCTTGTCTATCCAATATGCATCCAAACCTATGATCAGGTTTCAATTCTGAGAATTTGGTTAAAGCTGAGACTGCATCTTGAAGTTTTGTTAGGGTTTTGCTTAAAGATGCCGAAAATAGCTCTCAACATCGTGAAAGTTGGCATGCACTCTTATCCTCCAAATGCGCATTTAAATCAATGATTAATTTTTAATTCCAATAAATTGGTTAAAAGTGAAACTCCGTTGTTCACATTTTTATGTGTGCCTCTTAAATGGGTATCTAAATCTACTTTTAAATTTGATTTCTAAGATATTGAAAAAAAAGTTCAACATTTTAGGCCTTGGTTTGACCAAGTTTGACCAAGGTCTAAAATAGCTCGAAATCCCTCGAAAGTGTGTATGCATGGTTATCTCTCAAATGGGCACCCAAATTCTCTTTCAAATTTCACTTACAAGAAAGTCGAAAAAGTAGCATCTCTTAGACCTTTGCTTGACCAGCCTTGAATAATGACCAAAATAACTGCGAGCATTGTGAAAGTTGGTGTGAACTGTTATCTACCAAATTGTACAATAAATCTATGATCAAATTTTAATTCTAAGAAGTTAGTCAAAAGTGAAACTCTATTGGATGGTTTTGCTGAGTTTGGGATTAAGGGGGCTGAAATATTTTGGAACGTCTCAAAATTTCGTGTGCACTATCGAATGGGCATTCAAATCTATGATCAAATTTCAACTATACGAAACTGCTCAAAAGTGAAACTTCATCATGCATTTTAGCTAGGGTTGGGCTTAAAGGTGGTTAAAGTAGATTGGAACATTGTGAAAGTTGGCATGCATGCTTGTTTATCTAATGGACATCCAAATCTGTGATCAACTTTCAATTCTTGGAAGTTGATCATGCAGTTTTGTTAGGGTTTGGCTTAAAGGAGATGAAAATAACTCTGAACATCATGAAAGTTGGCGTGCACTCTTATCTTCCAAATGCACATCTAAATCTATAATCAAATTTTAATATCAAGAAATTTGTCAAGAGTGAAACTCCATCATGCGGTTTCGTTAAGGTTGGGATTACAAGGGGTGAAAATAGCTCAAAACATTGTGAAAGTTGGAGTGCACAGTTACCTATCAAATGAGCATCCAAATCTATGATCAAATTTCAATTCTGAGAAATTAGTATGAAGTGAAACTTCATCGTTCATTTTCGCTAGAGTTGGGCTCGAAGATAGCTCGGACCATTCCAAAGTTGGTTTGCACGGTTTTATATCAACCAGTCATCAAAATCTATGATGAAATTTCAACTCCGAGAGTTTGGTCAAAAGTGAAACTTCATCGTTCGATTTCGCTAAGGTTTGGCTTAAAGGAGGGGAAAATGGCTTTGAGAAATTGGAAACAAATGCAACCTTTTAGGGCTTGGTTTCACCAAGTTTTCTTAAGGTGCAAAATAGCTCGAAATCCCTTGAAAGTTTGTATGCATGGTTATCTCTCAAATGGGTACCTCAATTCTCTTTCAAATTTCACTTACAAGAAAGCTGAAAAAATAACATCTCTTAGTCTTTTACTTGACCAACCTTGAATAATGACCAAAATAGCTCCCAACACCATGAAAGTTAGCATGCACTCTTATCTACCAGATGTGCCAATAAATCTACGATTAAATTTTAGTTTTGAGAAATTACTGAAACGTGAAACTCCGTTGCGCGGTTTTGCTAAGGTTTGGCTTAAAGGGGGTGAAAATATTTTGGAATGTCTCAAAAGTTTGCATGCATGCTTGTTCATAAAATGGGCATCCAAATTTATGATCAAATTTAAATTTTAAGAAATTGCTCGAGAAGGAAACTCCGTCGTGCGGTGTCGACAGGGTTGGGCTTAAAGGGGGTCAGAATAGCTCTAAACGTCGTGAAAGTTGGCATGCATGCTTGTCTATCCAATATGCATCCAAACATATGATCAGGTTTCAATTCTGAGAATTTGGTCAAAGCTGAGACTGCATCATGCAGTTTTGTTAGGGTTTGGCTTAAAGATGCCTAAAATAGCTCTCAACATCGTGAAAGTTGGCATGCACCCTTATTTTCCAAATGCGCTTTTAAATCTATGATTAAATTTTATTTCCAAGAAATTGGTTCAAAGTGAAACTCTGTCTTGCACGTTTTTATGTGTGCGTCTTAAATGGGTATATAAATCTACTTTTAAATTTGATTTCTAAGAAATTGGAAAAAAGTGTGACCTTCTAGGCCTTGGTTTGACCAAGGTCCAAAATAGCTCAAAATCCCCTAAAAGAGTGTATGCATGGTTATCTCTCAAATGGGTACCAAATTCTCTTTCAAATTTCACTTACAAGAAAGTAAAAAAAATAGCATGTCTTAGACCTTTGCTTGACCAACCTTGAATAATGACCAAAATAACTTCGAACATCTTGAAAGTTGGTGTGCATTGTTATCTACCCAATGCAAAGATACATTAGAGGAAATTTGGGGTCTAAAATGGGCCTTATGAGAAAACGTGCTAAAATAAGTTTTGTGAGTTGGAATTCAAGAACCAATAGAATTTCAATAAAATAAGTCAACCATAATGGTTGAATTGACATATTTGTCATTAAAAAAAACTACTTTTTTGTTCGTATTTTCGACATATCTCATTGTGTTTTATGTCATCATCACATTTTTTCAGGTATTTCTTATTTTTGGGGTGGCAGGGTCCATCAAAAGTATGCAGTGTGGGTACTCGTTGGATGCAGAATCAAATTCCGCATCCAACGAGCTCTACCAATCGAAATTTGACTAAAAACACAGGGAGATATGTCGAAAATACGAACATAAAAAGTAGTTTTTTTCTTTCTTCCTCCAAAATTAATCAATATTATTTTATTATTTTAACTATTATTATATTATTTTAACTATTATTTTATTATTTTCCTTAGGAGGCCCATTTTAGACCCCAAAATTCCTCTAATGAATCTACGATCAAATTTTAATTCTGAGAAATTAGTCAAAACCGAAACTCTGTTGTATGGTTTTGCTACGAAATGCGCCGATAAATCTAGGACTAAATTTTAATTTTGAGAAATTAGTCAAACGTGAAACTTCGTTGTGCAGTTTTTCTAAGGTTGTGCTTAAAGGGGGTGAAAATATTTTTGAATGTCTCAAAAGTTTGCTTGCACACTTGTTCATCAAATGACCATCCAAATTTATGATCAAAATTAAATTCTAAGAAACTGCTCGAAAGTGAAACTCCTTCGTGCGGTTTCGACGGGGTTGGGCTTAAAGGGGGTCAAAATAGCTCGAAACGTCGCAAAAGTTGGCGTGCATGCTTGTCTATCCAATATGCATCCAAACCTATGATCATGTTTCAATCCTGAGAAATTGTTCAAAGATGAGACTGCATCTTGAAGTTTTGTTAGGGTTTTGCTTAAAGATGCCGAAAATAGCTCTGAACATCGTGAAAATTGGCATGCACTCTTATCTTCCAAATGTGCATTTAAATCAATGATTAAATTTTAATTCCAATAAATTGGTTAAAAATTGAAACTCTGTTGTTCACGTTTTTATGTGTGCCTCCTAAATGGGTATCTAAATCTACTTTTAAATTTGATTTCTAAGAAATTGAAAGAAAGTTCAACATTTTAGGCCTTGGTTTGACAAAGTTTGAAAACCAAGGTCCAAAAGAGCTTGAAATCCCTTGAAAGTGTGTATGCATGGTTATCTCTCAAATGGGCACCCAAATTCTCTTTCAAATTTCACTTACAATAAAGTCAAAAAAGTAGCATCTCTTAGAGCTTTGCTTGACCAACCTTGAATAATGACCAAAATAACTGCGAACATTGTGAAAGTTGGTGTGAACTGTTATCTACCAAATTCTAAGATAAATCTATGATCAAATTTTAATTCTAAGAAGTTAGTCAAAAGTGAAACTCTGTTTTATGGTTTTGCTGAGGTTGGGATTAACGGGGGTGAAATATTTTGGAACGTCTAAAAATTTCGTGTGCACACTTGTCTATCAAATGGGCATTCAAATCTATGATCAAATTTCAACTATACGAAACTGCTCAAAAGTGAAACTTCGTCATGCCTTTTAGCTAGGGTTGGGCTTAAAGGTGGTCAAAATA
Organism: Pseudotsuga menziesii; assembly: GCA_001517045.1. Classification (NCBI taxonomy): domain Eukaryota; kingdom Viridiplantae; phylum Streptophyta; class Pinopsida; order Pinales; family Pinaceae; genus Pseudotsuga; species Pseudotsuga menziesii. Next base: position 233,818 of record LPNX010272199.1, on the reverse strand, counting down.
GATTGGAACATTGTGAAAGTTGGCATGCATGCTTGTTTATCTAATGGACATCCAAATCTATGATCAAGTTTCAATTCTTAGAAGTTGGTCAAAATCAAAACTCCATCGTGTGGTTTTGTTAGGGTTTGGCTTAAAGGAGACGAAAATAACTCTGAACATCATGAAAGTTGGGGTGCACTCTTATCTTCCAAATGCACATCTATATCTATAATCAAATTTTAATATCAAGAAATTTGTCAAGAGTGAAACTTCGTCATGCGGTTTCGCTAAGGTTGGGGTTACAAGGGGTGAAAATAGCTCAAAACGTTGTGAAAGTTGGAGTGCACAGTTACCTATCAAACGGGCATCCAAATCTATGATCAAATTTTAATTCTGAGAAATTAGTCAAAAGTGAAACTTCGTCGTTCATTTTCGCTAGAGAAAGCTCGAAGGGTACCAAATAGTTCGGACCATTGCAAAAGTTGCCGTGCACGTTTTTATATCAAATGGTCATCCAAATCTATGTTGAAATTTCAACTCCGAGAGTTTGGTCAAAAGTGAAACTTCATCGTTCGATTTCGTGAAGGTTTGGCTTAAAGGAGGGGAAAATGGCTTTGAGAAATTGGAAACAAATGCAACCTTTTAGGGCTTGGTTTCACCAAGTTTGCGTAAGGTCAAAAATAACTCGAAATCCTTTGAAATTTTGTATGCATGGTTATCTCTCAAATGGGTACCTCAATTCTCTTTCAAATTTCACTTACAAGAAAGCTGAAAAAATAAGATCTCTTAGACTTTTACTTGACCAACCTTGAATAATGACCGAAATAGCTCCGAACACCATGAAATTTAGCATGCACTCTTATCTACGAAATGCGCCAATAAATCTACGATTAAATTTTAGTTTTGAGAAATTACTTAAACGTGAAAACCTTCTTGCGCGGTTTTGCTAAGGTTTGGCTTAAAGGGGGTGAAAATATTTTGGAATGTCTCAAAAGTTTGCATGCATGCTTGTTCATCAAATGGGTATCCAAATTTATGATCAAATTTAAATTCTAAGAAACTGTTCGAAAAGGAAACTCCGTCGTGCGGTTTCGACAGGGTTGGGCTTAAAGGGGGTCAAAATAGCTCGAAACGTCGTGAAAGTTGGCGTGCATGCTTTTCTATCCAATATGAATCCAAACATATGATCAGGTTTCAATTCTGAGAATTTGGTTAAAGCTGAGACTGCATCGTGCAGTTTTGTTAGGGTTTGGCTTAAAGATGCCTAAAATAGCTCTCAACATTGTGATGCATAAAATAGCTCTCAACAAGGCTTAAAGGAGACGAAAATAACTCTGAACATCATGATGCATAAATTTAGATGTGCATTTGGCTTAAAGATGCCTAAAATAGCTCTCAACATCGTCTTCATGATGACCAAAATAACTGCGAACATTGTGAAAGTTGGTGTGAACTGTTATCTACCAAATTCTAAGATAAATCTATGATCAAATTTTAATTCTAAGAAGTTAGTCAAAAGTGAAACTCTATTGTATGGTTTTGCTTAGGTTGGGATTAAGGGGGGTGAAATATTTTGGAACGTCTCAAAATTTTGTGTGCATGCTTGTTTATCAAATGGGCACTCAAATCTATGATCAAATTTCAACTATACGAAACTGCTCAAAAGTGAAACTTCGTCATGCCTTTTAGCTAGGGTTGGGCTTAAAGGTGGTCAAAATAGATTGGAACATTGTGAAATTTGGCATGCATTCTTATTTATCTAATGGACATCCAAATCTATGATCAAGTTTCAATTCTTAGAAGTTGGTCAAAAGCAAAACTCCATCGTGCGGTTTTGTTAGGGTTTGGCTCAAAGGAGATGAAAATAACTCTGAACATCATGAAAGTTGGCATGCACTCTTATCTTCCAAATGCACATCTAAATCTATAATCAAATTTTAATATCAAGAAATTTGTCAAGAGTGAAACTCTGTCGTTCGATTTCGCTAAGGTTTGGCTTAAAGGAGGGGAAAATGGCTTTGGGAAATTGGAAACAAATGCAACCTTTTAGGGCTTGGTTTCACCAAGTTTGCTTAAGGTCCAAAATAGATCAAAATCCCTTGAAAGTTTGTATGGATGGTTATCTCTCAAATGGGTACCTCAATTCTCTTTCAAATTTCACTTACAAGAAAGCTGAAAAAATAACATCTCTTAGTCTTTTACTTGACCAACCTTGAGTAATGACCAAAATAGCTCCGAACACCATGAAAGTTAGCATGCACTCTTATCTACGAAATGCGCCAATAAATCTACGATTAAATTTTAGTTTTGAGAAATTACTTAAACGTGAAACTTAGTTGTGTGGTTTTGCTAAGGTTCTGCTTAAAGGGGGTGACAATATTTTGGAATGTCTCAAAATTTTGCATGCATGCTTCTTCATCAAATGGGTATCCAAATTTATGATCAAATTTAAATTCTAAGAAACTGTTCGAAAAGGAAACTCCGCCATGGGGTTTCAACAGTGCTCACAATTTTACAAACTGAGTAGTAAAATTCAATTGAATTTAGTAAAAGGAAATTATAAAACCAAGAACATATAAAATTTAATAAAACTTAGTAGGAAAAAAACAAACTTCAATAATAGATTTACTATTGGTCCGCCAAGGCTAAGATCATGTCTCGTGCTCACTTTGGCAAAATACAACTAGCAAGAAACCATGTGCCACTTAAACCATGTGCTTTAAAGCACTTACATCCCTGCTCATTCCCAAGTCAAGATTAACCCTAACATGTAAATGTTCATTTTTAATTATAAAGAAAAACAAGTCATGTCTAAAAAAAAATTGGATAAATGTTTAAAATATTCATTTGATGGTAAAATGATTTTCAAATTCCAATTTATTCTCAAAATCTAAGTTTTAAAATTTTATATGGATTAGTTTACTCATTAACTACTCTTGACATTCATTATTAGTTTTAAAGAGAGACAAGTAAAGCAATTTTTGGAAAACTATTTGATTAAATAATATTTAATGTTACTCCCCCCATTCTTGTACTAATATTTACCTATTTTGAAATTACTTAAGCAAGTTGACCAGTTCGCTCCCAAGTAGTAATACTTATTAGACATTTTTGTAAATTAAAAAGAGATGGCATATCAAGAGAACTTGATCTCTTTCGGTGCTTGGTAGAGCCATAGTTAAAATGGATCTATACTGGTCTTAGCATTTGGTAGATAACAGTGCACACCAACTTTCACTATGTTCAAAGTTATTTTGGTCGTTATTCAAGGTTGGTCAAGCAAAGGTCTAAGAGATGCTATTTTTCCGACTTTCTTGTAATTGAAATTTGAAAGAGAATTTAGGTACCCATTTGAGAGATAACCATGTATACACAGTTTCAGGGGATTTCGAGCTATTTTGGACCTTGGTCAAACTTGGTCAAACAAAGGCCAAAAAGGTTGCACTTTTTTCCAATTTCTTAGAAATCAAATTTAAAAGTAGACTTAGATACCTATTTAAGAGGCACACATATTTTTGCGAATTTCAAGTTATTTCGGCAGTTAGTTAAGGTTGGTAAAACCAAGTTCTAAGAACTGCACTTTTCTTGACTTTCTCAAAATTGAAATTTGAAACTGTATTTAGGTACCCATTTGAGAGATAATCCCTACATGTAGATTGTTTTAGGATTGCAAGCCATTTTGGACCTTGGTCAAACTTCGTCAAACCAAGGCCTAAAACGTTGCATTTTTTCCATTTTCTGAAAATTCAAATTTTAAAGTAGATTTAGATACCCATTTTAAATATAGGCATGGACACCTATTTTTATGAGATTTGGAGCTATTTTGGCCTGCATTAAAGGATGGTCAAAGAAAAGTTGAAAAGATGCACTTGTTGACTTTTTTAGAAGTGAAATTTGAAAGTGGATTTATGTACCCATTTCAATAAAAAAAGCGTACACGCTAACTTTCGTGACGTTCAAAGCTATTTCACTCCCTTTAAATGCAACCTTAACACGATAAAGTTTCTCTTTTGACAAATTTCTTACAATTGAAATATGATCATAGATTTAGATGCCCATTTGGTATATAAGAGTGCATGCCAAATTTAGTGATGTTCAAAGCTCTTTTTCCCTCCTTTAAGCCAAACCTTAGCAAAACCGCATGACAAAGTTTCGCTTTTGACCAAATTCCTAGAATTAAAATTTGATCATAGATTTGGATGCCCGTTTGATATACAAGTGTGCATGCCAAATTTTGCAATTTTTTGAGCTATTTGGACCCGCTTTAAGCTGAACTCTAGTGAAAATGCACGACGAAGTTTCACTTTTGAAATTTTCTTGCAATTGAAATTTGATCATATATTTGGATGCCCATTCGAGAGACAACCGTGCACTCCAACTTTCACGACGTTTCGAGCTATTTTCACCCCCTTTAACCCCAATATTAGTGAAACCGCATAAAGGAGTTTCACTTTTTACAAATTTCTCTGAATTAAAATTTGATCATATCTTTTGATGCGCATTTGGATGATAAGTGTGCACGCCAACTTTCAGGATGTTCAGAGTTATTTTCAGCTCCTTTAAGCCAAACCCTAACAAAAGTGTACGATGGAGTTTCTCTATTGACGTACCTCTTAGAATGGAAACTTGATCATAGATTTGGATGCCCATTGGATAAACAATCATTCACGCCAAATTTTGCAACGTTTCGAGCTATTATTTTGACCCCTTTTAATCCCAACCATAGTGAAACCACACGACAGAGTTTCACTTTTGAGCAGTTTTTGAAAATTGAAATTTACTCATAGATTTGGATGTCCATTTGATAGACAAGCTTGCACATGAACTTTCATGACGTTGCAGAATATTTTCACCTGCTTTAAGCCCAACCTTAGAAAAAACAACACAAGGGAGTTTCACTTTTGACAAATTTCTCAGAATTAAAATTTTATCGTAGATTTATCTGCACATTTGGTAGATAAAAGTGCATGCCAACTTTCACGATGTTCGGAGCTATTTTGGCCATTATTCAAGGCTGGTCAAGCAAAGGTCTAAGAGATCATATTTTTCCAACTTTCTCATAATTGAAATTTGAAAGAGAATTTAGATACCCATTTGAGAGATAACCATGCATACAAACTCTGAGGGGATTTTGAGCTATTTTGGACCTTAGTCAAACTTGGTCAAACCAAGGCCTAAAAGCTAGCACTTTTTTCCAATTTCTTAGAAATCAAATGTAAAAGTATATTTAGATACTGATTTAAGAGATAAGCATGCACACATATTTTTTGAGATTTCGGGTTATTTCAGCCCTTAGTTAAGGTTGGTCAAATGACGTTCTAAGAAATGCACTTTTCTTGACTTTCTCGAAATTAAAATTTGAAACTGTATTTAGGTATCCATTTGGTAGATAAAGCATACATGTATATTTTTTGGCGATTGCGAGCCATTTTGGACATCGGTCAAACTTCGTCAAACCAAGGCCTAAAACGTTGCATTATTTCCAATTTCTCAAAATTCAAATTTTAAAGTACATTTAGATACCCATTTCAAATATAGGCATTGACACCTATTTTTATGAGATTTGGAGCTATTTTGGCCCTTAATCAAGGATGGTCAAACCAAGGTTTGAAAATGGCACTTTTTCCAACTTTTTCAAAATTGAACTTTGAAAGTGGATTTAGGTATCCATTTCAATAAACAAGCGTACACACCAAATTTTGTAACGTTTTGAGCTATTTTCACTCCCTTTAAGTGCAACCTTAGCGAAATCGCCGATATGCCCATTTGGTAGATAAGCGTGCACACATATTTTTGCGAGATTTCTAGTTAGATAAGAGTGCATGAAAAATTTTGTGGAGTTTCACTTTTGACTAAATTCTTGGAGTTGAAATTTGATCATAGATTTGGATGCCCGTTTGATATAAGAACGTGCATGCCAATGTTTGCAATGTTCCGAGCTATTTGGACCCCTTTGAGCCCAACTCTAGCGAAAATGCATGACGAAGTTTCACTTCTGACCAATTTCTTGGAATTGAAATTTGATCATAGATTTGGATGCCCATTTGATAGAGAAGTGTGCACTCCAAATTCCACGACTCTCCAAGCTATTTTCACCACCTTTAACCCCAACCTTGGTGAAACAGCACAACGGAGTTTCACTTTTAACCAATTTCTTGGAATTAGAATTTAATCATAGATTTAAATGTGCATTTGGAAGATAAGAGTGCATGCAAACTTTGATGATGTTGAGAGCTATTTTCGGCATCTTTAAGCCAAACCCTAACAAAACTGAACGACGGAGTCTCAGCTTTGACCAAATTCTCAAAATTGAAACTTGATCATAGGTTTGGATGCATATTGGATAGACAAGCATGTACGCCAACTTTTGCGACATCTCGAGCTATTTTGACCCCCTTTAAGCCCAACGCTATCGAAACCGCACGACGGAGTTTCACTGTTGAGCAATTTCTTAGAATTTAAATTTGATCATAAATTTGGATGCCCATTTGATGAACAAGCATGCATGCAAACTTTTGAGACATTCCAAAATACATGCCCTTTTTGCCCAACCTTAGCAAAAGCACACAACGGAGTTTCATGTTTGACTAATTTCTCAAAATTAAAATATAATCGTAGATTTATCGGCGCATTTGGTAGATAAGAGTGCATGCTAACTTTCATTATGTTCGGAGCTATTTTGGTTGTTATTCAAGGTTGGTAAAGTAAAGGCCTAAGAGATGTTATTTTTTTGGCTTTCTTGTAATTGAAATTTGAAAGAGAATTTAGTTACCCATTTGAGAGATAACCATGCATACAAACTTTCAGGGGATTTCGAGCTATTTTGGACCTTAGGAAAACTTGGTGAAACCAAGGCCTAAAAGGTTGTATTTGTTTCCAATTGGTCAGCGCCCTTTTCCCCTCCTTTAAGCCAAACCCTAACAAAACCACACGATGGAGTTTCCCTTTTGACCAACTTCTAAGAATTGAAACTTGATCATAGATTTGGATGCCCATTAGATAAACAAGCATGCACTCCAACTTTTGCAATGTTCCAAGCTATTTTAACCACCTTTAATCCCAACACTAGCAAAAACACATGACGAAGTTTCACTTTTGAGCAGTTTCTTATAATTGAAATTTGATGATTTGAATGCACATTTGATAGAAAAGTGTGCACGCGAAATTTTGAGACGTTCCAAAATATTTCACCCCCTTTAATCCCAGCCTCAACAAAACCATACAATAGAGTTTCACTTTTGACTAATTTCTAAGAATTAAAATTTCATCGTAGATTTATCTTAGCATTTGGTGGATAACAGTGCACACCAAATTTCATGATGTTCGAAGTTATTTTGGTCGATATTAAAGGTTGGTCAAGCAAAGGTCTAAGAGATGCTATTTTTTTGACTTTCTTGTAATTGAAATTTGAAAGAGAATTTAGGTACCCATTTGAGAGATAACCACGCATACACATTTTCAGGGGATTTTGAGCTATTTTGGATCTTGGTCAAACTTGGTCAAACCAAGGCCTAAAAGGTTGCACTTTTTTCCAATTTCTTAAATTTAAAAGTATATTTAGATACCCATTTAAGAGGCACACATATTTTTGCGAATTTCGAGTTATTTCGGCACTTAGTTAAGGTTGGTCAAACCAAATTCTAAGAAATGCACTTTGTTAGATTTTCATCACATTTAAGCTAGAATTATGATCTTAGGATCTTTTCACTGAGAGAATAACAAGCACAGCAATAAAACACAAGCACATTACAAGAGACAAGAGACACAAAGAGTTTTCCTCGGGGAAACCATAAAGGAGAAAACCCCGCAACTTCCTCTAAGATAGAATCAACACCAAAACAGTAAGAGATCTCCCAAAACAGCAGTAGTCTTTTGTCTTCTGTCTAGTCCCAAAATTTCCTTCTCCAGTAGTGCACCACACTTGGGAGAGCAAGTGATGTATTTCACAAGCGATAAATAGAGAGACTCTCACTCTCTATTTATATTCATCCGTTCACTTGAATTGCCTTTTCACACGTAGGATCAACCTAATAATTACTACTCGAGCCTACAGCTTAATTAGTGTATAATAACTCAAGTGCCCCGAAACTGTGGGGACTTACCTAATGACTTGATATGACTTAATTACATTATTAATCCTCCTGATCGAAACATCGGGGCATGACCACATGACTCAAATACATAATAGAGACATCCCGGAATAAACAACGGGTTACAATACATAAGATACATAGAAGAATACATTCCAAAGTTACATATACATCAACACTCCCTCTTAACTAGGAAGGTATTCTTTCGACACAATTTTCGGCACTGGTCTTCTTCTCTGTATCAACTGGATCATCTCGTCTTCAAGTCATCTTCGTCTTCAAGTCATCTTCGTCTTCAAGTCATCTTCATCTTCAAGTCATCATCAGATCTGGATCATCTCTCGATCTGGATCATCATCGAACATCATCACTAGATCTGGATCATCTCTCGATTTGGATCATCATCACTAGATTGGATCTGGATCATCACTCGATCTGGATCATTACTGCTGGATCATCATTACTGGATCTAGATCATCACTTGATCTGGATCAACACTGGTGCTATCTCATGATTCTTCTTGTCATAGGAAGTTCTACAGAGCCAGCCCTTTTTCATGCTGGTTGTAGGCCTACCCTCGTGTAGGTCTTCGCCCAGCACTTATATCTGACCTGCTCGTCAGAAAGGCATGCCCAGCACTCACATCTGATCATGTAGTAAACTACAATCCCATCAGAAAGGCTCAGCACTCACATTCACCAGCATGATAGGACTCACCTACTATCATCTGTGAAATGGCTCAGCACTTACAACTCCCAGCATGATAGGACACACCTACTATCATCTGTGGAAAGGCACAACGCTCACATCCACCAGCATGGTAGGAAACACCTACTACCATCTGTGGAAAGGCTCAGCACTTACAATCACCAGCATGGTAGGACACACTTACTACCATCTGTGAAAAGGCTCTACACTTACAATCACCAGCATGGTATGACACACCTACTACCATCTGTGAAAAGGCACTGAACTTATAGTCACCAGCATGATAGGACACACCTACTATCATCTGTGAAATGGCACAGCACTTACAGTCACCAGCATGATAGGACACACCTACTATCATCTGTGAAATGGCACAACACTTACAGTCACCAGCATGATAGGACACACCTACTATCATCTGTGACAAGGCTCAGCACTTACATCCATCCAGGTGGGAACACATCCTGCTCACAATGATGGAAGGGCATGCACTCATATCTGATCATGAGGGGAACCCATCCCAACAATCATATCAGAATGGCCCCCAGTCCTCCTTGATTGAGCTACCTAGTAACTGACCAGGCGCCTCCATTCTCCTAGAGAATGGCAGTTTCCCTTACATCCGACCTGCTCATT
>LPNX010272199.1:26171-221797 GCA_001517045.1 Pseudotsuga menziesii | reverse complement strand
CTCTTCTCTTCTTATGATTCAAGCTTCTTCTTCTTCCCAAAGTTTGCTGAAAGTAATCACTTCCTTCTGGAACACATTCCTTGAATGAATTTCACGATCTTGGGAGGCCATTCAAGGTGCCATCATCACTTCTGCATTCTTCACTTTTTCTTTTACCGCTTCAAGTTGTTCTTGATTTGAGAGACTCTTATGACTGCATGGTCTCTGCATTCTACGTCTTCACATTCTTCAACTGGATTCTTTAGGTCATATTCTTATTTTTTTTCTTCCCTTCAAATAGCTTGAAATTTCGTTCTGCAGCCCCATTCTGTTGTGGATTATAAGGAGTTGACAACTCCCTCTTAATCCCTGCTTCTTTGCATAGCTCTTTGATTTCATTCGAAGTGAATTCTCCACCATTATCTGATCGAATTGTCTTGATTTTCTTTTCAGTATGGTTCTTGATCAAGGATTTGTTTTTCATAAATTAAATCCATGTCTTTCTAGAAAAATCATCAATAAAAGAAACATAGTATGCATACCCGCTTAGTGAGTTTGATGACATTGGACCGCATACATCGGAGTGGATGATTTCTAGAATGCCTTTGGCTTTGCTTTTGCTGCTAGGAAATGTCTTCTTTGTATTCTTCCCTTTCACACATCTTTTGCAAACTCCATCATGCTTTGTTTGGAATGCAATAGGTAGTGATCTGTAGTGCACATGTGCAAGCCTTCTATGCCAAAGCTCATTTGGCTCTACCATATCATGGATCAAGGCTTGTTCTGGATGACCCTTCAATTTGTACAAGCCTCCTTCTTGTTCTCCAATCACTACCGCATCATCAATTTTCTTTCCTTTTGGCCACATGATGACTTGACCATCGATGAATGCAACCCACATTCCTTTTGCATCCAAGGCTGAAATGGATAGAAGATTCTTCTTAAGTCCTGGAACAAACAATACTTCTTTCATTGTTAGAGACTTACCAGAGTCTAACTTGTATGAATATTCCCCACTACCTTTTATTGGATATTGGTAGTCATCTCCTAGTTTCACCTTGTGAGGTGATTCATGTCTGACAATCTTACAAAGAATTACTTGAATCCCGTCATATGTTTGGAAGCCCCACTGTCTATAAGCCAATCATCATTTCCATGAGTAATGTTACCTGTGAGAGCTGATATCAGAACACATTCATCCTCGCTTGAAGAATCTTCACTTTCATATATGGATGGTTCATCATCCTCTGCAGCATGATCATGATGTCTTCTTTGGCCTCGTCTCCCTCTGAAACTGGAACCTCTATACTCATGTAGGTGTCCAATCCAGTTTCTTCAGAGAGATCAAATACTTCTATGCTTGGAATTTGTCAACTTCACCAAGATTATCATCAAGCTATTGTGATAGATCATATTGAAATGGGAAACTCAAATGGAAATACAAAAGATTAGATCTTACCGATTTGAGGTGTCCATCCTTGTCCCGGAGTTCGTTGATCTAGGGTTTGTCACAGAAACCCTAATTTTCAAAAATTGGAAACTTTTAGATTTGATTCGACAAACAGATAGATCTCTTCAAATGGAGCTGTCCAATGTACTCCTTTTTTGAAAACAGTGGAGGGAAGCTTCTGAAACAGGAAGCCCTAAATTACTGATTTCTTCTGCATAAATTCCTGTTACTGTTTCTATTATATCTCTGAAATTACTGATCCTCTATGTCTGAAATTTCACATTGAGGTAAATCCACGTCCCTGGTCCAACACCATAGGTTTTATCAGAATTGGTTTCACCATTTGATATTTATGATCCTTTTCCCAAGGTGACATGTTACAAGACTGTTCAGAACAACGAAGTTGTACGACATGACATGTGTCACTGGTTCATCTTCTGAGTCTAATATTTGGACCACCGAAAGTACAGTTCGTGCCCTTTCTGGAACATCTTCAAGAATTCCATTTGGACCTCTGTAGCTCAATATATTGCAGATCTCCCCAGATGTCCTGTTCAGGGATGAATTCTGGAAGAGGCTGGAACCCTAACTTGGAGAGATCATATCTCTTGGAGTAAAACGAATCTGAGTCTGATTTTTGGACACAGGCTTCATCACGATTTTATATTCGGCCCCTGCAAGTTTTAGCTTCTGAGACTTTTCCAATCTTGGAATATAGCGACTGTACCAAAACTTAGCAGTTTTTAGTATTTAGGGTTTCTCCTAGCTCAGGGTCAAACTAGGGTTTGACTTTCCTGGAGTTTTACCCAACCAAATTTCTTGATCCAGGTCTATAAAATTTGGTTTTGATGAGGAGAATAACCCTATGCTAGTCTCACTCAAAAATTCATCTTCTGTAGAAATCCCTAATTTCCGCATCGAAGACTGAAAATGCTCGGAATCAAATTCCGCTTCGACAAAAAGATGCGCCCTTCAATGGGGAGTCATCTTAGCATACTTTTGCTGAAAATCTGTGGAGGAAGATCCACAAAATAGGAAGCCCTAGTTCCTGTAGCTGCACAATGTCTTCTTCTCAGGTTAGCTCTGATACCATGTTAGATTTTCATCACATTTAAGCTAGCATTATGATCTTAGGATCTTTTCACTGAGAGAATAACAAGCACAGCAATAAAACACAAGCACATCACAAGAGACAAGAGACACAAAGAGTTTTCCTCAGGGAAACCATAAAGGAGAAAACCTCGCAACTTCCTCTAAGATAGAATCATCACCAAAACAGTAAGAGATCTCCCAAAACAGTAGTAGTCTTCTGTCTTCTGTCTAGTCCCAAAATTTCCTTCTCCAGTAGTGCACCACACTTGGGAGAGAAAGTGATGTATTTCACAAGTGATAAATAGAGAGACTCTCACTCTCTATTTATATTCATCCATTCACTTGAATTTCCTTTTCACACGTAGGCTCAATCTAATAATTACTACTCGAGCCTACACCTTAATTAGTGTATAATAACTCAAGTGCCCCGAAACTGTGGGGACTTACCTAATGACTTGATATGACTTGATTACATTATTAATCCTCCCGATCGGAACATCGGGGCATGACCACATGACTCAAATACATAATAGAGACATCCCGGAATAAACATCGGGTTACAATACATAAGATACATAGAAGAATACATTCCGAAGATACATATACATCAACACACTTTTCTTGACTTTCTTGAAATTGAAATTTGAAACTGTATTTAGGTACCCATTTGACAGAATATCACTACATGTATATTTTTTGGGGATTGCAAACCATTTTGGACCTCGGTCAAACTCCGTCAAACCAAGGCCTAAAACGTTGCATTTTTTCCATTTTCTGAAAATTCAAAATTTAAAGTAGATTTAGATACCCATTTCAAAGATAGGCATGGACACCTATTTTTATGGGATTTGGAGCTATTTTGACCCTCATTCAAGGATGGTCAAACAAAAGCTGAAAAGATGCACTTTTGTTGACTTTTTAAGAAGTGAAATTTGAAAGTGGATTTATGTACCCATTTAAATAAACAAGCGCACACGCTAACTTTCACGACGTTCCGAGCTATTTCACTCCCTTTAAGTGCAAACTTAGCGAAAGCGCACGATAAAGTTTCTCTTTTGCCCAATTTCTTAGAATTGAAATATGATCATAGATTTAGATGCCCATTTGGTAGATAAGAGTGCATGCCAAACTTAGTGATGTTTAGCGCTCTTTTTCCCTCCTTTAAGCCAAACCTTAGCGAAACCGCATGATGGAGTTTCACTTTTGATCAAATTCTGAGAATTGGAATTTGATCATAGATTTGGGTGCCAGGTTGATATACAAGCGTGCACATCAAATTTTGCAATGTTTTGAGCTATTTGGACCCACTTTAAGCCGAACTCTAGGGAAAATGCACGACAAAGTTTCACTTTTGACAATTTTCCCGCAATTAAAATTTGATCATAGATTTGGATGTCGATTTGATAGACAAGCGTGCATTCCAACTTTCACAACTTTTCGAGCTATTTTCACCCCGTTTAATGCCAACTTTTGCGAAACTGTACGACGAAGTTTCACTTTTTACAAATTTCTTGGAAATAAAATTTGATCATATCTTTTAATGCGCATTTGGATGATAAGTGTGGACGCCGATTTTCACGAGGTTGAAAGTTATTTTCAGCTTCTTTAAGCCAAACCTTAACAAAACTGTATGATGGAGTTTCAATTTTGACGTACTTCTTAGAATGGAAACTTGATTATAGATTTGGATGCCTATTGGATAAACAATCATGCACGCCAAATTTTGCAACGTTTCGAGCTATTATTATGACCCCTTTTAATCCCAACCCTAGTGAAACCGCACGACAGAGTTTCACTTTTGAGCATTTTCTTAGAATTGAAATTTGCTCATAAATTTGGATGTCCATTTGATAGAAAATCTTACACATGAACTTTCATGATGTTGCGAAATATTTTCACCCGCTTTAAGCCAAGCCTTAGCAAAACAACACAAGGGAGTTTCATTTTTGACCAATTTCTCAAAATTAAAATTGGATCGTAGATTTAACTGCGCATTTGGTAGATAAGAGTGCATGCCATCTTTCACGATGTTCGGACCTATTTTGGTTGGTATTCAAGGCTGGTCAAGCAAAGGTCTAAGAGATCATATTTTTCTGACTTTCTCATAATTGAAATTTGAAAGAGAATTTAGATACCCATTTGAGAGATAACCATGCATACAAACTCTGAGGGGATTTTGAGCTATTTTGGACCTTAGTCAAACTTGGTCAAACCAAGGCCTAAAATCTTGCACTTTTTTCCAATTTCTTAGAAATCAAATGTAAAAGTATACTTAGATACCCATTTAAGAGATATGCGTGCACACATATTTTTTTGAGATTTCGGGTTATTTCAGCCCTTAGTTAAGGTTGGTCAAACGAAGTTCTAAGAAATGCACTTTTCTTGACTTTCTCGAAATTGAAATTTGAAACTGTATTTAGGTATCCATTTGGTAGATAAAGCATACATGTATATTTTTGGGGATTGCGAGCCATTTTGGACATCGGTCAAACTTCGTCAAACCAAGGCCCAAAATGATGCATTATTTCCAATTTCTCAAAATTCAAATTTTAAAGTATATTTAGATACCCATTTCAAATATAGGCATTGACACCTATTTTTATGAGATTTGGAGCTATTTTGGCCCTTAATCAAGGATGGTCAAACCAAGGTTGAAAATATGCACTTTTGTCGACTTTTTCAGAATTGAAATTTGAAAGTGGATTTAGGTACCCATTTCAATAAACAAACGTACACGCCAACTTTCATAACGTTTTGAGCTATTTTCACTTCCTTTAAGTGAAACCTTATCCAAAGCGCCGATATTCCCATTTGGTAGATAAGCATGCACGCATATTTTTGCGAGATTTCTAGTTACATAAGAGTGCATAAAATATTTCATGATGTTCAGAGCTATTTTCCCTTCCTTTAGGCCAAACCTTAGCGAAATCGAATGATGGAGTTTCACTTTTGACAAAATTCTCAGAGTTGAAATTTGATCACAGATTTGGATGCCCGTTTCATATAAAAATGTGTACGCCAACTTTTGCAAAATAGCGAAAATGCACGATGGAGTTTCACTTCTTACCAATTTCTTGAAATTGAAATTTGATCATAGATTTGGATGCCCATTTGATAGAGAAGCGTGCACTCCAACTTTCGTGACACTTCGAGCTATTTTCACCCCATTTAACCCCAACCTTGGTGAAACCGCACAACGAAGTTTCACTTTCAACCAATTTCTCAGAATTAAAATTTAATCATAGATTTAAATGCGCATTTGGAAGATAAGAGTGCATGCCAATATTCACGATGTTGAGAGCTATTTTCGGCATCTTTAATCAAACCCTAACAAAACTACACGATGGAGTCTTAGCTTTGACCAAATTCTTAGAATTTAAACTTGATCATAGGTTTAGATGTATATTTGATAGATAAGCATGCACTCCAACTTTCGCGATGTTTTGAGCTATTTTGACCCCCTTTAAGCCCAACCCTATCGAAACTGCACGACGGAGTTTCACTTTTGACCAGTTTCTTAGAATTTAAATTTGATCATAAATTTGGATGCCCATTTGATGAAAAAGCGTGCATGCAAACTTTTGAGACATTCCAAAATATTTTCACCCCCTTTAAGCCCAACCTTAGCAAAACTGCACAATGGAGTTTCACGTTTGACTAATTTCTCAAAATTAAAATTTAATTGTAGATTTATTGGCGCATTTGGTAGATAAGAGTGCATGCTAGCTTTCATGATGTTCGAAGCTGTTTTGGGTGTTATTCAAGGTTGGTCAAGTAAAGTTATAAGACATGCTATTTTGTTCATTATTCAAGCTACCCATTTGAGAGATAACCATGCATAGAAACTTTCAGGGGATTTTGAGCTATTTTGGGCCTTAGGAAAACTTGGTCAAACCAAGGCCTAAAAGGTTGCATTTGTTTCCAATTTCTTAGAGCCATTTTCCCCTCCTTTAAGCCAAACCTTAGTGAAATCGAATGATGGAGTTTCACTTTTGACCAAATTCTTGGAGTCAAAATTTGATCATAGATTTGGATGCTCGTTTGATATAAAAATGTGCCCGATAACTTTTGCAATGGTCCGAGCTATTTGAACCCCTTCGAGCCCAACTGACCAATCTCACGACAGAGTTTCACTTCTGACCGATTTCTTAATTTGAAATTTGATCATAGATTTGGATGCCCGTATGATATATGGTCATGCACTCCAACTTTCACAACATTTTGAGCTATTTTCAGCCCCCTTTAACCCCAATCTTAGCGAAACCGCATGACAGAGTTTCACTCTTGACCAATTTCTCGGAATTAAAATTTTATCATAGATTTAGATGTGCATTTGGAAGATAAGAGTGCACACCAACTTTCATGATGTTCAGAGTTATTTTCGACTCTCTTAAGTCAAACCCTAAGAAAACCGCATGATGGAGTTTCGCTTTGGACCAACTTTTATGAATTGAAACATGATCATAGATTTGGATGCCCATTAGATAAACAAGCATGCATTCCAACTTTTGCAACGTTCCAATCTATTTTGACCACCTTTAAGCCCAACCCTAGCGAAAATGCATGACGAAGTTTCACTTTTGAGGAGTTTCTTATAATTGAAATTTGATCATAGATTTGAATGTCCATTAGATAGACAAGCGTGCACGCGAAATTTCGAGAGGTTCCAAAGTATTTAAGCCCCTTTAATCCCAACCTCAGCAAAACCATACAACATTGTTTCACTTTTGACTAATTTCTCAGAATTAAAATTTGATAATAGATTTATCTTAGCATTTGGTAGATAACAGTGCACACCAACTTTCACGATGTTCGAAATTATTTTGGTCATTATTCAAGGTTGGTCAAGCAAAGGTCTAAGAGATGCTATTTTTGTGACTTTCTTGTAATTGAAACTTGAAAGAGAATTTAGCATTTGAGAGATAACCATGCATACACACTTTTAGGGGATTTTGAGCTATTTTGGAACTTGGTCAAACTTGGTCAAACCAAGGCCTAAGAGGTTGCACTTTTTTACAATTTCTTAGAAATCAAATTAAAAAGTAGATTTAGATACCCATTTAAGAGGCACACATATTTTTATGAATTTCGAGTTATTTCGGTAGTTAGTTAACGTTGGTCAAACCAAGTTCTAAGAAATGCACTTTTCTTGACTTTCTTGAAATTGAAATTTGAAACTGTAATTCGGTACCCATTTGAGAGATAATCCCTACATGTATATTTTTTTGGGATTGCGAGCCATTTTGGACCTCGGTCAAACTTCATCAAACCAAGGCCTAAAACATTGCATTTTTTCCATTTTCTGAAAATTCAAATTTTAAAGTAGATTTAGATACCCATTTCAAAGATAGGCATGGACACCTATTTTTATGAGATTGCAGCTATTTTGGCCCGCATTCAAGGATGGTCAAACCAAAGTTGAAAAGATGCACTTTTTTTGACTTTTCAAGAACTGAAATTTGACAGTGGATTTAGGTACCCATTTCAATAAACAAGCGTACACGCTAACTTTTGCAATGTTCCGAGCTATTGCACTCCCTTTAAGTGAAACCTTCATGAAAGCGCACGATAAATTTTCTCTTTTGACCAATTTCTTAGAATTGAAATAAGATCATAGATTTAGATGCCCATTTGGTAGATAAGACTGCATGCCAAATTTAGTGATGTTCAGAGCTCTTTTTCCCTCCTTTAAGCCAAACCTAATCGAAATCGCATGACGTAGTTTCAATTTTCACCAAATTTTGAGAATTGAAATTTGATCATAGATTTAGATGCCCGGTTGATATACAAGTGTGCACACCAAATTTTGCAATGTTTTGAGCTATTTGGACCTGCTTTAATGCGAACTCTAGCGAAAATGCACGACGAAGTTTCACTTTTGACAATTTTCTCGCAATTAAATTTGATCATAGATTTGGATTCCCATTTGATAGACAAGTGTTCACTCCAACTTTTGCGATGCTCCGAGGTATTTTCACCCCCTTTAACCCAAACCTTTGTGAAACTGCATGACGGATTTTCACTTTTTACAAATTTCTCGGAATTAAAATTTGATCATATATTTTGAAGCACATTTGGATGATAAGTTTGCACGCCAATTTCATGATGTTCAAAGTTATTTTCAGCTCCTTTAAGCCAAACCCTAACAAAACTATACGATGGAGTTTCACTTTTGACGTACTTCTTAGAATGGAAATTTGATTATATATTTGGATGCCCATTGGATAAACAATCATGCATGCCAAATTTTGCAATGTTTTGAGCTATTATTTTTACACCTTTTAAGCCCAACCCTAGTGAAAACACACGACAGAGTTTCACTTTTGAACAGTTTCTCACAATTGATATTTGCTCATAATTTTTTATGTCCATTTGATAGACAAGCTTGCACATGAACTTTCACGACGTTGCGAAATATTTTCACCCGGTTTAAGCCCAACCTTAGAAAAACAACACAAGGGAGTTTCACTTTTTACCAATTTCTCAGAACTGAAATTGGATCGTAGATTTATCTACGCATTTGGTAAATAAGAGTGCATGCCAACTTTCATGATGTTCGGAGCTATTTTGGTCGTTATTGAAGGCTGGGCAAGCAAAGGTCTAAGAGATCATATTTTTTCGACTTTCTCATAATTGAAATTTGAAAGAGAATTTAGATACCCATTTGAGAGATAACCATGCATACAAACTCTAAGGGGATTTTGAGTTATTTTGGACCTTCGTCAAGCTTGGTCAAACCAAGGCCTAAAAGCATGCACTTTTTTCCAATTTCTTAGAAATCAAATGTAAAAGTATATTTAGATACCCATTTAAGAGATAAGTGTGCACACATATTTTTGTGAGATTTCAAGTGAAGCCCTTAGTTAAGGTTGGTCAAACAAAGTTCTAAGAAATGCACTTTTCTTGACTTTCTCGAAATTGAAATTTGAAACTATATTTAGGTATCCATTTGGTAGATAAAGCATACATGTATATTTTTTGGGGATTGCGAGCCATTTTGGGCATCGGTCAAACTTCATCAAATCAAGGCCTAAAAAGTTGCATTATTTCTAATTTCTCAAAATTCAAATTTTAAAGTAGATTTAGATACCCATTTCAAATATAGGCATTGACACCTATTTTTATGAGATTTAGAGCTTTTTTGGCCCGTAATCAAGGATGGTCAAACCAAGGTTGAAAATAGGCACTTTTGTCGACTTTTTCAAAATTAAAATTTGAAAGCGGATTTAGATACCCATTTCAATAAACAAGCGTACATGCCAAATTTCGTAACGTTTCGAGCTATTTTCACTCCCTTTAAGTGCAACCTTATCGAAAGCGCCAATATGCCCATTTGGTAGATAAGCGTGCACACTTATTTTTACAAGATTCTAGTTAGATAAGAGTGCATGAAAATTTTCGTGATGTTCAGAGCTATTTTTCGCTCCTTTAAGCCAAACCTTAGCGAAATCGAATGATGGGGTTTCACTTTTGATGCCTGTTTGATATAAAAACGTGCATGCCAACTTTTGTAATGGTCTGAGCTATTTGGACCCCTTCGAGCCCAACTCTAGCGAAAAATGCACGATGGAGTTTCGCTTCTCACGAATTTCTCAGAATTGAAATTTGATAATAGATTTGGATGCCCGATTGATTAATAACCATGCACTCCAACTTTCATGATGTTTTGAGCTATTTTCACCCCCTTTAACCCCAATCTTAGCGAAACCACATGACAGAGTTTCACTCTTGACCAATTTCTCGGAATTAAAATTTGATCATAGATTTAGATGCGCATTTGGAAGATAAGAGTGCACGCCAACTTTCATGATGTTCAGAGTTATTTTTGACTCCTTTAAGCCAAACTATAACAAAACCAGACGATGGAGTTTCGCTTTTGACCAAATTCTATGAATTGAAACTTGATCATATATTTGGATGCCCATTAGATAAACAAGCATGCATGCCAACTTTTGCAGCGTTCCAAGCTATTTTGACCACCTTTAAGCCCAACACTAGCGAAAACGCATGACGAAGTTTCACTTTTGAGTAGTTTCTTATAATTGAAATTTGATCATAGATTTGAATGCGCATTTGATAGACAAGCATGCAAGCAAAATTTTGAGACGTTCCAAAATATTTCACCCCGTTTAATCCCAACCTCAGTAAAACCATACAACAGAGTTTCACTTTTGACTAATTTCTAAGAATTAAAATTTAATCGTAGATTTATCTTAGCATTTGGTAGATAACGGTGCACACCAACTTTTACGATGTTCAAAGTTATTTTGGTCATTATTAGAGGTTGGTCAAGCAAAGGTGTAAGAGATGCTATTTTTCTGACTTTCCTATAATTGAAATTTGAAAGAGAATTTAGGTACCCATTTGAGAGATAACCATGCATACACACTTTTAGGGGATTTTGAGCTATTTTGGAACTTGGTCAAACTTGGTCAAACCAAGGCCTAAAAGGTTCCTTTTTTTTCCAATTTCTTAGATATCAAATTTAAAATTAGATATAGATGCCCATTTAAGAGGCACACATATTTTTGTGAATTTCGAGTTATTTCGGCACATAGTTAAGGTTGGTCAAACCAAGTTCTAAGAAATGCACTTTTCTTGACTTTCTTGAAATTGAAATTTCAAACTATATTTATATGTATATTTTTTTGGGATTGCGAGCCATTTTGGACATCGGTCAAACTTTGTCAAACCAAGGCCTAAAATGTTGCATTTTTTCCATTTTCTGAAAATTCAAATTTTAAAGTAGATTTAGATACCCATTTCAAATATAGGAATTGACACCTATTTTTGTGAGATTTGGAGCTATTTTGTCCCTTAATCAAGGATGGTCAAACCAAGGTTGAAAATAGGCACTTTTGTCGACTTTTTTAGAATTGAAATTTGAAAGTGGATTTAGGTACACATTTCAATAAACAAGCGTACACGCCAACTTTCATAACGTTTCGAGCTATTTTCACGCCCTTTAAGTGCAACCTTAGTGAAAGCACCGATATGCCCATTTGGTAGATAAGAGTGCACACATATTTTGTGAGATTTCTAGTTAGATAAGATTGCATGCAAATTTTCGTGATGTTCAGAGCTAGTTTGCCCTCCTTTATGCCAAACCTTAGCGAAATTGAATGATGGAGTTTCTCTTTTGACCAAATTCTCAGAGTTGAAATTTGATCATAGATTTGGATTCCTGTTTGATATAAAAATGTGCAAGCCAAATTTTGTAATGTTTCGATCTATTTGGACCCCTTTGAGCCCAATTCTAGTGAAAATGCACGACGGAGATTCACTTCTAACCAATATCTCGGAATTGAAATTTGATCATAGATTTAGATGCCTATTTGATAGAGAATCATGCACTCCAACTTTTGTGATACTTCGAGCTATTTTCACCCCCTTTAACCCCAACCTTGGAAAAACCGCACAACAAAGTTTCACTCTTAACCAATTTCTTGGAATTAAAATTTAATCATAGAGTTAAATGCGCATTTGGAAGTTAAGAGTGGATGCCAACTTTGATGATGTTGAGAGCTATTTTCAGCATCTGTAAGCCAGACCCTAACAAAACTGCATGATGGAGTCTCAACTTTGAACAAATTCTCAGAATTGAAACTTGATCATAGGTTTGGATGCATATTGGATAGACAAGCATGCACGCCAATTTTCGTGACGTTTTGAGCTATTTTCACCCCATGTAAGCCCAACCCTATTTATCAGCGCATTTGGTAGATAAGAATGAATGCTAACTTTCATGATGTTCGTAGTTATTTTGGTCGTTATTCAAGGTTGGTAAAGTAAAGGTCTAAGAGATGTTATTTTTTCGGCTTTCTTGTAATTGAAATTTGAAAGAGAATTTAGGTACCAATTTGAGAGATAAACATGCATACAATCTTTCAGGGGATTTTGAGCTATTTTGGACCTTAGACAAACTTGGTGAAACCAAGGCCTAAAAGGTTGCATTTTTCCCCTTCGAGCCCAACTCTAGCGAAAATGCACGACAAAGTTTCACTTCTGACCAATTTCTCAGAATTGAAATTTGATCATAGTTTGGATACCCATTTGATAGATGGTCGTGCACTCCAACTTTCACGACATTTTGAGCTATTTTCACTCGGTTTAACCCCAATCTTAGTAAAATCGCATGATGGAGTTTCACTCTTGACCAATTTCTCAGAATTAAAATTTGATCATAGATTTAGATGTGCATTTGGAAGATAAGAGTGTATGCCAACTTTCATGATGTTCAGAGTTATTTTCGACTCCTTTAAGCCAAACCCTAACAAAACCGCACGATGGAGTTTTATTTTTGACCAACTTCTAAGAATTGAAACTTGATCATAGATTTGGATGCCCATTAGATAAACAAGCATGAACTCCAACTTTCTCAATGTTCCAAGCTATTTTGACAACCTTTAAACCCAACCTTAGCGAAAACGCATGACGAAGTTTCACTTTTGAGCAGTTTCTTATAATTTAAATTTGATCATAGATTTGAATGCCCATTTTATAGACAAGCGTGCATGTGAAATTTTGAGACGTTCCAAAATATTTAACGCCATTTAATCCCAACCTCAGCAAAACCATACAACAGAGTTTCACTTTTGACTAATTTCTCAGAATTAAAATTTGATCGTACATTTATCTTAGCATTTAGTAGATAACAATCCATACCAAATTTCACTTTGTTCGAAGTTATTTTGGTCGTTATTCAAGGTTGGTCAAGCAAAGGTCTAAGAGATGCTATTTTTCTGACTTTCTTGTAATTGAAATTTGAAAGAGAATTTAGGTACCCATTTGAGAGAAAACCATACATACACACTTTCAGGGGATTTCGAGCAATTTTGGACCTTGGTCCAACCTGGTTAAACCAAGGCCTAAAAGGTTGCACTTTTTTCTAATTTATTAGAAATCAAATTTAAAAGTAGATTTAGATAACCATTTAAGAGGCACACATATTTTTACGAATTTCGAGTCATTTTGACACCTAGTTAAGGTTGGTCAAACCAAGTTCTAAGAGATGCACTTTTATTGATTTTCTCAAAATTGAAATATGAAACTCTATTTAGGTACCCATTTGAGAGATAATCCCTACATGTAGATTTTTTGGGGATTGCAAGTCATTTTGGATCTCGGTCAAACTTCGTCAAACCAAGGCCTAAAACATTGCATTTTTTCCATTTTCTTAATATTCAGATTCTAAAGTAGATTTAGATACCCATTTCAAAGATAGGCATGGACACCTATTTTTATGAGATTTGGAGCTATTTTTGGCCCTCATTCAAGGATCTTCAAACAAAAGTTGAAAAGATGCACTTTTGTTAACTTTTTCAAAAGTGAAATTTGAAACTAGATTTAGGTACCCATTTCAATAAACAAGTGTACGGCTAACTTTTGTGACGTTCCGAGCTATTTCACTCGCTTTAAGTGAAACCTTAGCGAAACCGTATGATACAGTTTCTCTTTTGACAAATGTCTTAGAATTGAAATATGATCATAGATTTAGATTCCCATTTGGTAGATAAGAGTGCATGCCAAATTTAGTGATGTTCAGAGCTCTTTTTTCCTTCTTTAAGCCAAACCTTAGCGAAACCGCATGACGGAGTTTCAATTTCGACAAAATTCCCAAAGTTGAAATTTGATCATAGATTTGGATGCCCGTTTGATATACAAGCGTGCACACCAAATTCTGCAATGTTTCAAGCTATTTGGACCCGCTTTAAAATGAACTCTAGTGAAAATGCACGACGAAGTTTCACTTTTGACAATTTTCTCACAATTGAAATTTGATCATAGATTTTGATGCCCATTTGATAGACAAGTGTACACTCCAACGTTCGCTTCGTTCCGAGCTATTTTCACCCCCTTTAACCCCAACCTTTGTTAAACCGCATGATGGAGTTTCACTTTTTACAAATTTCTCGGAATTAAAATTTGCTCACATCTTTTGATGCACATTTGGATGATAAGCATGCACGCCAACTTTCACGATGTTCAGAGTTATTTTTAGCTCCTTTAAACCAAACCATAACAAAACTATACGACGGAGTTTCACTTTTGACGTACTTCTTAGAATGGAAAGTTGATCATATATTTGGATGCCTATTGGATAAACAATCATGCACGCCAAATTTTGCAACGTTTCGAGCTATTATTTTAACCCCTTTTAAGCCCAACCCTAGTGAAACTGCATGACAGAGTTTCACTTTTGAGCAGTTTCTCAAAATTTAAATTTGCTCATAGATTTGGATTTCCATTTGATAGACAAGCTTGCACATGAACTTTCACGATGTTGCAAAATATTTTCACCTGCTTTAAGCCCAACCTTAGAAAAACAACAAAAGGGAGTTTTACTTTTGACCAATTTCTCAGAATTAAAATTTTATCATAGATTTATCTGCGCATTTGGTAGATACGAGTGCATGCCAACTTTCACTATGTTCGGAGCTATTTTGGTCATTATTCAAGGCTTGTCAAGCAAAGGTCTAAGAGATTGTATTTTTCCGACATTCTCATAATTGAAATTTGAAAGAGAATTTAGATACCCATTTGAGAGATAACCATGCATACAAACTCTGAGGGTATTTCGAGTTATTTTGGACCTTAGTCAAACTTGGTCAATCCAAGGCCTAAAAGCTTGCAATTTTTTCCAATTTCTTAGAAATAAAATGTAAAAGTACATTTAGATACCCATTCAAGAGATAAGCGTGCACACATATTTTTGTGAGATTTCGGGTTATTTCAGGCCTTAGTTAAGGTGGTCAAACGAAGTTCTAAGAAATGCACTTTTCTTCACTTTCTCGAAATTGAAATTTGAAATTGTATATAGGTATCCATTTGTCAGATTTGGAGCTATTTGGGCCCTTAATCAAGGATGGTCAAACCAAGGTTGAAAACATGCACTTTTGTCGACTTTTTTAGAATTGAAATTTGAAAGTGGATTTAGGTACCCGCTTTAATTAAAAAAATAAAATATAAAAAATATTATACTCATAAATATACAACCATATTAGGGCAGTGCTCACAATTTTACAAACTAAGTAGTAAAATTCAATTGACTTTAGTAAAAGGAAATTATAAAACCAAGAACATATAAAATTTAATAAAACCTAGTAGGGAAAAAATAAACTTCAATAATAGATTTATTATTGGTCGACCAAGGAAAAGATCATGTCTCGTGCTCACTTTGACAAAATACAACTAGCACGAAATTGGAAATTTTCACTTTTTCCAATTTCTTAGAAATCAAATTTAAAAGTAGATTTAGATACCCATTTAACATGCACACATATTTTTGTGAATTTCGACTTATTTCGGCACTTAGTTAAGGTTGGTCAAACCAAGTTCTAAGAAATGCACTTTTCTTGACTTTCTCGAAATTGAAATTTGAAACTGTATTTAGGTACCCATTTGAGAGATAATCCCTACATGTAGATTTGTTTGGGATTGCGAGCCATTTTGGACCTCGGTCAAACTTCGTCAAACCAGGGCCTAACACGTTGCATTTTTTCCATTTTCTGAAAATTCAAATTTTAATGTAGATTTAGATACCTATTTCAAAGATAAGCATGGACACCTATTTTTATGAGATTTGGAGCTATTTTGGCCCTCATTCAAGGATGGTCAAACAAAAGTTGAAAAGATACACTTTTGTTGACTTTTTCAGAAGTGAAATTTGAAAGTGGATTTAGGTACCCATTTCAATAAACAAGCGTACATGCTAACTTTCACGACGTTCTGACCTATTTCACTCCCTTTAAGTGCAACCTTAGCACGATAAAATTTCTCTTTTGACCAGTTTCTTAGAATTGAAATATTATCATGGATTTAGATGTCGATTTGGTAGATAAGAGTGCATGCCAAATTTAGTGATGTTCAGAGCTGTTTTTCCTTCCTTTAAGCGAAACCGCATGACGGAGTTTCACTTTTGACCAAATTCCATGAATTGAAATTTGAACATAGATTTGGATGCCCATTTGGTATACAAGCGTGCATGCCAAATTTTGCAATGTTTCGAGCTATTTGGAGCCGCTTTAAGCCGAACTCTAGTGAAAATGCATGACAAAGTTTCACTTTTGATAATTTTCACGCAATTGAAATTTGATCATAGATTTGGATGCCCATTTGATAGACAAGCGTGCACTCCAAATTTCATGACGTTTTGAGCTATCTTCACCCCCTTTAACCCCAACCTTTCCGAAATCGCACAACAGAGTTTCACTTTTACAAGTTTCTAGGAATTAAAATTAGATCATATCTTTTGATGGAGTTTCACTTTTGACGTACTTCTTAGAATGGAAACTTGATCATAGATTTGGATGCCCATTGGATAAGCAATCATGCATGCCAAATTTTGCAACGTTTCGAGATATTATTTTGACCCCTTTTAAGCCCCACCGTAGTGAAACCGCAAGATAGAGTTTCACTTTTGAGCAGTTTCTCATAATTGAAATTTGTTGATAGATTTGGATGTCATTTGATAGACAAGCTTGCACATGAAATTTCATGACATTGTGAAATATTTTCACTGGCTTTAAGTCGAACCTTAGGAAAACAACACAACAGAGTTTCACTTTTGACCAATTTCTCAGAATTAAAATTTGATCATAGATTTATCTGTGCATTTGGTAGATAAGAGTGCATGCCAACTTTCACGATGTTTGGAGTTATTTTGGTCGTTATTCAAGGCTGGTCAAGCAAAGGTCTACGAGATCATATTTTCCTGAATTTCTCATAATTGAAATTTGAAAGAGAATTTAGATACCAATTTGAGAGATAACCATGCATACAAACTCTGAGGGGATTTCGAGCTATTTTGGAACTTAGTCAAACTTGGTCAAACCAAGGCCTAAAAGCTTGCACTTTTTTCCAATTACTTAGAAATCAAATGTAAAAGTATATTTAGATAACCATTTAAGAGATAAGCGTGCACACATATTTTTGTGAGATTTCATGTTATTTCAACCCTAAGTTAAGGTTGGTCAAATGAAGTTCCAAGAAATGCACTTTTCTTAAATTTCTCGAAATTGAAATTTGAAACTGTATTTAGATATCCATTTGGTAGATAAATCACATGTGCATATTTTTTGGGGATTGCGAGCCATTTTGAACATCGTTCAAACTTCGTCAAACCAAGGCCTAAAATGTTGCATTATTTCCAATTTCTCAAAATTCAAATTTTTAAGTAGATTTAGATACCCATTTCAAATATAGGCATTGACACCTATTTTTATGAAATTTGGAACTATTTTGGCCCTTAATCAAGGATGGTCAAACCAAGGTTGAAAATACGCCCTTTTGTTGACTTTTTCAGAATTGAAATTTCAAAGTGGATTTAGGTACCTATTTCAATAAACAAGCGTACACGCCAACTTTCGAAACGTTCCAAGCTATTTTCACTCCCTTTAAGTGCAACCTTATCAAAAGCGCTGATATGCCCATTTGGTAGATAAGCATGCACACATATTTTTGCAAGATTTCTAGTTAGATAAGAGTGCATGAAAATTTGCTTGATGTTCAGAGCTATTTTCCCCTCCTTTAAGTGAAATCGAATGATGGAATTTCAGTTTTGACCAAATTCTCGGAGTTGAAATTTGATCATATATTTGGATGCCTGTCTGATATAAAAATGTGCATGCCATCTTTTGCAATGTTTCGAGCTATTTAGACCCCTTTGAGCCCAACTCTAGAAAAAATGCAGCACGCAGTTTCACTTCTGACCAATTTCTCGAAATTGAAATTTGATCATAGATTTGAATGCCCATTTGATAGAGAAGCATGCACTCCAATTTTCGCAACACTCTGAGCTATTTTCACCCCCTTTAACCCCAACCTTGGTGAAACCGCACAATGGAGTTTCCCTTTTAACTAATTTCTTGCAATTAAAATTTGATCATAGATTTAAATGCAAATTTGGAAGATAAGACTGCATGCCAACTTTCATGATGTTGAAGCTATTTTCGGCATCTTTAAGCCAAACCCTAACAAAACTGCACGATGGAGTCTCTGCTTTGACCAAATTCTTAGAATTGAAACTTTATGATAGGTTTGGATGCATATTAGATAGACAAGCATGCACGCCAACTTTTGCGACGTTCCGAGCTATTTTAACCCTCTTTAATCCAAACCTTGTCGAAACTGCATGACGGAGTTTCACTTTTGAACAGTTTCTTAGAATTTAAATTTGATCATAAATTTGGATGACCATTTGATGAACAAGCATGCATGCAAACTTTTGAGACATTCCAAAATATTTTCACCCCCTTTATTCCCAACCTTAGCAAAACCGAACAACGAAGTTTCACAACGAAGTTTCACATTTGAGAGATAACCATGCATACAAACTTTTAGGGGATTTTGAGCTATTTGTTTCCAATTTCTCAGAGCCAAAAGGTTGTTTCAAGCTAAAAGGTTGCATTTGTTTCCAATTTCTCAGAGCCATTTTCCCCTCTATTAAGCCAAACCTTAGCGAAATCGAATGATGGAGTTTCACTTTTGACCAAATTCTCGGAGTTGAAATTTGATCATCGATTTGGATGCCCGTTCGATATAAAAACATGCATGCCAACTTTTGCAATGGTTTGAGCTATTTGGACCCCTTCGAGCCCAACTCTAGTTAAAATACACGACAGATTTTCACTTCTGATCACTTTCTCATAATTGAAATTTGATCATAGATTTGGATTCCCGTTTGATAGATAACCATGCACTCAACCTTTCGCGATGTTTTGAGTTATTTTCACCCCCTTTAACCCCAATCTTAGTGAAACCGCATGACGGAGTTTCACTCTTGACCAATTTCTCAGAATTGAAATTTGATCATAGATTTAGAAGCGCATTTGGAAGATAAGAGTGCACGCCAACTTTCATGATGTTGTTCAGAGTTATTTTCAACTCCTTTAAGCCAAACCCTAACAAAACTGCACGATGGAATTTTTCTTTTGACCAACTTCTAAGAATTGAAACTTGATCATAGATTTGGATGCCCATTAGATAAAAAAGCATGCACACCAACTTTCGCAACGTTCCAAGCTATTTTGACCACCCTTAAGACCAACCCTAGCAAAAACGCATGACGAAGTTTCACTTTTGAGCAGTTTCTTATCATTGAAATTTGATTATAGATATGAATGACCATCTGATAGACAAGTGTGCACACAAAATTTCGAGATGCTCCAAAATATTTGACACCTTTTAATCCCAACCTCAACAAAACCATACAACAGAGTTTCACTTTTCACTTATTTCTCAAAATTAAAATTTGATTGTAGATTTATCTTAGGATTTGGTAGATAACAGCGCACACCAACTTTCACGATGTTCGAAGTTATTTTGGTCATTATTCAAGGTTGGTCAAGCAAAGGTCTAAGAGATGCTATTTTTCCGACTTTCTTGTAATTGAAATTTGAAAGAGAATTTAGGTACCCATTTGAGAGATAACCATGCATACACACTTTCATGGGATTTTGAGTTATTTTGGACCTTGGTCAAAATTGGTCAAACCAAGGCCTAAAAGTCCAATTTCTTAGAAATCAAATTTAAAAGTAAATTTAGATACCCATTTAAGAGGCACACATATTTTTGTGAATTTCGAGTTATTTCGACACTTAGTTAAGTTTGGTCAAACCAAGTTCTAAGAAATGCACTTTTCTTGACTTTCTCAAAATTGAAATTTGAAACTATATTTAGGTACCCATTTGAGAGATAATCCCTACATGTATATTTTTTTGGGATTGCGAGCCATTTTGGACCTCGGACAAAATTCTTCAAACCAAGGCCTAAAACGTTGCAATTTTTCCATTTTCTAAAAATTCAAATTTTAAAGAACATTTAGATACCCATTTCAAAGATAGCCATGGACACCTATTTTTATGAGATTTGGAGCTGTTTTGGCCCTCAATCAAGGATGGTCAAACAAAAGTTGAAAAGATCGACTTTTGTGGACTTTTTCAGAAGTGAAATTTGAAAGTGGATTTAGGTACCCATTTCAATAAAGAAGTGTACACGCTAACTTTCACGAAGTTCTGGGCTATTTCACTCCCTTTAAGTGCAACCTTAGCACAATAAAGTTTCTCTTTTGATAAATTTATTAGAATTGAAATATGATCATAGATTTACATGCCCATTGGGTAGATAAGAGTGCATGCCAATTGAAATTTGATCATAGATTTGGATGCCCATTTGATAGACAAGCGTGCACTCCAACTTTCGCGACGTTTCGAGGTATTTTCACCCTCTTTAACCCCAACCTTTTCGAAACCACACGACGGAGTTTCACTTTTTACAAATTTCTTGGAATGAAAATTTGATCATATCTTTTGATGCACATTTGGATGATAAGTGTGCATGCCAACTTTCATGATGTTCAGAGTTATTTTGAGCTCCTTTAAGCCAAACCCTAACAAAACTGTACGATAGAGTTTCACTTTTGACGTACTTCTTAGAATGGAAATTTGATCATATATTTGGATGCCCATTGGATAAACAATCATGCACACCAAATTTTGCAACGTTTCGAGCTATTATTTTGACCCCTTTTAAGCCCAACCATAGTGAAACCGCACAACAGAGTTTCCCTTTTGAGCAGTTTCTCACAATTGAAATTTGGTCATAGATTTGGATGTCCATTTGATAGACAAGCTTGCACATGAACTTTCATGATGTTGCAAAATATTTTCACCCACTTTAAGCCCAACCTTAGCAAAACAACACAAGGGAGTTTCACTTTTGACCAATTTCTTAGAATTAAATATTGACGATAGATTTATCTGCGCATTTGGTAGATAATATTTTTCTGACTTTCTCATGATTGAAATTTGAAAGACAATTTAGATACCCATTTGAGAGATAACCATGCATACAAACTCTGAGGGGATTTCGAGATATTTCGGACCTTAGTCAAACTTGGTCAAACCAAGGCCTAAAAGCTTCCACTTTTTTCAAATTTCTTAGAAATCAAATGTAAAAGTTTATTTAGATACCCATTTTAGAGATAAGCGTGCACACATATTTTTGTGAGATTTCGGGTTATTTCAGCCCTTAGTTAAGGTTGGTCAAACGAATTTCTAAGAAATGCACTTTTCTTGACTTTCTCGGAATTGAAATTTGAAACTGTATTTAGGTATCCATTTGGTAGATAAAGCATACATGTATATTTTTTGGGGATTGCGAGCCGTTTTGGACATCGGTCAGACTTCCTCAAACCAAGGCCTAAAACGTTGCATTATTTCCAATTTCTCAAAATTCAAATTTTAAATTAGATTTAGATGCCGATTTCAAATATAGGCATTGACACCTATTTTTATGATATTTGGAGCTATTTTGGCCCTTAATCAAGGACGGCCAAACCAAGGTTGAAAATAATCAGTTTTGTCGACTTTTTCAGAAGTGAAATTTGAAAGTGGATTTAGGTACCCATTTCAATAAACAAGCGTACACGCCAACTTTCGTAAAGTTCCAAGCTATTTTCACTCCCTTTAAGTGCAACCTTAGTGAAAGTGCCAATATGCCCTTTTGGTAGATAAGTGTGCACACATATTTTTATGAGATTTCTAGTTAGATAAGAGTGCATGAAAATTTTCATGATGTTCAGAGCTATTTTCCCCTCCTTTAAGCCAAACCTTAGCGAAATCGAATGTTGGAGTTTCACTTTTGACCAAATTCTCGGAGTTGGAATTTGATCATAGATTTGGATTCCCATTTGATATAAAATGTGCACACCAACTTTTGCAATGTTCCAAGCTATTTGGACCCGTTTGAGCCCAACTCTAGCGAAAATGCACGACGGAGTTTCACTTCTGCCCAATTTCTCGGAATTGATATTTGATCATAGATTTGGATGCCCATTTGATAGAGAATCGTGTACTCCAACTTTCATGACACTCCGAGTTATTTTCACCCCCTTTAACCCCAACCTTGGTGAAATCGCACAACAGAGTTTCACTTTTAACCAATTTCTTGGAATTAAAATTTAATCATAGATTTAAATGCGCATTTGGAAGATAAGAGTGCATGCCAACTTTCACGATGTTAAGAGCTATTTTTGGGATCTTTAAGCAAAACACTAACAAAACTGCACGATGGAGTCTCCGCTTTGAGGAAATCCTCAGAATTGAAACTTGATCGTAGGTTTGGATGCATATTGGATAGAAATCATGCACACCAACTTTCATGACGTTTCGAGCTATTCTGACCCCCTTTAAGCACAACCCTATCGAAACCGCACAATGGAGTTTCACTTTTGAGAAGTTTCTTAGAATTTAAATTTGATCATAAATTTGGATGCCCATTTTGATGAACAAGTGTGCATGCAAACTTTTGAGACATTCCAAAATATTTGCACCCCCTTTAATCCCAACCTTAGCAAAACAGCACAATGGAGTTTCACGTTTGACTAATTTCTCAAAATTAAAATTTAATCATAGATTTATCGACGCATTTGGTAGATAAGAGTGCATGCTAACTTTGATGATGTTTGGAGCTATTTTGGTCGTTATTCAAGGTTGGTCAATTAAAGGTCTAAGAGTTGTTATTTTTTCGGCTTTCTTGTAATTGAAATTTGAAGGAGAATTTAGGTACCCATTTGAGAGATAACCATGCATACAAACTCTCAGGGTATTTCGAGCTATTTTGCACATTAGGAAAACTTGGTAAAACCAAGGCCTAAAATGTTGCGTTTGTTTCCAATTTCTCAGAGCCATTTTCCCCTCCTTTAAGCCAAACCTTAGCGAAATCGAATGATGGAGTTTCACTTTTGACCAAATTCTCGGAGTTGAAATTTGATCTAGATTTGGATGCTCGTTTGATATAAAAACGTGCATGCCAAGTTTTGCAATGGTCTGAGCTATTTGGACCCCTTTGAGCCCAACTCTAGTGAAGATGCGCGATGAAGTTTCACTTCTGAAATATTTCTTAGAATTGAAATTTGATCATAGATTTGGTTGCCCGTTTGATACATAACCGAGCACTCCAACTTTCGCGATGTTTTGAGCTATTTTCACCCCCTTTAACCCCAATCTTAGCGAAACCTCATGATGGAGTTTCACTCTTGACCATTTTCTCAGAATTAAAATTTGATCATAGATTCAGATGCGCATTTGGAAGATAAGAGTGCACGCCCACTTTCATGATGTTCAGAGTTATTTTCGACTCCTTTAAGCCAAACCTTAACGAAAATGCATGATGGAGTTTCCCTTTTGACCAAATTCTAAGAATTGAATCTTGATCATAGATTTGGATGCCCATTAGATAAACAAGCATGCACGCCAACTTTCACAATGTTCCAAGCTATTTTGACCACCTTTAAGCCCAACCCTAGCGAAAATGCATGACGAAGTTTCAGTTTTGAGTAGTTTCTTATAAATTAAATGTGATCATAGATTTGAATGCCCATTTGATAGCAAGCATGCACGTAAAATTTTGAGACGTTCCAAAATATTTCATCCCCTTTAATCCTAACCTCAGCAAAATCATACAACAGAGTTCCACTTTTGACTAATTTCTCAGAATTAAAATTTGATCATAGATTTATCTTAGCATTTGGTAGATAACAGTGCACACCAACTTTCACGATGTTCGAAGTTATTTTGGTCGTTATTCAAGGTTGGTCAAGCAAAGGTCTACGAGATGCTATTTTTCTGACTTTCTTGTAATTGAAATTTGAAAGAGAATTTAGGTACCCATTTGAGAGATAACCATGCATACACACTTTCAGGGGATTTCGAGCTATTTTGGACCTAGGTCAAACTTGGTCAAACCAAGGCCTAAACGTCCAATTTCTTAGAAATCAAATTTAAAATTAGATTTAAATACCCATTTAAGAGGCACATATATTTTTGCAAATTTCGAGTTATTTCAGCACTTAGTTAAGGTTGGTCAAACCAAGTTCTAATAAACGCACTTTTCTTGACTTTCTCGAAATTGCAATTTGAAACTGTATTTAGGTACCCATTTGAAAGATAATCCCTACATGTAGATTTTTTTGGGATTCCGAGCCATTTTGGACCTCGGTCAAACGCCGTCAAACCAAGGCCTAAAACGTTGCATTTTTTCCATTTTTTGAAAATTCAAATTTTAGAGTAGATTTAGATACCCGTTTCAAGGATAGCCATGGACACCTTTTTTTATGAGATTTGGAGCTATTTTGGCCCTCATTCAAGTATGGTCAAACAAAAGTTGAAAAGCTGCACTTTTGTGGAATTTTTCAAAAGTGAAATTTGAAAGTGGATTTAGGTACCCATTTAAATAAACAAGCGTACACCCCTACTTTCACAAAGTTTCGACCTATTTCACTCCCTTTAAGTGCAACCTTAGCATGATAAATTTTCTTTTTTGACCGATTTCTTATAATTGAAATATGATCATAGATTTAGATGGCTATTTGGTATATAAGAGTGCATGCCAAATTTAGTGATGTTCAGAGCTCTTTTTCCCTCCTTTAAGCCAAATCTTAGCAAAACCGCATGACGAAGTTTCACTTTTGACCAAATTCCCAAAATTGAAATTTGATCATAGATTTGGATGCCTGTTTGATATACAAGCATGCACACCAAATTTTGCAATGTTTCGAGCAATGTTTCACTTTTGACAATTTTCTCGCAATTGAAATTTGATCATAAATTTGGATGCCCATTTGATAGACAAGTGTGCACTCCAACTTTTGCGACGTTTCGAGCTATTTTTACCACCTTTAACCCCAACCTTTGCGAAACCGCACGACTAAGTTTCAATTTTTACAAATATCTTGGAATTAAAATTTGATCATATCGTCTGATGTGCATTTGGATGATAAGTGTGCACGCCAACTTTCACGATGTTCAAAGTTATTTTCAGCTCCTTTAGGCCAAACCCTAACAAAACTGTACGATGGAGTTTCACTTTTGACGTAGTTCTTAAAATGGTAACTTGAACATAGATTTGGATGCCCATTGGATTAACAATCATTCACGCCAAATTTTGCAACATTCTGAGCTATTATTTTGACCCCTTTTAAGCCCAACCGAAGTGAAACCGCACGACATAGTTTCACTTTTGAGCAGTTTCTTAGAATTGAAATTTTCTCATAGATTTGGATGTCCATTTGATAGACAAGCTTGCACATGAAATTTCATGATGTTGTAAAATATTTTCACCTACTTTAAGCCCAACCTTATCAAAACAACACAAGGGAGTTTCACTTTTGACCAATTTCTCAGAATTAAAATTTGATTGTAGATTATCTGTGCATTCAAGTAAAGGTCTAAGATATCATATTTTTCCGACTTTCTCATAATTGAAATTTGAAAGGGAATTTAGATACCCATTTGAGAGATAACCATGCATACAAACTCTGAGGGGATTTCGAGCTATTTTCAACCTAAGTCAAACTTGGTCAAACCAAGGCTAAAAAGCTTGCACTTTTTTCCAATTTTCTTAGAAATCAAATGTAAAAGTATATTTAGATACTCATTTAAGAGATAAGCGTGCACACATATTTTTGTGAGATTTCGGGTTATTTCAGCCCTTAGTTAAGGTTGGTCAAACAAAGTTCTAAGAAATGCACTTTTCTTGACTTTCTTGAAATTGAAATTTGAAACTGTATTTAGGTATCCATTTGGTAGATAAAGCATACATGTATATTTTTGGGGGATTGCAATCCATTTTGGACATCGGTCAAACTTCATCAAACCAAGGCCTAAAACGTTGCATTATTTCCAATTTCTCAAATTCAAATTTTAAAGTAGATTTAGATACCCATTTCAAATATAGGCATTGACACCTATTTTTATGAGATTTGGAGCTATTTTGGCCCTTAATCACGTATGGTCAAACCAAGGTTGAAAATATGCACTTTTGTCGACTTTTTCAAAATTGAAATTTGAAAGTGGATTTAGGTACCCATTTCAATAAACAATTGTACACACCAACTTTCGTAACGTTCCGAGCTATTTTCACTCCCTTTAAGTGCAACCTTAGCGAAAGCGCTGATATGCCCATTTGGTAGATGCTTACATACTTTTGCGAGATTTCTAGTTAGATAAGAGTGCATGAAATTTTTTGTGATGTTCAAACCTATTTTTCCCTGCTTTAAGGAAAACCTTAGCGAAATCGGATGATGGAGTTTCACTTTTGACCAAATTCTCGAAGTTGAAATTTGATCATAGATTTGGATGCCCGTTTGATATAAAAACATGCATGCCTACTTTTGCAATGTTTCAAGCTATTTGGAACCCTTTGAGCCCAACTCTAGCGAAAATGCATGACGTCGTTTCACTTCTGACCAATTTCGCTGAATTGAAATTTGACCATAGATTTGGATGCCCATTTGATAGAGAAGCGTGCACTCCAACTTTTGCAACACTCTGAGCTATTTTCACCCCCTTAACCACAACCTTGGTGAAACCAAACAACGAAGTTCCACTTTTAACCAATTTCTTGGAATTAATATTTAATCATAGATTTAAATGCGCATTTGGAAGATAAGAGTGCATGCCAACTTTCACATTGTTGAGAGCTATTTTCGAAATCTTTAAGCCAAACCCTAACAAAATTGCACGATGGAGTCTTAGCTTTGACAAAATTCTCAAAATTGAAACTTGATGATAGGTTTGGATGCATATTGGACATACAAGCACGGACGCCAACTTTCGCAACGTTTCGAGCTATTTTGACCCCCTTTAATCCCAACCCTATCGAAACCGCACGACGGAGTTTCACATTTGAGCAGTTTCTTAGAATTTAAATTTGATCATAAATTTGGATGCCCATTTGATGAACAAGAATGCATGCAAACTTTTGAGACATTCCAAAATATTTTCACCCTCTTTAAGCCCAACCTTAGCAAAACCGCACAACGGAGTTTCACGTTTGACTAATTTCTCAAAATTAAAATTTAATCGTAGATTTATCAATGCATATGGTAGAAAAGAGTGCATGCTAACTTTCATGATGTTCAGAGATATTTTGGTCATTATTAAAGGTTGGTCAAGTAAAGGTATAAGAGATGTTATTTTCTCGGCTTTCTTGTAATTGAAATTTGAAAGAGAATTTAGGTACCCATTTGAGAGATAACCATGCATACAAACTTTCAGGGGATTTTGAGCTATTTTGGACCTTAGGCACACTTGGTGAAACCAAGGCCAAAAAGGTTGCATTTGTTTCCAATTTCTCAGAGCCATTTTCTCCTCCTTTAAGCTAAACCATAGTGAAATCAAATGATGGAGTTTCACTTCTGGCCAAACGTGCACACCAAGTTTTGGAATGGTCCAAGCTATTTGGACCCCTTTGAGCCCAACCCTGGCAAAAATGCATGACAGAGTTTCACTTCTGACCAATTTCTCAAAATTGAAATTTGATCATAGATTTGGATGCTCGTTTGATAGATGCTTGTGCACTCCAACTTTCACAATGTGTTGGGATATTTTCACCCCCTTTAACCCCAATCTTAGCGAAATCGCATGACAGAGTTTCATTCTTGACCAATTTCTCAGAATTAAAATTTGATCAGAGATTTAGATGTGCATTTGGAAGATAAGAGTGCATGCCAACTTTCATGATGTTCAAAGTTATTTTCGACTCCTTCAAGCCAAATCCTAACAAAACCGGATGATGGAGTTTCACTTTTGACCAACTTCTTAGAATTGAAGCTTGATCATAGATTTGGATGCCCATTAGATAAAGAAGCATGCATGGAAACTTTAACAATGTTCCAAGCTATTTTGAACACCTTTAAGCCCAACCCTAGCGAAAACGCATGACGAACTTTCACTTTTGAGCAGTTTCTTATAATTGAAATTTGATCATAGATTTGAATTCCCATTTGATAGACAAGCGTGCACGCGAAATTTTGACAGGTTCCAAAATATTTCACCCCCTTTAATCCCAACCTCAACAAAACCATACAACCGAGTTTCACTTTTGACTAATTTCTCATAATTAAAATTTGATCGTAGATTTATCTTAGCATTTGGTAGATAACAGTGCACACCAACTTTCAAGATGTTTGAAGTTATTTTGGTCGTTATTCAAGGTTTGTAAAGCAAAGGTCTAAGAGAAGTTATTTTTTCGACTTTCTTGTAATTGAAATTTTAAAGAGAATTTAGGTACCCATTTGAGAGATAACCATGCATACACACCTTCAGGGGATTTTGAGCTATTTTGGACCTTAGTCAAACTTGGTTAAACCAAGGCTTAAAAGGTTGTAGTTTTTTCCAATTTCTTAGAAATCAAATTTAAAAGTAGATTTAGATACCCATTTAAGAGGCACACATATTTTTCTGAATTTTGAGTTATTTCAGCACTTAGTTAAGGTTAGTCAAACGAAGTTCTAAGAAATGCACTTTTCTTGACTTTCTTGAAATTGAAATTTGAAGCTGTATTTAGGTACCCATTTGAGAGATAAGCACTACATGTAGATTTTTTTGGGATTGCAAGCAATTTTGGACCTCAATCAAACTTCATCAAACCAAGGCCTAAAACTTTGCATTTTTTTTTATTTTCTGAAAATTCAAATTTTAAAGTAGATTTAGATACCCATTTCAAAGATAGGTGTGGACACCTATTTTTATGAGATTTGGAGCTATTTTGGCCCTCATTAAAGAACGGTCAGACAAAAGTTGAAAAGATGCACTTTTGTTGAGTTTTTCAAAAGTGAAATTTGAAAGTGGATTTAGGTACCCATTTCAATAAATAAGCACACATGCTAACTTTCGTGACGTTCCGGGCTATTTCACTCCCTTTATGTGCAACCTTAGAGAAAGCACACGATAAAGTTTCTCTTTTGACCAAATTCTTAGAATTGAAATATGATCATAGATTTAGATGCCCATTTGGTAGATAAGAGTGCATGCCAAATTTAGTGATGTTCAGAGCTCTTTTTCCCTCCTTTAAGCCAAACCTTAGTGAAATTGAATGATGGAGTTTCACTTTTGACCAAATTCTCGGAGTTGAAATTTCATCATATATTTGGATGCCCATTTCATATAAAAACATGCACACCAACTTTTGCAATGGTCCAAGCTATTTGGACCCCTTTGTGCCCAACTCTAGTGAAAATGCACGACAGAGTTTTACTTCTCACCAATTTCTCGGAATTGAAATTTGATCATAGATTTGGATGCCCATTTGATAGAGAAGCGTCCACTCCAACTTTCGTGACACTCAGAGCTATTTTCACCCCCTTTAACCCCAATCTTAGGGAAACCGCATGATGGAGTATCACTCTTGACCAATTTCTCGGAATTAAAATTTGATCATAGATTTCTCGGAAGATAAGAGTGCACGACAACTTTCATGATGTTCAGAGTTATTTTCTATTGCTTTAAGCCAAACCCTGACAAAATCGCACGATGGAATTTCACTTTTGACCAACTTCTAAGAATTGAAACTTGATCATAGATTTGGATGCCCATTAGATAAACAAGCATGCACACCAAGTTTCGCAACGTTCCAAGCTATTTTGACCACCTTTATCCCAACCCTAACGAAAATGCATGACGAAGTTTCACTTTTGAGCTATTTCTTATAATTGAATTTTAATCATAGATTAGAATTCCCATTTTATAACAAGTGTGCAGGCGAAATTTCGAGACGTTCCAAAATAATTCACCCCCTTTAATGCCAACCTCAGCAAAACCATACAACCGAGTTTCACTTTTGACTAATTTCTAAGAATTAAAATTTGATCGTAGATTTATGTTAGCATTTGGTAGATAACAGTGCACACCAACTTTCACGATGTTCGAAGTTATTTGGGTCGTTATTCAAGGTTGGTCAAGCAAAGGTGTAAGAGATGATATTTTTCTGACTTTATTGTAATTGAAATTTGAAAGAGAATTTAACTACCCATTTGAGAGGTAACCATGCATACACACCATCAGGGGATTTCAAGCTATTTTGGACCTTAGTCAAACTTGGTCAAACCAAGGCCTAAAATGTTGCACTTTTTCCAATTTCTTAGAAATCAAATTTAAAAGTAGATTTAGATACCCATTTAAGAGGCACACATATTTTTGCGAATTTCGAGTTATTTCGGCACTTAGTTAAGGTTGGTCAAACCATGTTCTAAGAAATGCACTTTTCTTGACATTCTTGAAATTGAAATTTGAAACTGTATTTAGGTACCCATTTGGGAGATAATCCCTACATGTAGATTTTTTCAAGATTGCGAGCCATTTTGGACCTCGGTCAAACTTCGTCAAACCAAGGCCTAAAATGTTGCATTTTTTTGATTTTCTGAAAATTCAAATTTTAAAATAGATTTAGATACCCATTTCAAAGATAGGCATGGACACCTATTTTTATGAGATTTGGAGCTATTTTGGCCCTAATTCAAGGATGGTCAAAGAAAATTTGAAAAGATGCACTTTTGTTGACTTTTCTAGAAGTGAAATTTGAAAGTGGATTTAGGTACCCATTTCAATAAATAAGCATACATGCTAACTTTCACAACGTTCTGAGCTATTTCACTCCCTTTAAGTGCAACCTTAGTGAAAGCACACGATAAAGTTTCTCTTTTGACCAACCTCTTAGAATTGAAATATGATCATAGATTTACATGCCCATTTGGTAGATAAGAGTGCATGCCAAATTTAGTGATGTTC
Organism: Pseudotsuga menziesii; assembly: GCA_001517045.1. NCBI lineage: Eukaryota > Viridiplantae > Streptophyta > Pinopsida > Pinales > Pinaceae > Pseudotsuga > Pseudotsuga menziesii. The sequence goes on along the minus strand of LPNX010272199.1, from coordinate 190,708 downwards.
AGAGCTCTTTTTCCCTCCTTTAAGCCATACCTTAGCGAAACTGTGTGATGGAGTTTCACTTTTGACCAAATTCCCAGAATTTTAATTTGATCATAGATTTGGATGCCTGCTTGATATACAAGCATGGACGCCAAATTTTGCAATGTTTTGAGCTATTTCGACCCGCTTTAAGCCGAACTCTAGCAAAAATGCATGATGAAGTTTCACTTTTGAAAATTTTCTTGCAATTGAAATTTGATCATAGATTTGGATGCCCATTTGATAGACAAGCATGCACTCCAACTTTAGCAATGTTTCGAGCTATTTTCACCCCCTTTAACCCTGACCTTTGCAAAGCTGCATGACAGAGTTTCACTTTTTACAAATTTCTTAGAATTAAAATTTGATCATATCTTTTGATGCACATTTGGATGATAAGCGTGCACGCCAACTTTCACGATGTTCAGAGTTATTTTCAGCTCCTTTAAGCTAAACCGTAACAAAACTATATGATGGAGTTTCACTTTTGACGTACTTATTAGAATGGAAACTTGATCATAGATTTGGATTCCCATTGGAAAAACAATCATGCAGGCTAAATTTTGGAACTTTCTGAGCTATCATTTTAAACCATTTTAAGCCCAACCCTAGTGAAACCGCACGACAGAGTTTCACTTTTGAGTAGTTTTTCAGAATTGAAATTTGCTCATAGATTTGGATGTCCTTTTGGTACACAAGCCTGCACATGATTTTTCACGATGTTGCAAAATATTTTCACCCGCTTTAAGCCTAACCTTAGCAAAACAACACAAGGGAGTTTCACTTTTGACCAATTTCTCAGAATTAAAATTTGATCATAGATTTATTTGTGCATTTGGTAGATAAGAGTGCATGCCAACTTTCACGATGTTCGGAGCTATTTTCATGATGTGGAGCTATTTGGGCCCTTAATCAAGGATGGTCAAACTAAGGTTGAAAATATGCACTTTTGTCGACTTTTTCAGAATTGAAATTTGAAAGTGGATTTAGGTACCCATTTCAATAAACAAGCGTACACACCAACTTTCGTAACGTTCTGAGCTATTTTCACTCCCTTTAAGTGCAACCTTAACGAAAGCACCGATATGGCCATTTGGTAGATAAGCATGCACACATACTTTTGTGAGATTTCTAGCTAGATAAGAGTCCATGAAAAATTTCGTGATGTTTAGAGCTATTTTCCCCTCCTTTAAGCCAAACCTTAGTGAAAACCAAAAGATGGAGTTTCACTTTTGACCAAATTTTTGGAGTTGAAATTTGATCATATATTTGGATGCTTGTTTGATATAAAAATGTGCACACCAACTTTTGCAATGGTCCAAGCTATTTGGACCCCTTTCAAGCCCAAATCTAGCGAAAATGCATGACGTAGTTTCATTTCTGACCAATTTCTTAGAATTGAAATTTGATCATAGATTTGGATGCCCGTTTGATAGATAACCGTGCACTCCAACTTTCACGACGTTTTGATCTATTTTCACCCCCTTTAACCCAATCTTAGCAAAACTGCATGATGGAGTTTCACTCTTGACCAATTTCTCAAAATTAAAATTTGATCATAGATTTAGAAGTGCATTTGGAAGATAAGAGTGCATGCCAACTTTCATGATGTTCAGAGTTATTTTTGACTCCTTTAAGCCAAACCCTAACAAAATCGCACAATGGAGTTTCTCTTTTGACCAACTTCTAAGAATTGAAACTTGATCATAGATTTGGATGCCCAATAGATAAAAAAACATGCATGCCAACTTTCGCAACGTTCCAAGCTATTTTGACCACCTTTAAGCCCAACCCTAGCGAAAATGCATGACAAAATTTCGCTTTTGAGGAGTTTCTTATAATTGAAATTTGATAATAGATTTGAATGCCCATTTGATAGAAAACCGTGCACACAAAATTTCCAGACGTTCCAAAATATTTCACCCCCTTTAATCCCAAGCTCAGCAAAACCATACAAGAGAGTTTCACTTTTGACTAATTTCTCAGAATTAAAATTTGATCGTAGATTTATTGCGCCGATAGGTGCTTTCTACAACTCAACTGGGTAGGTGTGATGTGTCCCATCTGTAACACTCACGTGGCACATGTTGGCTTGATAATAATAATAATAATAAAAAGTAAAATAAAAAACTTATAACATGTTGGCTTATAATTAAAAAAAATAAAAATAAAAAATATTATACTCATAAATATACAACCATATTAGGGCAATGCTCACAATTTTACAAACTGAGTAGTAAAATTCAATTGACTTTAGTAAAATAAAATTATAAAACTAAGAACATATAAAATTTAATAAAACCTAGTAGGGAAAAAACAAACTTCAATAATAGATTTATTATTGGTCGACCAAGGCTAAGATCATGTCTCGTGCTCACTTTGACAAAATACAACTAGCACGAAACCATGGGCCACTTAAACCATGTGCTTTAAACCGCTTACATCCCTGCTCATTCCCAAGTCAAGGTTAACCCTAAGATGTAAATGTTCATTTTTAATTATAAAGGAAAACAAGTCATTTCTCAAAAAAAATTGGATAAATGTTTAAAATATTCATTTGATGGTAAAATGATTTTCAAATTCCAATTTATTCTCGAAATCTAAGTTTTAAAATTTTATATGGATTAGTTTACTCATTAACTACTCTTGACATTCATTATTAGTTTTAAAGAGAGACAAGTAAAGGAATTTTTGAAAAACTATTTTATTAAATAATTATTAATGTTACTCACCTCATTCTTCTACTGATATTTACCTATTTTGAAATTACTTAAGCAAGTTGACCATTTCCCTCCCAAGTAGGAATACTTATTAGACATTTTTGTAAATTAAAAAGAGTTGGCATATCAAGAGAACTTTATCCCTCTCGGCACTCGCTAGAGCCATAGTTAAAATGGATCTATAATGGTCTTAGCATTTGGTAGATAACAGTGCACACCAACTTTCACAATGTTCGAAGTTATTTTGGTCGTTATTCAAGGTTGGTCAAGCAAAGGTCTAAGAGATGTCATTTTTCTGACTTTCTTGTAATTGGAATTTGAAAGAGAATTTACGTACCCATTTGAGAGATAACCATGCATACACACTTTCACGAGATTTCGAGCTATTTTGGACCTTGGTCAAACTTGGTAAAACCAAGGCCTAAAAGGTAGCACTTTTTTTCGAATTTCTTAGAAATCAAATTTAAAAGTAGATTTAGACACCCATTTAAGAGGCACACATATTTTTGCCAATTTCGACTTATTTCAGCACTTAGTTAAGGTTGGTCAAACCAAGTTCTAAGAAATGCACTTTTCTTGACTTTCTCAAAATTGAAATTTGAAACTGTATTTAGGTACCCATTTGAGAGATAATCCCTACATGTCGATTTTTTGGGGATTGCGAGCCCTTTTGGACCTCGGTCAAACTTCATCAAACCAAGGCCTAAAACGTTGCATTTTTTCCATTTTCTGAAAATTCAAATTTTAAAGTAGATTTAGATACCCATTTCAAAGATAGGCATGGACACCTATTTTTATGAGATTTGGAGCTATTTTGGCCCTCATTCAAGGATGTTCAAACAAAAGTTGAAAAGATGCACTTTTGTTGACTTTTTCAGAAGTGAAATTTGAAAGTGGATTTAGGTACCCATTACAATAAACAAGTGTACACGCTAACTTTAGAGACGTTCGGAGCTATTTCACTCCCTTTAAGTGCAACTGTAGCATGATAAGGTTTCTCTTTTGACCAATTTCTTAGAATTGAAATATGATCATAGATTTAGATGCGCATTTGGTAGATAAGAGTGCAAGCCAAATTTAGTGATGTTCAGAGCTATTTTTCCTTCCTCTAAGCCAAACATTAGCGAAACCGCATGACAGAGTTTCACTTTTGACCAAATTCCATGAATTGAAATTTGATCATAGATTTGGATGCCCCTTTGATATACAAGTGTGCACGCCAAATTTTGCGATGTTTCGAGCTATTTGGACCCACTTTAAGCCGAACTCTAGCGAGAATGCACGACGAAGTATCACTTTTGACAATTTTCTCGTAATTGAAATTTGATCATAGATTTGGATGTCCATTTGATAGACAAGTGTGCACTCCAACTTTCACGACGTTCTGAGCTATTTTCACCCCCTTTTTATCCCAACCTTTGCGAAACCAAATGACGGAGTTTCACTTTTTACAAATTTCTCAAAATTAAAATTTGATGATAGATTTTGATGCGCATTTGGATGATAAGTGTGCATGCCAACTTTCACGATGTTCAAAGTTATTTTCAGCTCCTTTAAGCCAAACCCTAACAAGACTGTATGATGGAGTTTCACTTTTGACGTACTTCTTAGAATGGAAACTTGATCATAGATTTGGATGCCCATTGGATAAAAAATCATGCATGCCAAATTTTGCAACGTTCTGAGCTATTATTTTGACACCTTTTAAGCCCAACCGTAGTGAAACCGCACGACAGAGTTTCACTTTTGAGCAGTTTATCAGAATTGAAATTTGCTCATAGATTTGGATGTCCAATTGATATACAAGCTTGTACATGAGATTTCACAACGTTGCGAAATATTTTCACCCGTTTTAAGCCCAACCTTAGAAAAACAACACAACAGAGTTTCACTTTTGACCAATTTCTCATACTTCAAATTTGATCGTAGATTTATCTGCGCATTTGGTAGATAAGAGTGCATGCCAACATTCACGATGTCCGGATCTATTTTGGTCGTTATTCAAGGCTGGTCAAGCAAAGGTCTACGAGATCATATTTTTCCGACTTTCTCATAATTGAAATTTGAAAGAGAATTTAGACACCCATTTGAGAGATAACCATGCATACAAACTCTGAGGGGATTTCGAGCTATTTTGGACCTTAGTCAAACTTGGTCAAACCAAGGCCTAAAAGCTTGCACTTTTTTCCAATTTCTTAGAAATCAAATGTAAAAGTATATTTAGATACCCATTTAAGAGATAAGAGTGCACACATATTTTTGTGAGATTTCGGGTTATTTCAGCCCTTAGTTAAGGTTGGTCAAGCGAAGTTCTAAGAAATGCACTTTTCTTGGAGATTGCAAGCCATTTTGGACATCAGTCAAACTTCGTCAAACCAAGGCCTAAAACATTGCATTATTTCCAATTTCACAAAATTCAAATTTTAAAGTACATTTAGATACCCATTTCAAATATAGGCATTGACACCTATTTTTATGAGATTTGGACCTATTTCTGGACATTAATCACGGATGGTCAAACCAGGGTTGAAAATATGTACTTTTGTCGACTTTTTCAGAATTGAAATTTCAAAGTGGATTTAGGTACCCATTTCAATAAACAAGTGTACACGCCAACTTTCGTAAAGTTCCGAGCTATTTTCACTCCCTTTAAGTGCAACCTTAGCGAAAGCGCCGATATGCCCATTTGGTAGATGCTTACATATTTTTGCAAGATTTTTAGTTAGATAAGAGTGCATGAAAAATTTCATGATGTTCAGAGCTATTTTCCCCTCCTTTAAGCCAAACTTTAGCAAAATTGAATGATGGAGTTTCACTTTTGACCAAATTCTCGAAGTTGAAATTTGATCATAGATTTGGATTCCTGTTTGATATAAAAATGTGCATGCCAACTTTTGCAATGTTCTGAGCTATTTCGACCCCTTTGAGCCAAACTGTAGCAAAAATGCACGAGAGATTTTCACTTCTGACCAATTTCTCGAAATTGAAATTTGGTCATAGATTTGGATGCCCATTTGATAGAGAACTGTGCACTCCAACTTTCGCGACACTACGAGCTATTTTAACCCCCTTTAACCCCAACCTTGGAGAAACTGCACAATGGAGTTTCACTTTTAACCAATTTCTTGGAATTAAAATTTAATCATAGATTTAAATGTGCATTTGGAAGACAAGAGTGCATGCCAACTTTCACGATGTTAAGAGCTATTTTCAGCATCTTTAAGCCAATCCCTAACAAAACTACACAATGGAGTCTTCGCTTTGACCAAATTCTCAAAATTGAAACTTGATCATAGGTTTGGATGCATATTGTATAGACAAGCTTGCACACCAACTTTCACGACGTTCGAAGCTATTTTGACCCCCTTTAAGCTCAACCCTGTCAAAACCGCGCGACGGAGTTTCACTTTTGAGGAGTTTCTTAGAATTTAAATTTGATCATAAATTTGGATGCCCATTTGATGAACAAGCATGCATGCAAAATTTTAAGATATTCCAAAATATTTGCACCCCCTTTAAGCCCAACCTTAGCAAAAATGCACAACGAAGTTTCGCGTTTGACTAATTTTTCAAAATTAAAATTTAATCGTAGATTTATTGGCGCATTTGGTAGATAAGAGTGCATGCTAACTTTCATGATGTTCGGAGCTATTTTGGTCATTATTCAAGGTTGGTCAAGTAAAGTTCTAAGAGATGTTATTTGTTTGGATTTCTTGTAATTGAAATTTGAAGGAGAATTTAGGTACCCATTTGAGAGATAACCATGCATACAAACTTTTAGGGGATTTTGAGCTATTTTGAACATTATGCAAACTTGGTGAAACCAAGCCGTAAAAGGTTGCATATGTTTCCAATTTCTCAGAGCCATTTTCCGCTCCTTTAAGCCAAACCTTAGTGAAATTGAATGATGGAGTTTCACTTTTGACCAAATTCTCGGAGTTGAAATTTGATCATATATTTGGATGCCCGTTTGATATAAAAATGTGCACGCCAAGTTTTGCAATGGTCCGAGCTATTTAGACCCCTTCGAGCCCAACTCTAGCGAAAATGCACGACGAAGTTTCACTTCTGAACAATTTCTCAGAATTGAAATTTGATCATAGATTTGGATGCCCGTTTGATAGATAACCATGCACTCCAAATTTTGCGATGTTTTGAGCTATTTTCACCCCCTTTAACCACAATCTTAGCGAAACCACATGACGGAGTTTCACTCTTGACCAATTTCTCAGAATTAAAATTTGATCATAGATTTAGATGTGCACTTTTGTTCACTTTTTCAGAAGTGAAATTTGAAAGTGGATTTAGGTACCCATTTCAATAAACAAGCGTACACGCTAACTTTCGTGACGTTTCGAGCTATTTCACTCCCTTTAAGTGCAACCTTAGCGAAAGCGTACGATACAGTTTCTCTTTTGACCAATTTCTTAGAATTGAAATATGATCATAGATTTAGATGCCCATTTGGTAGATAAGAGCACATGCCAAATTTAGTGATGTTTAGAGCTCTTTTTCCCTCCTTTAAGCCAAACCTTAGCGAAAACGCATGACGAAGTTTCACTTTTGACCAAATTCCCAAAATTGAAATTTGATCATATATTTGGATGCCCGTTTGATATACAAGCGTGCACAACAACTTTTTCAATGATTTGAGCTATTTGGACCCCTTTGAGCCCAACTCTAGCGAAAATGCATGACGGAGTTTCACTTCTAACTAATTTCTAAGAATTGAAATTTGATCATAGATTTGGATGCCCATTTGATAGAGAAGTGTGCACTCCAACTTTCATGAAACTCCAAGCTATTTTCACCCCCTTTAACCCCAACCTTGGCGAAACCGCACAACAGAGTTTCACTTTTAACTAATTTCTTGGAATTGATATTTAATCATAGATTTAAATGCACATTTGGAAGATAAGAGTGCATGCCAACTTTGATGATGTTGAGAGCTATTTTCAGCATCTTTAAGCCAAACCCTAACAAAACTGCACGATGGAGTCTCAACTTTGACCAAATTATCAGAATTGAAACTTGATCATAGGTTTGGATGCATATTGGATAGACAAGCATGCATGCCAACTTTTGCGACGTTCCGAGCTATTTTGACCCCCTTTAAGCCCAACACTTTTGAAACCACACAACGGAGTTTCACCTTTGAGAAGTTTCTTAGAATTTAAATATGATCATAAATTTGGATGCCCATTTGATGAACAAGCGTGCACTCCAACTTTCGTGATGTTTTGAGCTGTTTTCACCCCGTTTAACCCTAATCTTAGCGAAACCGCATGACGGAGTTTCACTCTTGACTAATTTCTCAGAATTAAAATTTGATCATAGATTTAGATTTGTATTTCGAAGATAAGAGTGCACACCAACTTTCATGTCGTTCAGAGTTATTTTTTACTCCTTTTAGCCAAACCCTAACAAAACCGCACAATGAAGTTTCACTTTTAACCAACTTCTAAGAATTGAAACTTGATCATAGATTTGGATGCCCATTAGATAAACAAGCATGCACACCAAATTTCACACCATTCCAAGCTATTTCGACCACCTTTAAGCCCAACCCTAGCAAAAACGCATGACGAAGTTTCACTTTTGAGCAGTTTCTTATAATTGAAATTTGATCATAGATTTGAATGCCCATTTGACAGAAAAACGTGCACGCGAAGTTTCGAGACGTTCCAAAATATTTCACCCCCTTTAATCCCAACCTCAACAAAACCATACAACAGAGTTTCACTTTTGACTAATTTCTCAGAATTTAAATTTGATCATAGATTTATTGCGCCGAGCGGTGCTTTCTACAATTCAAATGGGTAGGTGAGATGTGTCCCATCTGTAACGTTCACATGGCACATGTTGGCTTAATAAAAATAATAATAATAAAAAGTAAAAAAAATTATAACATGTTGGCTTATAATTCAAAAAGTAAAAAATAAAAAATATTATACTCATAAATATACAACCATATTAGGGAAATGCTCACAATTTTACAAACTGAGTAGTAAAATTCAATTGACTTTAGTAAAAGGAAATTAGAAAACCAAGAACATATAAAATTTAATAAAACCTAGTAGGGAAAAAACAAGCTTCAATAATAGATTTACTATTGGTTGGCCAAGGCTAAGATCATGTCTCGTGATCACTTTAGCAAAATACAACTAGCGAGAAACCATGGGCCACTTAAACCATGTGCTTTAAACCACTTACATCCCTGCTCATTCCAGAGTCAAGGTTAACCGTAACATGTAAATGTTCATTTTTAATTATAAAGAAAAACAAGTCATTTCTCAAAAACATTTGGATAAATGTTTAAAATATTCATTTGATGGTAAAATGATTTTCAAATTCCAATTTATTCTCGAAATCTAAGTTTTAAAATTTTACATGGATTAGTTTACTCATTAACTACTCTTGACATTCATTATTAGTTTTAAAGAGAGATAAGTAAAGCAATTTTTGGAAAACTATTTGATTAAATAATTATTAATGTTGCTCCCCTCATTCTTCTACTGATATTTACCTATTTTGAAATTACTTAAGTAAGTGTACCATTTCCCTCCCAAGTAGGAATACTTATTAGACATTTTTGTAAATTAAAAAGAGTTAGCATATCAAGAGAACTTGATCCCTCACGGTGCTTGGTAGATAACAGTGCACACCAACTTTAACGATGTTCGAAGTTATTTTGGTCATTATTCAAGGTTGGTCAAGCAAAGGTCTAAGAGATGCTATTTTTCTGACTTTCTTGTAATTGAAATTCAAAAGACAATTTAGGTACCCATTTGAGAGATAACCCAGCATACACGCTTTTAGGGGATTTCGAGCTATGTTGGACCTTGGTCAAACTTGGTCAAACCAAGGCCTAAAAGGTTGCACTTTTTTCCAATTTCTTAGAAATCAAATATAAAAGTAGATTTAGATACCCATTTAAGAGACACCCATATTTTGGCAAATTTCGAGTTATTTTCGGCACTTAGTTAAGGTTGGTCAAACCAAGTTCTAAGAAATCCCATTTTCTTGACTTTCTCGAAATTGAAATTTGAAACTGTATTTAGGTACCCATTTGAGATATAATCCCTACATGTAGATTTTTTTAGGATTGCGATCCATTTTGGACCTCGGTCAAACTTTGTCAAACCAAGGCCTAATTCCATTTTCTGAAAATTCATATTTTAAAGTAGATTTAGATACCCATTTGAAACATAGGCATGGACACCTATTTTTATGAGATTTGGATCTATTTTGGCCCTCATTCAAGGATGGTCAAACAAAAGTTGAAAAGATGCACTTTTGTTGACTTTTTCATAAGTGAAATTTGAAAGTGGATGTAGGTACCCATTTCAATAAACAAGCGTACACACTAACTTCTGCGACGTTCCAAGCTATTTCACTCCCTTTAAGTGCAACCTTAGCACGATAATGTTTTTCTTTTGACCAATTTCTTAGAATTGAAATATGATCATAGATTTAGATGCCCATTTGGTAGATAAGAGTGCATGACAGATTTAGTGATGTGCAAAGCTCTTTTTCCCTCCTTTAAGCCAAACCTTAGCGAAATCGCATGACGGAGTTTCACTTTTGACCAAATTCCCAGAATTGAAATTTGATAATAGATTTGGATTCTTGTTTGATATACAAGCATGCACGCCAAATTTTGCAATGTTTTGAGCTATTTGGACCCACTTTAAGCCGAACTCTAGCAAAAATGCACGATGAAGTTTCACTTTTGACAATTTTCTCGCAATTGAAATTTGATCATAGATTTGGATGCCCATTTGATAGACAACCGTGAACTCCAACTTTCGTGATGTTTCGAGCTATTTTCTCCCCCTTTAACCCTAACCTTTGTGAAACCGCATGAAGGAGTTTCACTTTTTACAAATTTCTCAGAATTAAAATTTGATCATATCTTTTGATGTGCATTTGGATGATAGGTGTGCACACCAACTTTCACGATGTTCAAAGTTATTTTCAGCTGCTTTTGCAACGTTCCAAGCATGCATGCCAACTTTTGCAACGTTCCAAGCTATTTTGACCACCTTTAAGCCCAACCCTAGCGAAAATGCATGACGAAGTTTCACTTTTGAGTTGTTTCTTATAATTGAAATTTGATCATAAATTTGAATGCCCATTTGATAGACAAGTGTGCATGCAAAATTTCGAGACGTTCCAAAATATTTCACCCCCTTTAATTCCAACCTCAGCAAAATCATACAACAGAGTTTCACTTTTGACTAATTTCTAAGAATTAAAATTTGATCGTAGATTTATCTTAGCATTTTGTAGATAACAGTTCACACCAACTTTCATGATGTTCGAAGTTATTTTGGTCGTTATTCAAGGTTGGTCAAGAAAAGGTCTAAGACATGCTATTTTTCCGACTTTCTTGTAAATGAAATTTGAAAGAGAATTTAGGTACCCATTTGAGAGATAACCATGCATACACACTTTCAGGGGATTTCAAGCTACTTTGGACCTTGGTCAAACTTGGTCAAACCAAGGCCTAAAAGGTTGCACTTTTTTCCAATTTCTTAGAAGTCAAATTTAAAAGTAGATTTAGATGCCCATTTAAGAAACACACATATTTTTGCAAATTTCGAGTTACTTCGGCACTTAGTTAAGGTTGGTCAAACCAAGTTCTAAGAAATACACTTTTCTTGACTTTCTCGGAATTGAAATTTGAAATTGTATTTAGGTACCCATTTGAGAGATAATCCCTTTAAGCCAAACCTTAGCAAAACCGCATGACGGAGTTTCACTTTTGACCAAATTCCCAGAATTGAAATTTGATCATAGATTTGGATGCCCATTTGATAGACAAGCGTGCAGTCCAACTTTCATGACGTTCCAAGCTATTTTCACCCCCTTTAACCCCAACCTTTGCAAAACTGCATGATGAAGTTTCACTTTTTACAAATTTCTCGGAATTAAAATTTGATCATATCTTTTGATGCAAATTTGGATGATAAGCATGCATGCCAACTTTCACGATGTTCAGAGTTCAGCTCCTTTAAGCCAAACCACAACAAAACTGTACGATGGAGCTTCATTTTTGATGTACTTCTTAGAATGGAAACTTGATCATAGATTTGGATGCCCATTGGATAAACAATCATGCAAGCCAAATTTTACAACATTCCGAGCTATTATTTTGACCCCTTTTAATCCCAACCCTAGTGAAACTGCACGACAGAGTTTCACTTTTGAGCAGTTTCTCATAATTGAAATTTGCTCATATATTTGGATGTCCATTTGATAGACAACCTTGCACATGAAATTTCATGACGTTACAAAATATTTTCACCCACTTTAAGCCCAACCTTAGCAAAACAACACAAGGGAGTTTCACTATTGACCAATTTCTCAGAATTAAAATTTGATCGTAGATTTATCTGTGCATTTGGTAGATAAGAGCGCATGCCAACTTTCATGATGTTCGGAGCTATTTTGGTCGTTATTCAAGGCTGGTCAAGCAAAGGTCTAAGAGATCATATTTTTCTAACTTTCTCATAATTGATATTTGAAAGAGAATTTAGATACCCATTTGAGAGATACACGCCAACTTTCGTAATGTTTTGAGCTATTTTCACTCCCTTTAAGTGCAACCTTAGCGAAAGCACCGATATGCTCATAGTGTAGATAGGTGTGCACACATATTTTTGTGATATTTCTAGTTAGATAAGAGTGCATGAAAATTTTTGTGATGTTTAGAGATAGTTTCCCCTCCTTTAAGCCGAACCTTAGTGAAATAGAATGCTGGAGTTTCACTTTTGACCAAATTCTCGGAGTTGAAATTTGATCATAGATTTGGATGCCCGTTTGATATAAAAATGTGCACGCCAACTTTTGTAATGTTCCAAGCTATTTGGACCCCTTTGTGCCCAACTCTAGTGAAAATGCACGACAGAGTTTCACTTCTCACCAATTTCTTGGAATTGAAATTTTATTATAGATTTGGATGCACATTTGATAGAGAAGCGTGCACTCTAACTTTTGTGACACTACGAGCTATTTTCACCCCCTTTAACCCCAACCTTGGTGAAATCGCACAACGGAGTTTCAATTTTAACCAATTTCTTGGAATTAAAATTTAATTATAGATTTAAACGCGTATTTGGAAGGTAAGAGTGCATGCCAACTTTCACGATGTTGAGAGCTATTTTCGGCATCTTTCAGCCAAACCCTAATAGAACTGCACGATGGAGTCTTATCTTTGACCAAATTCTCAGAATTGAAACTTGATGATAGATTTGCATGCATATTGGATAGACAAGCATGCACGCCAACTTTCACAACGTTCCGAGCTATTTTGACCCCCTTTAAGCCCAACCCTATTGAAACCGCACGACGGAGTTTCACTTTTGAGCAGTTTCTTAGAATTTAAATTTGATCATAATTTTGGATGCCCATTTGATGAACAAGCATGCATGCAAACATTTCAAACATTCCAAAATATTTTTTCCCCCTTTAAGCCCAACCTTAGCAAAACCACACAACGAAGTTTCACGTTTGAATAATTTCTCAAATTTAAAATTTAATCGTAGATTTATAGGTGCATTTGGTAAATAAGAGTGCATGCTAACTTTCATGATGTTCGGCGCCATTTTGGTCAATATTCAAGGTTGGTCAAGTAAAGGTCTAAGAGATGTTATTTTTTCGGCTTTCTTGTAGTTGAAATTTGAAAGAGAATTTAGGTACCCATTTGAGAGATAACCATGCGTACAAACTTTCAGGCACTTTCGATCTATTTTGGACCTTAGGCAAACTTAGTGAAACCAAGGCCTAAAAGGTTGCATTTGTTTCCAATTTCTCAGAGCCATTTTCACCTCCTTTAAGCCAAACGTTAGTGAAATCGAATGATATAGTTTCACTTTTGATCAAATTCTCGGAGTTGAAGTTTGATCATAGATTTGGATGCCCGTTTGATATAAAAACATACACGCCAACTTTTGCAATGGTCCAAGCTATTTGGACCCATTTGAGCCCAACTCTAGCGAAAATACATGATGAAGTTTCACTTCTGACCAATTTCTCAGAATTGAAATTTGATCTAGATTTGGATGCCCATTTGATAGATAAGCGTGCACTCCAACGTTCGCGACATTTTGAGCTATTTTCAACCCCTTTAACCCCAATCTTAGCAAAACCGCATGACGAAGTTTCACTCTTGAACAATTTCTCGGAATTAAAATTTGATCATAGAGTTAGATGTGCATTTGGAAGATAAGAGTGCATGCCAAATTTCATGATGTTTAGAGTTATTATCGACTCCTTTAAGCCAAACCCTAACAAAACCGCACAATGGAGTTTCACTTTTGACTAGCTTCTAAGAATTGAAACTTGATCATAGATTTGGATGCCCATTAGATAAACAAGCATGCATGCCAAATTTCGCAACGTTCCAAGCTATATTCACCACCTTTAAGCCAAACCCTAGCGAAAATGCATGACGAAGTTTCACTTTTTAGCAGTTTCTTATAATTGAAATTTGATCATAGGTTTGAATGCCCATTTGATAGACAAGCGTGCACGCGAAATTTTGAGACGTTCCAAATATTTTACCCCCTTTAATCCCAACATCAGAAAAACCATACAATCGAGTTTAACTTTTGACTAATTTCTCAAATTTAAAATTTGATCGTAGATTTATCTTAGCATTTGATAGATAGCAGTGCACACCAACTTTCACGATGTTTGAAGTTATTTTGGTCATTATTCAAGGTTGGTCAAGCAAAGGTCTAAGAGATGCTATTTTTCTGACTTTCTTGTAATTGAAATTTGAAAGAGAATTTAGGTACCCATTTCAAAGATAACCATATACACACCTTCAGGGGATTCTGAGCTATTTTGGACCTTAGTCAAACTTGATCAAACCAAGGCCTAAAAGGTTGCACTTTTTTCCAATTTCTTAGAAATCAATTTTAAAAGTAGATTTAGATACCCATTCAAGAGGCACATATATTTTTGCGAATTTTGAGTTATTTCGGCACTTAGTTAAGGTTGGTCAAACCAAGTTCTAAGAAATGCACTTTTCTTGACTTTCTCGAGATTGAATTTTGAAACTCTATTTAGTTACCCATTTGAGAGATAATCCCTACATGTAGATTTTTTTGGGATTGCGAGCCATTTGTGACCTCAATCAAACTTCATCAAACCAAGGCCTAAAACGTTGGATTTTTTCCATTTTTTGAAAATTCAAATTTTCAAGTAGATTTAGACACCCATTTCAAAGATAGGCATGGACACCTATTTTTATGAGATTCAGAGCTATTTTGGCCTTCATTCAAGGATGGTCAAACAAAAGTTGAAAAGATGCACTTTTGTTGACTTTTTGAGAAGTGAAATTTGAAAGTGGAATTAGGTACCCATTTTAATAAACAAACGTACACGCTAACTTTAGCGGCGTTTTGAGCTATTTCACTCCCATTAAGTGCAACCTTAGCGAAAGCGCATGATAAAGTTTATCTTTTGACAAATTTGGTAGAATTGAAATATGATCATAGATTTATTTAGAGGCCGATTTGATAGATAAGAGTGCATGCCAAATTTAGTGATGTTCAGAGTTCTTTATCGCTCCTTTAAGCCAAATGTTAGCGACACTGCATGACGGAGTTTTACTTTTGACCAAATGCCCAGAATTGAAATTTGATCATAGATTTGGATGCCCATTTGATATACAAGCGTGCACGCCAAATTTTGCAATGTTTCGAGCTATTTGGACCTGCTTTAAGCTGAACTCTAGCGAAAATGCACGACGAAGTTTCACTTTTGATAATTTTCTCACAATTGAAATTTGTCATAGATTTGGATGCCCATTGGATAGACAAGCGTGCACTCCAACGTTCATGATGTTCTGAGCTATTTTCACCCCCTTTAACCCCAACCTTTGCGAAATCGCATGACGAAGCTTCATTTTTTACAAATTTATCGGAATTAAAGTTTGATCATATCTTTTGATGCGCATTTGGATGATAAGCGTGCACACCAACTTTCATGATGTTTAGAGTTATTTTTAGCTCCTTTAAGCCAAACCATAACAAAACTATAAAATGGAGTTTCACTTTTGATGTACTTCTTGGAATGGAAACTTGATCATAGATTTGGATGCCCATTGGATAAACAATCATGCACACCAAATTTTGCAACTTTCTAAGCCATTATTTTGACCCCTTTTAAGCCCAACCTTATTGAAACCGCATGATAGAGTTTCACTTTTGAGCAGTTTCTTAGAATTGAAATTTGCTCATAGATTTGGATGTCCATTGAATAGACAAGCTTGCACAAGAAATTTCATGACGTTGCGAAATATTTTTACCCGCTTTAAGCCCAACCTTAGCAAAACAACACAAGGGAGTTTCACTTTTGGCCAATTTCTCATAATTAAAATTTGATCGTAGATTTATCTATGCATTTGGTAGATAAGAGTGCATGCCAACTTTCACGATGTTTGAAGCTATTTTGGTTGTTATTCAAGGCTGGTCAAGCAAAGGTCTAAGAGATCATATTTTTCCGACTTTCTCATAATTGAAATTTGAAAGAGAATTTAGAAACCCATTTGAGAGATAACCATGCATACAAACTCTGAGGGGATTTCGAGCTATTTTGGATGTTAGTCAAACTTGGTCAAGCCAAGGCCTAAAAGCATGCACTTTTTCCAATTTCTTAGAAATCAAATGTAAAAGTATATCTAGATACCCATTTAAGAGATACGCGTGCACACATGTTTTTGTGAGATTTCGGGTTATTTCAACCCTTAGTTAAGCTTGGTCAAATGAAGTTCTAAGAAATGCACTTTTCTTGACTTTCTCGAAATTGAAATTTGAAATTGCATTTAGGTATCCATTTGGTAGATGAAGCATACATGATATTTTTTGTGGATTGAGAGCCATTTTGGACATCGGTCAAACTTCATCAAACTAAGGCCTAAAACGTTGCATTATTCCCAATTTCTCAAAATTCAACTTTTAAAGTAGATTTAGATACCCATTTCAAATATAGGCATTGACACCTATTTTTATGAGGTTTGGAGCTATTTGGGCCCGTACTCAAGAATGGTCAAACCAAGGTTGAAAATATGCACTTTTGTCGACTTTTTCAAAATTGAAATTTGAAAGTGGATTTAGGTACCCATTTCAATAAACAAGCGTACATGCCAACTTTCATAACGTTCCGAGATATTTTCACTCCGTTTAAGTGCAACCTTAGTGAAAGCCCCGATATGCCCATTTGGTAGATAAGCATGCACACATATTTTTGGAATATTTCTGGTTAGATAAGAGTGCATGAAAATTTTCGTGATGTTCAGAACCATTTTCCCCTCCTTTAAGCCAAACCTTAGCAAAATCGAATGATGGAGTTTCACTTTTGATAAAATTCTCGGAGTTGAAATTTGATCATAGATTTGGATGCCTGTTTGATATTAAAATGTGCACACCAACTATTGCAATGTTCCAAGATATTTGGACCCCTTTGAGCCTAACTCTAGCGAAAATGCACGATGGAATTTCACTTCTCACCAATTTCTCGGAATTGAAATCTGATCATAGATTTGGATGTCCATTTGATAGAGAAGCATGTAATCCAACTTTTGCGACACTCCGAGCTATTTTCACACCCTTTAACCCCAACCTTGGCGAAACCGCACAACGAAGTTTCACTTTTAACCAATTTCTTGGAATTAAAATTTAATCATAGATTTAAATACGCATTTGGAAGATAAGAGTGCATGCCAACTTTTACGATGTTAAGAGCTATTTTCGGTATCTTTAAGACAAACCCTAACAAAACTACATGATGGAGTCTTATCTTTGACCAAACTCTCAGAATTGAAACTTGATGATAGGTTTGGATGTATATTGGATAGACAAGCATGCACGCCAACTTTCACAACGTTTTGAGCTATTTTGACCCCCTTTAAGCCCAACCCTATCGAAACCGCACGACGGAGTTTCACTTTTTAGCAGTTTCTTAGAATTTAAATTTGATCATAAATTTGGATGCCTATTTTATGAAAAAG
Organism: Pseudotsuga menziesii; assembly: GCA_001517045.1. NCBI lineage: Eukaryota > Viridiplantae > Streptophyta > Pinopsida > Pinales > Pinaceae > Pseudotsuga > Pseudotsuga menziesii. The sequence goes on along the minus strand of LPNX010272199.1, from coordinate 172,948 downwards.
CAAAATGCAAAATTTTGAGACACTCCAAAATAATTTCACCCCTTTTAAGCCCAACCTTAGCAAAACCGCACAACGGAGTTTCACGTTTGACTAATTTCTCAGAATTAACATTAAATCATAGATTTATCGTCGCATTTGGTAGATAAGAGTGCATGCTAACTTTCATGATGTCCGAAGCTATTTTGGTCGTTATTCAAGGTTGGTCAAGTAAAGGTATAAGAGATGTTATTTTTTTGGCTTTCTTGTAATTGAAATTTGAAAGACAATTTAGTTACCCATTTGAGAGATAACCATGCATACAAACTTTCAGGGGATTTCAAGCTATTTTGGACCTTAGGCAAACTTGGTGAAACCAAGGCCTAAAAGGTTGCATTTGTTTCCAATTTCTCAGAGCCATTTTCCCCTCCTTTAAGCCAAAACTTAGCAAAATGAATGATGGAGTTTCACTTCTGACCAAATTCTCAGAGTTCAAATTTCATTATAGATTTGGATTCCCGTTTGATATAAAAATGTGCACGCCAAGTTTTGGAATGGTCCAAGCTATTTGGACCCCTTTGAGCCCAACTCTAGGGAAAATGCATGATGGAGTTTCACTTCTGACCCATTTCTCAGAATTGAAATTTGATCATAGATTTGGATGCCCGTTTAATAGATAAGCATGCACTCCAACTTTCACGATGTTTTGAGCTATTTTCACCCTCTTTAACTCCAATCTTAGCAAAACTGCATGACAGAGTTTCACTCTTGACCAATTTCTCAGAATTAAAATTTGATCATATATTTAGATGTGCATTTGGAAGATAAGAGTGGATGTCAACTTTCGTGATTTTCGGAGTTATTTTTTACTCCTTTTAGCCAAACCCTAACAAAACCGCACGATGGAGTTTCACTTTTGACCAACTTCTAAGAATTGAAACTTGATCACAGATTTGGATGCCCATTAGATAAACAAGCATGCACGCCAACTTTCACAACTTTCCAAGCTATTTTGAACACCTTTAATCCCAACCCTAGAAAAAACGCATGACGAAGTTTCACTTTTGAGCAGTTTCTTATAATTGAAATTTGATCATAGATTCGAATGCCCATTTGATAGACAAGCGTGCACACGGAATTTCGAGATGTTCCAAAATATTTCACCCCCTTTAATCCCAACCTTAGCAAAACCATACAACCAAGTTTCACTTTTGAATAATTTCTCATAATTAAAATTTGATTGTAGATTTATATTAGCATTTGGTAGACAACAGTGCACACCAACCTTCCCGATGTTCGAAGTTATTTTGGTCATTATTCAAGGTTGGTCAAGCAAAGGTCTAAGAGATGCTATCTTTATGACTTTATTTTAATTGAAATTTGAAAGAGAATTTAGGTACCCATTTGAGGGATAACCATGCATACACACCTTTAGGGGATTTTGAGTTATTTTGGACCTCAGTCAAACTTGGTCAAACTAAGGCTTAAAAGGTTGCACTTTTTTTCAATTTCTTACAAATTAAATTTAAAGGTAGATTTAGATACCCATTTAAGAGGCACACATATTTTTGCGAATTTTGAGTTATTTCAGCACTTAGTTAAGGTTGGTCAAACGAAGTTCTAAGAAATGGACTTTTCTTGACTTTCTCGAAATTGAAATTTGAAACTTTATTTAGGTACCCATTTGAGAGATAATCACTACATGTAGTTTTTTTTGGGATTGCGAGCCATTTTGGACCTCGGTTAAACTTCGTCAAACCAAGGCCTAAATTTTGCATTTTTTCCATTTTCTGAAAAATCAAATTTTAAAGTAGATTTAGATACCCATTTCAAAGATAGGCATGCCCATTTGAATTTTGATCATAGATTTGGATGCTCAAAATTAAAATTTGATCACAGATTTATTTGTGCATTTGGTAGATAAGAGTGCATGCCAACTTTCACGATGTTCGGAGTTTTTTTGGTCGTTATTCAAGGCTGGTCAAGCAAAGGTCTAAGAGATCATATTTTTCCGACTTTCTCATAATTTTAATTTCAAAGAGAATTTAGATACCCATTTGAGAGATAACCATGCTTACAAACTATGAGGGGATTTTGAGCTATTTCGGACCTCAGTCAAACTTGGTTAAACCAAGGCCTAAAACCTTGCACTTTTTTGTAATTTCTTGGAAATCAAATGTAAAAAAGTATATTTAGATAGCCATTTAAGAGATATGCGTGCACACATATTTTTGTGACATTTCAGGTTATTTCATCCCATAGTTAAGGTTGGTCAAACGAAGTTCTAAGAAATGCACTTTTCTTGACTTTCTCGAAATTGAAATTTGAAACTGTATTTAGGTATCTATTTGGTATATAAAGCATACATGTATATTTTTGGGGGATTGTGAGCCATTTTGGACATCAATCAAACTTCGTCAAACCAAGGCCTAAAACGTTACATTATTTCCAATTTCTCAAAATTCAAATTTTAAAGTAAATTTAGATACCCAATTCAAATATAGGCATTGACACCTATTTTTATGAGGTTTGGATCTATTTCGGCCATTAATCAAGGATGGTCAAACAAAGGTTGAAAATATGCACTTTTGTCGACTTTTCCAGAATTAAAATTTGAAAGTGGATTTAGGTACCCATTTCAATAAACAAGGGTACATGCCAACTTTCGTAACGTTTCGAGCAACCTTTAAGTGCAACCTTAGCGAAAGCACCGACATGCCAATTTGGTAGATAAGTGTGCACACATAATTTTGCAATATTTCTAGTTAGATAAGAGTGCATGAAAATTTTCGTGATGTTCAAAGCTATTTACCCCTCCTTTAAGCCAAACCCTAGCGAAATTAAACGATGGAGTTTCATTTTTTACCAAATTCTTAGAGTTGAAATTTGATCATAGATTTGGATGTCCATTTGATATAAAAATGTGCACGTAAACGTTTGCAATGTTCCGATCTATTTGCACCCCTTTGAGCCCAACTCTAGCAAAAATGCACGACGGAGTTTCACTTCTCACCAATTTCTTGGAATTGAAATTTGATCATAAATTTGGATGCCCATTTGATAGAGAAGCATGCACTCCAATTTTTGTGACACTCCGAGCTATTTTCACCCCCTTTAACCCAACCTTGGTGAAACCGCACAACGGAGTTTCACTTTTAACCAATTTCTTGGAATTAAAATTTAATCATAGCTTTAAATGCACATTTGGAAGATAAGAGTGCATGCCAAATTTCATGATGTTGAGAGCTATTTTTGGCATCTTTAAGCAAAACCCTAACAAAACTGCACAATGGAGTCTTAGCTTTGACCAAACTCTCAGAATTTAAACTTGATTATAGGTTTGGATGCATATTGGATACACAAGCATGCACGCCAAATTTTGCAACGTTCCGATCTATTTTGACCCCCTTTAAGCCCAACCCTATCGAAACCACAGGACGGAGTTTCAGTTTTGAGCAGCTTCTTAGAATTTAAATTTGATCATAAATTTGGATGCCCATTTGATGAACAAGTGTTCATGCAAACTTTTGAAACATTCCAAAATATTTTCACCCCCTTTAAGCACAACCCTAGCAAAACCACACAATGGAGTTTCACATTTGACTATTTCTCAAAATTAAAATTCAAGCGTAGATTTATTGGCACATTTAGTAGATAAGAGTGCATGCTAACTTTCATGATGTTCGAAGCTATTTTGGTCGTTATTCAAGGTTGGTCAAGTAAAGGTCTAAGAGATGTTATTTTTTCGGCTTTATTGTAATTGAAATTTGAAAGACAATTTAGGTACCCATTTGAGAGATAACCATGCATACAAACTTTCAGGGGATTTCGAGCTATTTTGGACCTTAGGCAAACTTAGTGAAGCTAAGGCCTAAAGGGTTGCATTTGTTTCCAATTTCTTAGAGTCGTTTCCCCCACCTTTAAGCCAAACATTAGCGAAATCGAATGATGGAGTTTTACTTCTGACCAAATTCTTGAAGTTGAAATTTGATCATAGATTTGGATGCCCGTTTTATATAAAAACGTGCATGCCAACTTTTGCAATGGTCCGAGCTATTTGGACCCCTTCAAGCCCAACTCTAGTGAAAATGCACGACGGAGTTTCACTTCTGACCAATTTCTCAGAATTGAAATTTGATCATAGATTTGGATGCCCGTTTGATAGATAAGTGTGTACTCTAACTTTCATGATGTTTTCAGCTATTTTCACCCCCTTTAACCCCAATCTTAGCGAAACGGCATGATAGAGTTTCACTCTTCACCAATTTCTCAGAAATTAAAATTTGATCATGGATTTAGATGTGCATTTGTAAGATAAGAGTGCACGCCAACTTTCATGATGTTCAAAGTTATTTTCAACTCCTTTAAGCCAAACCCTAACAAAATCGCACGATGGAGTTTTACTTTTGACCAACTTCTAAGAATTGACACTTGATCATAGATTTGGATGCCCATTAGATAAACAAGCATGCATGCCAACTTTTGCAATGTTCCAAGCTATTTGGACCACCTTTAAGCCCAACCCTAGTGAAAATGCATGACAAAGTTTCACTTTTGAGCAGTTTCTTATAATTGAAATATGATCATAGATTGGAATGCCCATTTGATAGACAAGCATTCACGCAAAATTTTGAGACGTTCCAAAATATTTCACCCCCTTTAATCCCAACCTCAGCAAAACCATTCAACCAAGTTTCACTTTTGACTAATTTCTCATAATTAAAATTTGATCGTAGATATATCTTAGCATTTGGTAGATAACAGTGCACACCAACTTTTACGATGTTCAAAGTTGTTTTGGTCATTATTCAAGGTTGGTCAAGCAAAGGTCTAAGAGATGCTATTTTTTCGACTTTCTTCTAATTGAAATTTGAAAGAGAATTTAGGTACCCATTTGAGAGATAACCATGCATACACACCTTCAGGGGATTTTGAGTTATTTGGGACCTTAGTCAAACTTGGTCAAACCAAGACCTAAAAGGTTGCACTTTTTTCCAATTTCTTAGAGTTGAAATTTAAAAGTAGATTTAGATACCCATTTTAGAGGCACACGTATTTTTGCGAATTTTGAGTTATTTCGGAACTTAGTTAAGGTTGGTCAAACCAAGTTCTAAGAAATGCACTTTTCTTGACTTTCTCGAAATTGAAATTTGAAACTGTTTTTAGGTACCCATTTGAGCGATAATCCCTACATGTAGAGTTTTTTGGGATTGTGATCCATTTTGAACCTTGGTCAAACTTTGTCAAACCAAGGCCTAAAACATTGCATTTTTTCCATTTTCTGAAAATTCAAATTTTAAAGTAGATTTAGATACCCATTTCAAAGATAGGCATGGACACCTATTTTTATGAGATTTGGAGCTATTTTGGCCTTCATTCAAGGATGGTCAAACAAAAGTTGAAAAGATGCACTTTTGTTGACTTTTTCATAAGTGAAATTTGAAAGTGGATTTGGTTACCCATTTCAATAAACAAGCGTACACGCTAACTTTTGCGACGTTTTGAGTTATTTCACTCTCTTTAAGTGCAACCTTAGCGAAAGCGCACGATAAAGTTTCCCTTTTGACCAATTTCTTAGAATTGAAATATGATCATAGATTTAGATGCCCATTTGGTAGATAAGAGTGCATGCCAAATTTAGTGATGTTCAGAGCTGTTTTTTCCTCCTTAGCGAAACCGCGTGACGGAGTTTCACTTTTGACCAAATTCCCAGAATTGAAATTTGATCATAGATTTGGATGCCCATTTGATATAAAAGCGTGCATGCCAAATTTTGCAATGTTTCGAGCTATTTGTACCCACTCTAGCGAAAATGGATGATGAAGTTTCACTTTTGAAAGTTTTCTTGCAATTGAAATTTGATCATAGATTTGGATGACCATTTGATATACAAGTGTGCACTCCAACTTTTGCGACGTTCCGAGCTATATTCACCCCCTTTAACCCCAACCTTTGTGAAACCGCATGATGGAGTTTCAATTTTTATAAATTTCTCAAAATTAAAATTTGATGATATCTTTTGATGCGCATTTGGATGATAAGCGTGCATGCCGACTTCACGATGTTTAGAGTTATTTTCAGCTCCTCTAAGCCAAACCATAACAAAATGGTACGATGGAGTTTCACTTTTGACGTACTTCTTAGAATGGAAAGTTGATCATAGATTTGAATGCCCATTGGATAAAAAATCATGCACACCAAATTTCGCAACGTTTCGAGCTATTATTTTGACCCCTTTTAAGCCCAACCCTAGCGAAACCGCACGACAGAGTTTCACTTTTGAGCAGTTTCTCATAATTGAAATTTGCTCATATGTTTAGACGTCCATTTGATAGACAAGCTTTCACATGAACTTTCATGGCATTGCGAAATATTTTCACCCACTTTAAGCCCAACCTTAGCAAAACAACACAAGGGAGTTCAATTTGACCAATTTCTCAGAATTAAAATTTGATCGTAGTTTTATCTGGGCATTTGGTAGATAAGAGTGCATGCCAAATTTCATGATGTTCGTATCTATTTTGTTTGTTATTCAAGACTAGTCAAGCAAAAGTTTAAGAGATCATATTTTTCTGACTTGCAGATGTGCCGACAGAGGTTGTCACTATTGTAATGTCTGTTTTATATTAATAGAAATATATTTTCCTATCCAATAATATGTGTTTAAATGAGTATTTTATCAATGGATGCTTTTAAATGCTTATATGTTATTGATTATATATGCTAAAGTAGGCCTGACATGATTATATATAGCATGCTTGTCTTATTTATTGATTATTGAGGAAGCAATTTATCAATACACGCTGGAGTTGGAAAGCTCAATGGGGATCTACATCAACCATCCGGAATAAGGTACGAATCAAAATCCTTTAGTGTTAGATATTTGGTTTCTCTTGCATATTGGAAAGGATTAATTTCTGGAGTCAAGCTATCTATTGTGGTACCCCAATCCATAGGAATTTCTCTCCGTAACAGAATTAGCGACTCCACTAGGGAGTTCCTAGTAGTTGTCCTTTGGGGGTTTTTATCAGCATTCAATGTTCTTGAATTGCTCTGATTTCTCTGTTTCTGAGGAGGGGTCTGGGGGCATGTTTTCCTGGTAGTGTATGATAGGTGTGAAGTTTGTCTCAGCTTATCTATTTGCCTTCATTTTTATCCAGTTTTCTTCCTATACGTGATTTTTTACCTCATAGTCACGTGTACACGCGGTTTTGACTGCTATAGCCGCGTACATGCATGGGTTTTTTGCGAGCAGTCGTGTATGCCCTAAGTTTTTCCTTTTAGAGGAAGATTTATTTTTGCTGGGTGAATTTTGATGATTGCTGAGTCTCCTTTGATACTTCTAGAGTCTGTATACACCTCTGTTTCTAACCAGAGAAGCTTTTTAGGGTAATTTTTTTTTTTAAGAATGTTCTTGTCATTGCATTTTCGATTTTTTTGGGGGGATTAGTGCATTAGGTATCTTTTACCTTAGTGATTTGTGTGAGTACTATTTGATTGTGCTTGCAGAGTTTGGGGGTGGTACTTGCACCTGGTTTTCTTAGAGAATTATTAGTCAGGATTTCATATATGAATTATTGCATTTGTCATTTGAAGAAAAATTTGCATTTCACATAGTAGCATGCCATGTTTTTCATTTGACACAATGTATTTGCATTGATTGTTAGGTGTGCATTTTACTTTATGTTGCGTTATAACACCATTGTTTGCACGGTCATATACCTTTTTTGAGTAATAAAGCCAAATAAAATCAACTCTTAATTAAAATGGATTACATTATTTTCTTTGATAGGGTACACCAACAAGATTAGGTTTTAGGGTCTTGGAATAGTTCATTGTGAGTAAATTCTCCAAGACCACTAAAAAACAACATGTATGTGTATGTCCAGGTGAGAGTGTGAAATTACTTGGTATAATTAGTGTTTCTCAAGATCCTCCTCTTACAGGGGAGTTAAGCACGAGGCAGTGTGAACGGTTATTGATTGGGATGACCCCTAGTCATAACTAAGTAGCACCGGAGATATTTCCAGGATTGTATTCGTATCTAGGGGCTCTTTTGAGAGTTTTAGGCTTTGGTACCCTGCCCATATGGTTAATCCCACCTGCGACTATCCACCTGAGCATTGATTATATTTAGGTGACCTTAGTTGCCTTACCTAGGTTATTGAGGTGATACTTTGCAGGGGTTATTTTGCAGGTGTCCCGGCTAGGTTGGGGTCAGACAACACAGTCGCTATATGTGTTGACGCTGAGGGCCACAATAATTGGTTACTAACCTCCGCTTGTTGAGTATGGAAGTCTCAAGCCTCTCCTAGGCGAGACATACCTACTTCATTCGGGAGCTCACATATCCTACCCTTGTTTTCTTGTGATTGGCTTTATATTATATAGGTGTATGCTCTGTGCATGCTAGCTTTCTTAGGGTTTGCGTAATTAGAGAATCTTTTCCATTTTTTTGAGTCACTGTAGATTCAAGTGTGGCACCTCACCGTTCTCGTCATTTACCAAGACTTACGCCTTCTAGATATCCTCCACCTTTAGGAGAGAGAAATAGACAGTCTAGGAAGACTACTTTTCACACTGATTCACACATGATGGGAGATCATGAAGATGAAATTCCTGAGTTTCCTTCTCCACCTCACAAGGTTGGGGAAGAAGATCCTACTCCTACATACAATCCTTCACCTGATTTACCTACACACTCTGGGTATGATCCCTCATTCACAGGTCACCGATATTGGTTTTCATGCGATGAGACTCACCATGAACCTGCGAGCACTAGTTATGACATGTCTAGTATTCCTCCACATGATTCAGCTCAGCATGCCGAGTCGGAGTTTGAACCTAACACTATGCCTGGGGGAATTCCTAGTCAATTCCATGTGGAGAGATTTGGGAACACGAGTCACATTGCACCCTCCATCCTAGCGGTGGAGGTTACATCATATGTTCGCCCTAGACCTAGTGCTAGTAGTCCTATTCGGATACCAGAACCAAGATGAGTGACTGTAGGGAATACTACTTACATAGTTTCACATGTCTCTTCGTCCTCTATTCCTAGTTCTTCGAATGTTATTCCTCCCCCTGATTCATGTGGTCCTTCAGGCTGGAATGTTGCTATGAGTCATGTTCGTATTGCCGCTACTCATGTAGTTGTGTCTCAAAGTCAAGTACCTCCTGTTGTTTCGGGAGGTCGTATTCCTACTTCTAGAGGTCATATTCCTACTTCTGGAATGTCTATTCCTACTTATGGAGTTTCTCATGGGACATCTCATGGGATTTCTTATGGACCATATTATGGATCACAGTATGGACAAATTTATTCACCTTATGGGTACGGGTATCAACAACCCACTTACTCTTCGAATTATGGCTTTGTAGCCCCAAATAGTCAAGGCACACCACATTATGGTGCTTCCATGCCACCCTACACGGGTCAAATGGGAGGAGGGCACTATGGCCAAGGCTATGGTGATTACGGTAATCAGCCTTATGTGAACCAAAAATATTAGGGAGCGTGGAATCGACCTGCTCAACCTAGGCTCCCTTTCCTCGCAACGCTAAATCTACCTGATTTGTCGAGACTAATCAGTGATCCTGTATCTCATGACCCGGCTTGGCCGGATATCCCTAATAAGCTTCCCTCGGACATCCCCAAATTTGAGGGCAAACCAGGAGAAGATCCTAGTGAACATGTTACTACATTACACCTTTGGTGCTCTTCTAATTCCTTACATGAATATTCGATCTGTTTAAGGCTATTTCAACGCACCCTTACAAGGTTTTCTCCAAAATGGTACATAGAGTTACCTAGGGGGCATTCGCTTTGCTCAATGACCTAGGTATGACTTTTCTCAACCACTTCCAGCAACCAGTGCATTAAGACATTGGCACGGAACTCTTGTCAACATTTTGGCAAGACAAAGCCATGCATATCTCGAACCATATCCAAGAGTGGCATAGATGAAAGATATTGATTAAAGCCTTCATATTGCTAGAGTTTCTCCTTTACTGGTTCCTTAAATCGTTCCTGCCTTATATAGCGAAGGTTGTTTCTACATCCAAATTTTAGAATGAGGAACAAGCCATTTTTAGGACACAGGAATTGGATTTGATTTATGCTCAATCCGAGTTGTTACATGAGATCATTCCTAATGCTCCACGTTCTAGTTTCGACCCTAAGGTTAAACCTAGACCACATGCTGATGGCATTCTTGGTTGTACAAGTGACAAACCTGTAGATTCGGTTGTGCAACAGGTTATTCAATTGTCTATCAACTAATTTGCCTCAATACAAGCCACAACTTCTCTCAACCCACCCAAATGATGAGTGTGCTTTCAGTGCAATCGTCGGACCAGAAGGGAAACCAAAAACCTGGAAGGAATAAAAAGAAGGGTAAGAACAATCGTAAGGGTGGGAATAGAATGAAAATGCCAATCCTAATGACAAGAACACCTGAAATGCTGGGGGGGAAAAGCAGTCTAAATGTAAGGTTAATTTTCCTTGCATGTTGTGTAAGGAGGACCACCTCACTCACTTGTGCCCTTGTATCGAAGAAGCCTCAAGATTCATAGCACAGGGCCCAGTTGTGCTGACCAGCCCTTTACCTCATAATCAAAACATGAACTCGAGGACCCATGATCAGTTTGGTGGAGATCAAGATCCGATGGAGGCTAGTGGTCATGGTTGCATCAATATGGTCTATGCCACTAAGGTTGTGACTTGCGTGACGGACTATGGTTCATCACAACCAAACCTTGGAAAGGAACTTGCTCCACTCGGGAGTCCTTTATGTATTGAAAACCCTATGGATAAACCTGAAGTTGCACCTCACATTCCTAAGGGAGTCCTTAAGAATTTGGGGCACAATCCTAATTCCCTAGTTGCCCAAAACTATTATGTTGTCAAGGATTTAGGCCACACTCCTTGTGCAATGTCTTCACTTGAAGTACTTCAGAGTTGTCCTTCGCAAAGGAAGGCTTTGCTTTCTACCCTTGGTGTTAACGATGATAATTCTTCCTCCGTCATCAAAATTGAAATCATGGGACTACAGCCTCGCTTTCCTTCCCATGTGTCTCTCTTAATTCACGTAGAATGTCTTAACATGACCGTCAAATGCACTGTGATTGACGAAGGCGCTGCTGCTTCCGTGATGGCTTTAGCATGTTGGAAGGGTTTGGGTTTTCCCGAGTTGTCTAAATCCGGTACCATGTTGACTGTGTTTGATGGTAGATCATTTTGACCGCATGGGATTCTTCCTTCTCTTGAGGCCCATTTGGGAGGGAAGACCATCACGATCGAGGTCGAGGTGGTTGATGCGCCCATTGACTACAATCTCTTACTAGGTAGGAATTGGATGTACAGTATGCAAGCCATAGTTTATTCTCTATTTCACGTTGTATGCTTTCCGTTTAATGGGAATATAGTTACGATTGATCAAATGTCATTCAAGAATCCATGTGTTACCGCATCTTCAGGAGCTTCTATCTTGATTGTAGAGCACTCTTAGCTAGCAACTGGGAATGTGGGTGTTGGTATGTATCCATCCCTTATGGGAAGCTTTAGTTGTCCTGCACCTATTCTTATGATTGGGTCTAGTTCTGGTTAGGCTTCGTCATCATTGAGGTCGGTGTCTTTTCACATAACCCATATAGAAGATCATTGGATTCTTCCTACACCGAGTCCTTCGAGTGAGCCCATCGAAATAGATGTGTCGTTGCCTACAACAATGATTGCATATCAAGCTAATCTTGAATGTGTTGTAGAGCCTAGTCCTTCCTCTTCACGGATGGAGGAGGGGGACCCATATGTGCTTCCTGCATGGGCAGTTGAGTCTTCTCACGCACATGACTACTTTGATAGTGTTTTTCCTTCAGATGAAGCCATTATTGAGGCCATGTCTAGGGTTGAGCCACCTTGGGAAGAGTTGCATCATAGATCCTATTTTCTTCCCGAACTTGACCATATAGAGTGTGAGGACTTTAGGGAGGTTCTTAGTGAGAGAATTGGTATTCTCGTGGTTCCATTGAGCTCTCCTAGTCTGATGGATGATGGAAAAATGGAAAATATATCTCCTACCATTCCTATCAATATCTCTCACGATCCTGGCAAGATTGAGAATGTCTATACTGGGGCAGAATGTTCCAATGCTGAGATTCAAGAGTATGCCGAGCTGTTCAAAGAATTTTGTGATGTATTTGATTGGTCATACGAGGAAATGCTAGGTATCAACCCTCGCATTGTTGAACATGCAATTAAAACTTATCCCAATGCTAAGCCTGTTCGACAATGCTTGCGTGCAGTGAATCCTAGGAAAGCACCCGCGATTAAGGCTGAGATTTTAAAATGGTTGAATGTTGGTTTTATCTATCTCGCTCCCTTGACGGAGTGGGTTTCAAACCCCATTCCAGTTGGTAAGAAGCAAGGAACGATTCGCATATGCACTGATTTCCATGATTTGAATCGTGCCTATCCTAAAGATAATTTTCCCACACCATTTATCGATCAAATTTTGGATGAGTGTGCGGGAAGCGAGGTATTTTCCTTTATGGATGGCTTTTCTGAATACAATCATATACATTTTAAACCCGAGGACCAACATAAACCTGCATTTATTTGTCCTTGGGGTAACTTTTCATATCGGAAGATCCCTTTTGGCCTTAAAAATGCCAGAGCCACTTTTCAGCGGGCTATGAAGTTGATCTTCCATGATCCCAAATCAATTATTGAAGTCTTTTTGGATGACCTTTCTGCTCATTCTTGTAGGAGAATGCGTCATTCCTACCATTTGAGATTAGTGTTCGAAAGGTGTTGCCATTACTTGGCCAGGTTAAATCCTCATAAGTGCATCTTTGGCGTGAAGTCTGGTCGCTTATTAGGGTTCATTGTCTCCAAGGAGGGTATAAGAGTCGACCCTTTAAAGGTTGAGGCAATACTTCAATTGTCTCCCCCGACAAACATTAGACATCTTCAATGTTTGCAAGGCATGGCAAATTTCTTACGGATATTTTTCGTTAACTTTGTCAATTTGACTAGAGGCTTTATGCATCTTTTGAAGAAGGACACTACTTTTTGCTAGGATGAGCAAGCCTAGGAGTCCTTTGATGCACTTAAGCGAGCCCTAGCATTGGCCTCGGTGATTAGTCCACCCAACTATAGCCGTGAATTTTTACTTTATGTGGTCGCGTCCATGGAGACGATTGGTATGGTTTTGGTTCAAGAGGATGAGGAGCTCTAAGAGCATTTCATATATTATCTGAGCTAAAACCTTAGAGATATGGAGATCCATTATTCCCATGTGGAGAAACTTGCCTTAGCTACCATTCATGTGGTTCAAAGATTGAGACACTACATTCTCCTTCGCCAGACCTTGGTGGTATCCCATGTCAATGCATTTCAGTTCATCCTCACTAGAAGGATGTTTAGGGAAAGTATAATAAGTGGATTGTCATCTTGCAAGAACTTGATCTCGAGTTTGTTTTGGAAAAATTGAAAAAATCGTTGATTTTTCCGGAGCTTATATCTGATTTCCCAAGTGAGGAGGAGGAGGAGGAGGAAGTTTGTGAAGATACGTTTGTCGATGAGCACATCTTCCTGATCTCAACTTTGGATCCATGGTATGGGGATATTATCATATATTTACAAACATTAAAGGTCCCTACTCACCTTTCACAGGATGAACGACGATGATTACGTCACGTATCCAAGAATTACCTCATAATGGATAAAACATTGTACCTCCGTGGGGTAGATTCTGTTTTACGTCATTGTTTAACTCATGAGGAGGCTGAGCTTGTGCTGAATGATTGCTGGGGAGGGGCATGTGGTGGTCATTTATCTAGGCTTTCTACAGCCCAAAAAATCTTGAGAGCGGGTTATTTCTGGCACAGAGGAGTTTCACTTTTAACCAATTTATTGGAATTAAAATTTAATCATATATTTAAATGCGCATTTGGAAGATAAGAGTGCATGCCAATATTCAAGATGTTGACAGCTATTTTCGGCATCTTTAAGCCAAACCCTAACAAAACTGCACGATGGAGTCTCAGCTTTGACCAAATTCTCAGAATTGAAACTTGATCATAGGTTTGGATGCATATTGGATAGACAAGCATGCACACCAACTTTCACCACATTTCGAGTTATTTTGACCCCCTTTAAGCCCAACCCTGTCCAAACTGCACGATGGAGTTTCACTTTTGACCAGTTTCTTAGAATTTAAATTTGATCATAAATTTGGATGCCCATTTGATGAACAAGCGTGCATACAAAATTTTGAGACATTCCAAAATATTTTCACCCCCTTTAAGCCCAACCTTAGCAAAACCGCACAACAGAGTTTAACGTTTGACTAATTTCTCAAAATTAAAAATTAATCATAGATTTATCAGCGCATTTGGTAGATAAGAGTGCATGCTAACTTTCATGATGTTCAGAGCTATTTTGGGCGTTATTCAAGGTTGGTCAAGTAAAGGTCTAAGACATGCTATTTTGTTCATTATTCAAGCTACCCATTTAAGAGATAACAATGCATACAAACTTTCAAGTGATTTCGAGCTATTTTGGACCTTAGGAAAACTTAGTGAAACCAAGGCCTAAAAGGTTGCATTTGTTTCCAATTTCTCAGAGCCATTTTCCCCTCCTTTAAGCCAAACCTTAGCAAAATCGAATGATGGAGTTTCACTTTTGACCAAATTCTCGGAGTTGAAATTTGATCATAGATTCAGATGCCTGTTTGATATAAAAATGTGCACACCAACTTTTGCAATGGTCTGAGCTATTTGGACTCCTTCAAGCCCAACTCTAGCGAAAATGCACGACAGAGTTTCAGTTCTGACCAATTTTTCAGAATTGAAATTTGATCATAGATTTGGATGCCCGTGTGATAGATGGTCGTGCACTCCAAGTTTTGTGACATTTTGAGCTATTTTGACACCCTTTAACCCCAATATTAGTGAAACCACATGATAGAGTTTCACTCTTGACCAATTTCTCAGAATTAAAATTTGATCATAGATTTAGATGTGCATTTGGAAGATAAGAGTGCACACCAACTTTCATGATGTTCAGAGTTATTTTTGCATCCCTTAAGCCAAACCCTAAGAAAACCACACGATGGAGTTATACTTTTGACCAACCTCTAAGAATTGAAACTTGATTATAGATTTGGATGCCCATTAGATAAAAAAGCATGGACTCTAACTTTTGCAATGTTCCAAGCTATTTTGACCACCTTCGAGCCCAACCCTAGCGAAAACTCATGACGAAGTTTCACTTTTGAGCAGTTTCTTATAATTGAAATTTGATCATAGATTTTAATGCCCATTTGATAGAAAAGTGTGCACGCGAAAATTCAAGACGTTCCAAAATATTTAAGCCCCTTTAATCCCAACCTCAGCAAAACTATACAACATTGTTTCACTTTTGACTAATTTCTCAGAATTAAAATTTGAAAGATAATCCCTACATGTAGATTTTTTTGGGATTGCAAGCCATTTTGGACCTCGGTCAAACTTTGTCAAACCAAGGCCTAAAACGATGCATTTTTTCCATTTTCTGAAAATTCAAATTTTAAAGTAGATTTAGATACCCATTTCAAAGATAGGCATGGACACCTATTTTTATGAGATTTGGAGCTATTTTGGCCCGCATTCAAGGATGGTCAAACAAAAGTTGAAAATATTCGCTTTTGTTGACTTTTCAAGAACTAAAATTTGAAAGTGGATTTAGGTACCCATTTCAATAAACAAGCGTACACGCTAACTTTCGCGATGTTCTGAGCTATTTTACTCCCTTTAAATGCAACCTTAGCTAAAGCGCACGATAAAGTTTCTCTTTTGACCAATTTCTTAGAATTGAAATATGATAACAGATTTAGATGCCCATTTGGTAGATAAGAGTGCATGCCAAATTTAGTGATGTTCAGAGCTCTTTTTCCCTCCTTTAAGCCAAACCTTAGCAAAACCGCATGATGGAGTTTCAATTTTCACCAAATTTCGAGAATTGAAATTTGATCATAGATTTGGATGCCCGGTTGATATACAAGCGTGCACGCCAAATTTTGCAATGTTTTGAGCTATTTGGACCTGCTTTAAGCCGAACTCTAGCGAAAATACATGACGAAGTTTCACTTTTGATCATTTTCTCGTAATTAAATTTGATCATAGATTTGGATTCCCATTTGATAGACAAGCGTGCACTCCAAATTTCACGACGTTCTGAGCTATTTTCACCCCCTTTAACCCAAATCTTTGCGAAAGCGCACGATGGAGTTTCACTTTTTACAAATTTCTCAGAATTAAAATTGGATCATATCTTTTGATGCACATTTGGATGATAAGTGTGCACGCCAATTTTCATGATGTTCAAAGTTATTTTCAGCTCCTTTAAGCCAAACCCTACCAAACTGTATGATGGAGTTTCACTTTTGACGTACTTCTTAGAATGGAAATTTGATTATATATTTGGATGCCCATTGGATAAACAATCATGCATGTCAAATTTTGCAACGTTTCGAGCTATTATTTTGACCCCTTTTAAGCCCAACCCTAGTGAAACCACACGACATAGTTTCACTTTTGAGCAGTTTCTCAAAATTGAAATTCGCTCATAAATTTGGATTTCAATTTGATAGATAAGCTTGCACATGAAATTTCATGACGTTGCAAAATATTTTCACCCGATTTAAGCCCAACCTTAGCAAAACAACACAAGGGAGTTTCACTTTTGACCAATTTCTCATAATTAAAATTAGATCGTAGATTTATCTCCGCATGTGGTAAATAATAATGCATGCCAACTTTCACGATGTTCAGAGCTATTTTGTTCATTATTCAAGGCTGGTAAGAGATCATATTTTTCTAACTTTCTCATAATTGAAATTTGAAAGAGAATTTAGAAACCCATTTGAGAGATAACCATGCATACAAACTCTAAGGGGATTTTGAGCTATTTTGGACCTTAATCA
Organism: Pseudotsuga menziesii; assembly: GCA_001517045.1. Lineage (NCBI taxonomy): Eukaryota > Viridiplantae > Streptophyta > Pinopsida > Pinales > Pinaceae > Pseudotsuga > Pseudotsuga menziesii. The sequence continues at coordinate 156,005 of LPNX010272199.1, read as the reverse complement.
AACTTGGTCAAACCAACGCCTAAAAGCATGCACTTTTTTCCAATTTCTTAGAAATCAAATGTAAAAGTATATTTAGATACCCATTTAAGAGATAAGCGTGCACACATATTTTTGTGAGATTTCGGTTGAAGCCCTTAGTTAAGGTTGGTCAAACGAAGTTCTAAGAAATGCACTTTTCTTGACTTTCTCGAAATTAAAATTTGAAACTATATTTAGGTATCCATTTGGTAAATAAAGCATACATGTATATTTTTTGGGGATTGCGAGCCATTTTGGACATCGGTCAAACTTTATCAAACCAAGGCCTAAAAAGTTGCATTATTTCTAATCTCTCAAAATTCAAATTTTAAAGTAGATTGAGATACCCATTTCAAATATAGGCATTGACACCTATTTTTGTGATATTTAGAGCTATTTTGTCCCTTAATTACGGATGGTCAAACCAAGGTTGAAAATAGGCACTTTTGTCGACTTTTTCAGAATTGAAATTTGAAAGTGGATTTAGATATCCATTTCAATAAACAAGCGTACACGCCAAATTTAGTAACGTTCCGAGCTATTTTCACTCCCTTTAAGTGCAACCTTATCGAAAGCGCCAATATGCCCATTTGGTAGATAAGCGTGCACACTTATTTTTGTGAGATTTCTAGTTAGATAAGAGTGGATAAAAAAATTTGTGATGTTCAAAGCTATTTTCCGCTCCTTTAAGCTAGACCTTAGCGAAATCGAATGATGGAGTTTCACTTTTGACCAACTTCTCAGAGTTGAAATTTGATCATAGATTTGGATGACCGTTTGATATAAAAAAGTGCACACCAACTTTTGCAATGTTCCAGGCTATTTGGACCCCTTTGAGCCCAACTCTAGTGAAAATGCACACCGGAGTTTCACTTCTGACCAATTTCTCGGAATTGAAATTTGATCATAGAATTGGATGCCCATTTGATAGAGAAGTGTGCACTCCAACTTTCGTGACACTTCGAGCTATTTTCACCACCTTTAACCCCAACCTTGGCGAAACCGGACAACGGAGTTTCACGTTTAACCAATTTCATGGAATTGAAATTTGATCATAGATTTAAATGCACATTTGGAAGATAAGAGTGCATGCCAACTTTGACGATGTTGAGAGCTATTTTCAGCATATTTAAGCCAAACCCTAACAAAACTGCATGATGGAGTCTCACCTTTGACCAAATTCTCAGAATTGAAACTTAATCATAGGTTTGGATGCATATTGGATAGACAAGCATGCACGCTAAGTTTCATGAAGTTTTGAGCTATTTTGACCTCCTTTAAGCCCAAAGCTGTCGAAACCACATGACAGAGTTTCACTTTTGAGCAGTTTCTTAGAATTTAAATTTGATCATAAATTTGGATTCCCATTTGATGAACAAGCGTGCATGCAAAATTTTGAGACATTCGAAAATATTTTCACCCCCTTTAAGCCCAACCTTAGCAAAACCACACAACAGAGTTTCACATTTGACTAATTTCTCAAAATTAAAATTTAATCGTAGATTTATCGGTGCATTTGGTAGATAAGAGTGCATGCTAACTATCATGATGTTCAGAGCTATTTTGGTCGTTATTCAAGGTTGGTCAAGTAAAGGTCTAAGAGATGTTATTTTTTTGGCTTTGTTGTAATTGACATTTGAAAGAGAATTTAGGCACCCATTTGAGAGATAACCATACATACAAACTTTCAGGGGATTTAGAACTATTTTAGATTGTAGGCAAATTTGGTGAAACTAAGGCCTAAAAGGTTGCATTTGTTTCCAATTTCTTACATCCATTTTCCCCTCCTTCAAGCCAAACCTTAGCGAAATCGAATGATGGAGTTTCATTTTGACCAAATTCTTAGAGTTGAAATTTGATCATAGATTTGGATGCCCATTTGATATAAAAACGTGCACGCTAACTTTTGCAATGGTCTGAGCTATTTGGACCCATTCGAGCCCAACTCTAGCGAAAATGCACGACGGAGTTTCACTTCTGACCAATTTCTCAGAATTGAAATTTGATCATATATTTGGATGCCCATTTGATAGATAACCGTGCACTTCAACTTTCATGACATTTTCAGCTATTTTCACCCGCTTTAACCCCAATCTTAGTGAAACTGCATGACAGAGTTTCACTCTTGACCAATTTCTCGGAATTATAATTTGATCATGGATTTAGATGTGCATTTGGAAGATAATAGTGTATGCTAAATTTCATGATGTTTAGAGTTATTTTTTACTCCTTTTAGCCAAACCCTAACAAAACCGCACGATGGAGTTTCGCTTTTGACCAACTTCTAAGAATTGAATTTGCTCATAGATTTGGATGTCCATTTGATAGACAAGCTTGCACATGAAATTTCACGACGTTGTGAAATATTTTCACCCCCTTTAAGCCCAACCTTAGCAAAACAACACAAGGGAGTCACTTTTGACCAATTTCTCAGAATTAAAATTTGATCGTTGATTTATCTGCGCATTTGGTAGATAAGAGTGCATGCCAACTTTCACGATGTTCGGAGCTATTTTGGTCATTATTCAAGGCTGGTCTATCAAAGGTCTAAGAGATCATATTTTTTTGACTTTCTCATAATTGAAATTTGAAAGAGAATTTAGATACCCATTTGAGAGATAACCATGCATACAAACTCGAGGGGGATTTCAAGCTCTATTTTGGACCATAGTCAAACTTGGTCAAACCAAGGCCTAAAAGCTTGCACTTTTTTCTAATTTCTTAGAAATCAAATGTAAAAGTATATTTAGATACCCATTTAAGAGATAAGCATGCATATATATTTTTGTGAGATTTCGGGTTATTTCAGCCCTTAGTTAAGGTTGGTCAAACAAAGTTCTAAGAAATGCACTTTTCTTGACTTTGTCGAAATTGAAATTTGAAACTATATTTAGGTATCCATTTGGTAGATAAAGCATACATGTATATTTTTGGGGGATTGCGAGCCATTTTGGACATCGGTCAAACTTCATCAAACCAATGCCTAAAACGTTGCATTATTTCCAATTTCAAAAAATTCAAATTTTAAAGTAGATTTAGATACCCATTTCAAATATAGGAATTAACACCTATATTTATGATATTTGGAGCTATTTTGGCCCTTAATTAAGGATGGTCAAACCAAGGTTGAAAATGTGCACTTTTGTCGACTTTTTCATAATTAAAATTTGAAAGTGGATTTAGGTACCCATTTCAATAAACAAGTGTACAAGCCAACTTTCGTAACGTTTATAGCTATTTTCACTCCGTTTAAGTGCAACCTTAGCAAAAGTGTCGGTATGCCCATTTGGTAGATAAGCGTGCACACATATTTTTGAGAGATTTCTAGTTAGATAAGAGTGCATGAAAAACTTCGTGATGTTCAGAGCTATTTTTCCCTCCTTTAAGCCAAACCTTAGCGAAATCAAAAGATGGAGTTTCACTTTTGAACAAATTCTCAGAGTTGAAATTTGATGATAGATTTGGATGCCCGTTTGATATAAAAATGTGCACGCCAAATTTTGCAATTTTCCGAGGTATTTGGACCCCTTTGAGCCCAACTCTAACGGAAATGCACGATGGAGTTTCACTTCTGACACTCCAACTTTCACGACACTCCGAGCTATTTTCATCCCCTTTAACCCCAACCTTGGTGAAACCGCACAACAGAGTTTCACTTTTAACCAATTTCTTGGAATTAAAATTTAGTCATAGATTTAAATGCCCATTTGGAAGATAAGAGTGCATGCCAACTTTCACGATGTTGAGACTTATTTTCGGCATCTTTAAGCCAAACCCTAACAGAACTGCATGATGGAGTCTCAGCTTTGACCAAATTCTGAGAATTGAAACTTGATCATAGGTTTGGATGCATATTGGATAGACAAGCATGCATGCCAACTTTCACGATGTTCCGAGCTATTTTGACCCCCTTGATATCCCAACCCTATCGAAACTGCACGACGGAGTTTCGCTTTTGAGCAATTTCTTAGAATTTAAATTTGATCATCAATTTGGATGCCCATTTGATGAACAAGCATGCATGCAAACTTTTGAGACATTCCAAAATATTTTCACCCGCTTTAATCCCAACCTTAGCAAAAACGCACAACCGAGTTTCACGTTTGACTAATTTCTCAAAATTAAAATTTAATCGTAGATTTATCGTCGCATTTGGTAGATAAGAGTGCATGCTAAATTTCATGATGTTTGAAGCTATTTTGGTCATTATTCAATGTCGGTCAAGTAAAAGTCTAAGAGATGTTATTTTTCAGCTTTCTTGTAATTGAAATTTGAAAGAGAATTTAGGTACCCATTTTAGAAATAACCATACATAAAACTTTCAGGGGATTTCGAGCTATTTTGGACCTTAGGTAAATTTGGTGAAACCAATGCCTATAAGGTTGCATTTATTTCCAATTTCTTAGATCCATTTTCCCCTCCTTTAAGCCAAACCTTAGCGAAATTGAATGATGGAGTTTCACTTTTGACCAAATTCTCAGAGTTGAAATTTGATCATAGATTTGGATGCCCGATTGATATAAAAACGTGCACGCCAACTTTTGCAATGGTCTAAGCTATTTGGACCCCTTCGAGCCCAACTCTAGAAAAAATGCATGACGGAGTTTCACTTCTGACCAAGTTCTCATAATTGAAATTTGATCATAGATTTGGATGCCTGTTTGATAGATAACCGTGCATTCCAACTTTTGTGTTGTTTTCAGCTATTTTCACCCCCTTTAACCACAATCTTAGCGGAACCGCATGACAGAGTTTCACTCTTGACCAAGTTCTAGGAATTAAAATTTGATCATAGATTTAGATGCGCATTTGGAAGATAAGATTGCACGCCAACTTTCATGATGTTCAGAGTTATTTTCGACTCCTTTAAGCCAAACCCTAACAAAAATGCACGATGGAGTTTCACTTTTGACCAAATTCTAAGACTTGAAACTTGATCATAGATTTGGATTCCCATTAGATAAACAAGCATGCACACCAATTTTCACAATGTTCCAAGCTATTTTAACAACCTTTAAGCCCAACCCTAGCGAAAACGCATGACGAAGTTTCACTTTTGAGCATTTTATTATAATTGAAATTTGATCATAGATTTGAATGCCCATTTGATAGACAAGTGTGCACGCCAAATTTCAAGACATTCCAAAATATTTCACCCCCTCTAATCCCAACCTCAGCAAAACCATACAACAGAGTTTCACTTTTGACTAATTTCTCAGAATTAAAATTTGCTCGTAGATTTAACTTAGCATTTGGTAGATAACAGTGCACACCAACTTTCATGATGTTCGAAGTTATTTTGGTTGTTATTCAAGGTTGGTCAAGCAAAGGTCTAAGATATGCTATTTTTCTGAGATAACCATGCATACACACTTTCAGGGGATTTCGAGCTATTTTGGACCTTGGTCAAACTTGGTCAAACCATGGCCTAAAAGGTTGCACTTTTTTCCAATTTCCTAGAAATCAAATTTAAAAGTAGATTTAGATACCCATTTAAGAGGCACACATGTTTTTGCGAATTTCGAGTTATTTTGGCACTTAGTTAAGGTTGGTGAAACTAGGTTGTAAGAAATGCACTTTTCTTGACTTTCTCGAAGTTATAATTTGAAACTGTATTTAGGTACGCATTTTAGAGATAATCCCTACATGTAGATTTTTTTGGGATTGCAAGCTATTTTGGACCTCGGTCAAACTTCGTCAAACCAAGGCCTAAAATGTTGCATTTTTCCATTTTCTGAAAATTCAAATTTTAAAGTAGATTTAGATACCCATTTCAAAGATAGGCATGGACACCTATTTTTATGAAATTTGGAGCTATTTTGGCCCTGATTCAAGGATGGTCAAATAAAAGTTGAAAAGATGCAATTTTGTTAACTTTTTCAGAACTGAAATTTGAAAGTGGATTTAGGTAGCCATTTCAATAAACAAGCGTACACGCTAACTTTCGTGACATTCTGAGCTATTTCACTCCCTTTGAGTGCAACCTTAGAGAAACCGNCCAATTTCTTAGAATTGAAATATGATCATAGATTTAGATGCCCATTTGGTAGATAAGAGTGCATGCCAAATTTAGTGATGTTCAGAGCTCTTTTTCCCTCTTTTAAGCCAAATTCCTAGAATTGACGAAGTTTCACTTTTGACCAAATTCCCATAATGTAATTTGATCATATATTTGGATGGACGTTTGATAGACAAGCATGCATGCCAAATTTTGCAATCTTTCGAGCTATTTGGACCTGCTTTAAGCCAAACTCTAGCGAAAATGCACGACGAAGTTTCACTTTTGACAATTTTCTCACAATTGAAATTTGATCGTAGATTTGGGTGCCCATTTGATAGACAAGCGTGCACTCCAACTTTCACGATGTTTCGAGCTATTTTCACCCCCTTTAACCCCAAACTTTGCAAAACCACAAGACGAAGTTTCACCTTTTACAAATTTCTCGTAACGAAAATTTGATCATATCTTTTGATGTGCATTTGGATGATAAGTGTGCATGCCAACTTTAACGATGTTCAGAGTTATTTTCAGCTCCTTTAAGCCAAACCCTAACAAAATTGTACGATGTAGTTTAACTTTTGATGTACTTCTTAGAATGGAAACTTGATCATAGATTTGGATGCCCATTGGATAAACAATCATGCACGCCAAATTTTGCAACGTTCTAAACTATTATTTTGACCCCTTATAAGCCCAACCATAGTGAAACCACATGATAGAGTTTCACTTCTGAGCAGTTTCTCAGAATTGAAATTTGCTCATAGATTTGTATGTCCATTTGATAGAAAAGCTTGCAGATGAACTTTCATGACGTTTCGAAATATTTTGACCCGCTTTAAGCCAAACCTTAGCAAAAAAACACAAGGGAGTTTTAGTTTTGACCAATTTCTTAGAATTAAAATTTGATCATAGATTTATCTGCACATTTGGTAGATAAGAGTGCATACCAACTTTCACGATGTTTGGAGCTATTTTGGCCATTATTCAAGGATGCTCAAGTAAAGGTCTAAGAGATCATATTTTTCCGACTTTCTCATAATTGAAATTTGAAAGAGAATTTAGATACCCATTTGAGAGATAACCATGAATACAAAGTTTGAGGGGATTTCGAGTTATTTTGGACCTTAGTCAAACTTGGTCAAACCAAGGCCTGAAAGCTTGCACTTTTTTCCAATTTCATAGAAATCAAATGTAAAAGTATATTTAGATACCCATTTAAGAGATAAGCGTGCACACATATTTTTGTGAGATTTTGAGTTATTTCAGCCCTTAGTTAAGGCTGGTCAAACGAAGTTCTAAGAAATGCACTTTTCTTGACATTGTCGAAATTGAAATTTGAAAGTAGATTTAGGTATCCATTTGGTAGATAAAGTATACATGTATATTTTTTGGGGATTGCGAGCCATTTTGGACATCAGTCAAACTTCGTCAAACCAAGGCCTAAAACATTGCATTATTCCAATTTCTCAAAATTCAAATTTTAAAGTAGATTTAGATACCCATTTCAAATATATCCATTGACACCTATTTTTATGAGATTTGGAGATATTTTGGCCCTTAATCAAGGATGGTCAAACCAAAGTTGAGAATATGCACTTTTGTCGACTTTTTCAGATTTGAAATTTGAAAGTGGATTTAGGTACCCATTTCAATAAACAAGCGTACACGCCAACTTTCGTGCCGATATGCCCATTTGGTAGATAAGCATGAACACATATTTTTGTGAGATTTCTAGTTAGATAAGAGTGCATGAAAAATTTCATGATGTTCAGAGCTATTTTCCCCTCCTTTAAGCGAAATTGAATGATGGAGTTTCACTTTTGACCAAATTCTCAGAGTTGAAAAAAGATCATAGATTTGGATACCTGTTTGATATAAAAACGTGCACGCCAACTTTTGCAATGTTCTAAGCTATTTGGACCCCTTTGAGCCCACTTTAGTGAAAATGCACGACGGAGTTTCACTTCTAACCAATTTCTTGGAATTGAAATTTGATCATAGATTTGGATGCCCATTTGATAGAGAAGTGTGCACTCCAACTTTCGTGACACTCCGAGCTATTTTCACCCCCTTTAACCCCAACATTGGCAAAACCGCACAACGAAGTTTCACTTTTAACCAATTTATTGGAATCAAAATTTAATCATAGATTTAAATGCACATTTGGAAGATAAGGGTGCATGCCAACTTTCACGATGTTAAGAGCTATTTTCGGCATCTTTAAGCCAAACCCTAACAAAACTACACGATGGAGTCTCAGCTTTGACCAAATTCTCAGAATTGAAACTTGATCATAGGTTTGGATGCATATTGGATAGACAAGCATGCATGCCAACTTTCGCAACATATCAAGCTATTTTGACCACCTTTAGGCCCAACGTTGTCGAAACCGCACGACGGAGTTTCACTTTTGAGCAGGTTCTTAGAATTTAAATTTGATCATAAATTTGGATGGCCATTTGATGAACAAGCGTGCGCGCAAACTTTTGAGACAGTCCAAAATATTTTCACCACCTTTAAGCCCAACCTTAGCAAAACTCCACAACGGAGTTTCACGTTTGACTAATTTCTCAAAATTAAAATTTAATCATAGATTTATCGATGCATTTGGTAGATAAAAGTGCATGCTAACTTTCATGATGTTTAGAGCTATTTTGGTCATTATTCAAGGTTGGTCAAGTAAAGGTCTAAGAGATGTTATTTTTTCAGCTTTCTTGTAATTGAAATTTAAAAGAGAATTTAGGCACCCATTTGAGGGATAACCATGCATACAAACTTTCAATGGATTTTGAGTTATTTTGGACCTTAGGCAAACTTGGTGAAACCAAGGCCTAAAAGGTTGCATTTGTTTCCAATTTCTCAGATCCATATTCCCCTCCTTTAAGCCAAACCTTAGCGAAATCGAATGATGGAGTTTCACTTTTGACCAAATTTTCGGAGTTGAAATTTGATCATAGATTTGGGTTCCCGTTTGATATAAAAATGTGCACGCCAACTTTTGCAATGGCCTGCACTATTTGGACCACTTCGAGCCCAACTCTAGCGAAAATGCATGACGGAGTTTCACTTCTGACCAATTTCTCAAATTGAAATTTGATCATAAATTTCGATCCCCTTTTGATAGATAATTGTGCACTCCAACTTTCACAACATTTTTAGCTATTTTCACCCCCTTTAACCCAATCTTAGCAAAACCGCATGATGGCGTTTCACTCTTGACCAATTTCTCAGAATTAAAATTTGATCATAGATTTAGATTTACATTTGGAAGATAAGAGTGCACGACAACTTTCATGATGTTCAAAGGTATTTTCGACTCCTTTTAGCCAAACCCTAACAAAATTGCACGATGGAGTTTCGCTTTTGACCAACTTCTAAGAATTGAAACTTGATCATAGATTTGGATGCCCATTAGATAAACAAGCATGCACGCCAACTTTCACAACGTTTCAAGCTATTTTGACCACCTTTAAGCCCAACCCTAGTGAAAATGCATGACGAAGTTTCACTTTTGAGCAGTTTCTTATAATTGAAATTTGATCATAGTTTGAATGTGCATTTGATAGAAAAGTGCGCACGTGAAATTTCAAGACATTCCAAAATATTTCACCCCCTTTAATCCCAACCTCAGCAAAACCATACAACAGAGTTTCACTTTTGACTAATTTCTTAGAATTAAAATTTGATCGTAGATTTATTGCGCCGAGAGGCACTTAACTCAAATGGGTAGGTGAGATGTGTCCCATCTGTAATGCTGACATGGCACATGTCGGCTCAATAAAAATAATAATAATAAAAAGTAAAAAAAAATTATAACATGTTGGCTTATAATTAAAAAAATAAAAAATAAAAAATAGTATACTCATAAATATACAACCATATTAGGGCAGTGCTCACAATTTTACAAAAAAACAAACTTCAATAATAGATTTACTATTGGTCGGCTAAGGCTAAGATCATCTCTCATGCTCACTTTGGAAAAGTACAACTAGCAAGAAACCATGTGCCACTTAAACCATGTGCTTTAAACCACCTACATCCCTGCTCATTCCCAAGTCAAGATTAACCCTAACATGTTAATGTTCATTTTTAATTATAAATAAAAACAAGTCATTTCTCAAAAAAAATTGGATAAATGTTTAAAATATTCATTTGATGGTAAAATGATTTTCAAATTCCAATTTATTCTCGAAATCTAAGTTTTAAAATTTTATATGGATTAGTTTACTCATTAACTACTCTTGACATTCATTATTAGTTTTAAAGAGAGCGAAGTAAAGCAATTTTTGGAAAACTATTTGATTAAATAATTTTTAATGTTACTCCCCTCATTCTTCTACTGATATTTACCTATTTTGAAATTACTTAAGCAAGTTAACCATTTCCCTCCCAAGTAGGAATACTTATTAGAAATTTTTCTAAATTAAAAAGAGTTGGCATATCAAGAGAACTTGATCCCTCTCGGTGCTTAGTAGAGCCATAGTTAAAATGGATCTATACTGGTCTTAGCATTTGGTAGATAATAGTGCACACCAACTTTCATGATGTTCAAAGTTATTTTGGTCGTTATTCAAGGTTGGGCAAGCAAAGGTCTAAGAGATGCTATTTTTCCGACTTTCTTGTAATTGAAATTCGAAAGAGAATTTAGGTACCCATTTGAAAGATAACCATGCATACACAGTTTCAGGGGATTTTGAGCTATTTTGGACCTTGGTCAAACTTGGTCAAACCAAGGCCTAAAAGGTTGCACTTTTTTCCAATTTCTTAGAAATCAAATTTAAAAGTAGATTTAGATACCCATTTAAGAGGCACACATATTTTTGCGAATTTCAAGTTTTTTCGGCACTTAGTTAAGGTTGGTCAAACTAAGTTCTAAGAAATGCACTTTTCTTGACTTTCTCAAAATTGAAATTTGAAACTGTATTTAGGTACCCATTTGAGAGATAATCCCTACATGTAGATTTTTTTAGGATTGCTAGCCATTTTGGACCTCGGTCAAACTTTGTCAAACCAAGGCCTAAAATGTTGCATTTTTCCATTTTCTAAAAATTCAAATTTTAAAGTCGATTTAGATACCCATTTCAAAGATAGCATGGACACCTATTTTTATGAGATTTGGAGCTATTTTGTCCCTCATTAAAGGATGGTCAAACAAAAGTTGAGAAGATGCACTTTTGTTGACTTTTTCAGAAGTGAAATTTGAAAGTGGATTTAGTTACCCATTTCAATAAACAAGCGTACACGCTAACTTTCGCGACGTTCAAAGCTATTTCATTCCCTTTAAATGCAACCTTAACACGATAAAGTTTCTCTTTTGACAAATTTCTTAGAATTGAAATATGATCATGGATTTAGATGCCCATTTGGTAGATAAGAGTGCATGCGAAATTTAGTGATGTTCAGAGCTTTTTTTCCCTCCTTTAAGCCAAACCTTAGCAAAACCGTATGACAGACTTTCACTTTTGACCAAATTCCTAGAATTAAATTTGATCATATATTTGGATGCCCATTTGATATACAAGCATGCACGCCAAATTTTACAATGTTTCGAGCTATTTGGACCCGCTTTAAGCTGAATTCTAGCGAAAATGCACAATGAAGTTTCATTTTTGAAAATTTTCTGGCAATTAAAATTTGATCATAGATTTGGATGCCCATTTGATAGACAACCATGCACTCCAACTTTCATGACATTTTGAGCTATTTTCACCCCCTTTAACCTCAATATTAATGAAACGGCATGACAGAGTTTCACCTTTTACAAATTTCTTGGAATTAAAATTTGATCATATCTATTGATGTGCATTTGGATGATAAGTGTGCACGCCAACTTTCAGGATGTTCAGAGTTATTTTTAGCTCCTTTAAGCCAAACCCTAACAAAAGTGTACGATGGAGTTTCACTATTGGTGTACCTCTTAGAATGGAAACTTGATCATAGATTTGGATGCCCATTGGATAAACAATCATGAACGCCAAATTTCGCAACATTCCAAACTATTATTTTGACCCCTTTTAAGCCCGACCGTAGTGAAACCGCACGACAGAGTTTCACTTTTGAGCAGTTTCTCAGAATTGAAATTTGCTCATAGATTTGGATGTCCATTTGATAGACTTGTGCATGAAATTTCACGATGTTGCGAAATATTTTCACCCACTTTAAGCCCAACCTTAGCAAAAGAACACAAGGGAGTTTCACTTTTGACCAATTTCTCAGAATTAAATTTTGATTGTAGATTTATCTACGCATTTGGTAGATAAGAGTGCATGCCAACTTTCATGATGTTTGAAGCTATTTTGGCCATTATTCAAGGCTGGTCAAGCAAAGGTCTAAGAGATCATATTTTTCTGACTTTCTCATAATTGAAATTTGGAAGGGAATTTAGATACTCTGAGGGGATTTTGAGCTATTTTGGACCTTAGTCAAACTTGGTCAAACCAAGGCCTAAAAGCTTTCACTTTTTTCCAATTTCTTAGAAATCAAATGTAAAAGTATATTTAGATACCGATTTAAGAGATAAGCATGCACACATATTTTTGTGAGATTTCGGGTTATTTCAGCCCTTAGTTAAGGTTGGTCAAACGACGTTCTAAGAAATGCACTTTTCTTGACTTTCTCGAAATTGAATTTTGAAACTGTATTTAGGTATCCATCTGGTAGATAAAGCATACATGTATATTTTTTGGTGATTGTGAGCCACTTTCGACTTCGGTCAAACTTCGTCAAACCAAGGCCTAAAACATTGCATTATTTCCAATTTCTCAAAATTCAAATTTTAAAGTAGATTTAGATACCCATTTCAAATATAGGCATTGAGACCTATTTTTATGAGATTTGGAGATATTTTGGCCCTTAATCAAGGATGGTCAAACCAAGGTTGAAAATAGGCACTTTTGTCGACTTTTTCAGAATTGAAATTTGAAAGTGGATTTAGGTATCCATTTAAATAAACAAGCATACATGCCAACTTTCATAACGTTTCGAGCTATTTTCACTCCCTTTAAGTGCAACCTTAGTGAAATCGCCGATATGCCCATTTGGTAGATAAGCGTGCACACATATTTTTGTGAGATTTCGAGTTAGATAAGAGTGCATGAAAAATTTCATGATGTTCAGAGCTATTTTCCCCTCCTTTAAGCCAAACCTTAGCGAAATCGAATAATGGAGTTTCACTTTTGACTAAATTCTCGGAGTTGAAATTTAATCATATATTTGGATGCCCGTTTGATATAAGAACATGCACACCAATGTTTGCAATGTTTCGAGCTATTTGGACCCCTTTGAGCCTAACTCTAGTGAAAATGCACGACGGAGTTTCACTTCTGACCAATTTCTTGGAATTGAAATTTGATCATAGATTTGGATTCCCATTTGATAGAGAAGCATGCACTCCAACTTTCGCGACACTCCGAGCTATTTTCAGCCCCTTTAACCCCAACCTTGGTGAAACCGCACAACAGAGTTTCACTTTTAACCAATTTTTTGGAATTAAAATTTAATCGTAGATTTAAATGCACATTTGGAAGATAAGAGTGCATGCCAACTTTGATGATATTGAGAGCTATTTTCGGCATCTTTAAGCGAAAACTTAACAAAATTGCACGATGGAGTCTCACCTTTAACAAAATTCTCAGAATTGAAACTTGATCATAGGTTTGGATGCATATTGGATAGACAAGCATGCATGCCAACTTTCGTGACGTTTCGAGCTATTTTGAACCCCTTTAATCCCAACGCTATCGAAACCGCATGACGGAGTTTCACTGTTGAGCAGTTTCTTAGAATTTAAATTTGATCATAAATTTGGATGCCCATTTGATGAACAAGCATGCATGCAAACATTTGAGACATTCCAAAATATTTTCACGCCCTTTAAGCCTAATCTTAGCAAAACTGCACAACGGAGTTTCACGTTTGACTAATTTCTCAAAATTAAAATATAATCGTAGATTTATCGGTGCATTTGGTAGATAAGAGTGCATGCTAACTTTCATGATGTTCAGAGCTATTTTGGTCGTTATTCAAGGTTGGTCAAGTAAAGGTCTAAGAGATGTTATTTTTTTGGCTTTCTTGTAATTGAAATTTGAAAGAGAATTTAGGTACACATTTGAGAGATAACCATGCATACAAACTTTCAGGGTATTTCGAGCTATTTTGGACCTAAGGCAAACTTGATGAAACCAAGGCCTAAAAGGTTGCATTTGTTTCCAATTGCTCAGAGCCATTTTCCCTTCCTTTAAGACAAACCCTAACAAAACCACACGATGGAGTTTCACTTTTGATCAACTTCTAAGAATTGAAACTTGATCATAGATTTGGATGCCCATTAGATAAACAAGCATGCACTCCAACTTTCGCAACGTTCCAAGCTATTTTGACCACCTTTAATCCCAACCCTAGCGAAAACACATGACGAAGTTTCCGTTTTGAGCAGTTTCTTATAATTAAAATTTGATCATAGATTTGAATTCCCATTTGATAGAAAGTGTGCACACAAAATTTCTAGACGTTCCAAAATATTTCACCCCCTTTAATCCTAACCGCAGCAAAACAATAGAACAGAGTTTCACTTTTGACTAATCTAAGAATTAAAATTTCATCGTAGATTTATATTAATATTTGGTAGATAATAGTGCACACCAACTTTCATGATGTTTGAAGTTATTTTGGTCGTTATTCAATGTTGGTCAAGCAAAGGTCTAAGAGATGCTATTTTTCTGACTTTCTTGTAATTGAAATTTGAAAGAGAAATTAGGTACCCATTTGAGAGATAACTATGCATACACACCTTCAAGGGATTTCGAGCTATTTTGGACCTTAGTCAAACTTGGTCAAACCAAGGCCTAAAAGGTTGCCCTTTTTTCCAATTTCTTAGAAATCAAATTTAAAAGTAGATTTAGATACCCATTTAAGAGGCACACATATTTTTGCAAATTTCGAGTTATTTCGGCACTTAGTTAAGGTTGGTCAAACCAAGTTCTAAGAAATGCACTTTTCTTGACTTTCTCGAAATTGAAATTTGAAACTCTATTTAGGTACCCATTTGAGAGATAATCCCTACATGTAGATTTTTGGGGGATTGAGGGCCATTTTGGACCTCGATCAATATTCGTCAAACCAAGGCCTAAAATGTTGCATTTTTTCCAATTTCTGAAAATTCAAATTTTAAAGTAGATTTAGATACCCATTTCAAAGATAGGCATGGACACCAATTTTTATGAAATTTGGAGCTATTTTGGCTCTCATTCAAGGATGCACTTTAGATACCCATTTCAAAGATGCACTTTTGTTGACTTTTTAAGAAGTGAAATTTGAAAGTGGATTTAGGTACCCATTTAAATAAACAAGTGTACACACTCACTTTTGTGACGTTTCGAGCTATTTCACTCCCTTTAAGTGCAACCTTAGCGAAAGCGCACGATAAAGTTTCTCTTTTGACCAATTTCTTAGAATAGAAATATGATCATATATTTAGATGCCCATTTGGTAGATAAGAGTGCATGCCGAATTTAGTGATGTTCAGAGCTCTTTTTCCCTCCTTTAAGCCAAACCTTAGCAAAACCGCATGACGGAGTTTCACTTTTGACCAAATTCCTAGAATTAAAATTTGATCATATATTTGGATGCCCAGTTGATATACAAGCGTGCACACCAAATTTTGCAATGTTTCGAGCTATCTGGACCCGCTTTAAGCCGAAGTCTAGCAAAAATGCACGACAAAGTTTCACTTTTGACAATTTTCTCGCAATTGAAATTTGATCATAGATTTGGATGCCCATTTGATAGACAAGTGTGCAGTCCTACTTTCATGATGTTCCGAGCTATTTTCACCCCCTTTAACCCGAACCTTTGCGAAACTGCATGACGGAGTTTCATTTTTTACAAATTTTACGGAATTAAAATTTGATCATATCTTTTGCTGCGCATTTGGATGATAAGTGTGCACGCCAACTTTCATGATGTTCAAATTTATTTTCAGCTCCTTTAAGCCTAACCCTAAAAAAACTGTACGATGGAGTTTCACTTTTCACGTACTTCTTAGAATGGAAACTTGATTATTTATTTTGTTGCCCATTGGATAAACAATCATGCACGCCAAATTTGGCAACGTTTTGAGCTATTGTTTTGACCCCTTTTAAGCCCAACCCTAGTGAAACCGCGCAACAGAGTTTCACTTTTGAACAGTTTCTCAAAATTGAAATTTGCTCATAAATGTAGATGTACATTTGATAGAAAAGCTTGCACATGAACTTTCACGACGTTGCAAAATATTTTCAACCGATTTAAGACCAAACTTAGCAAAACAACACAAGGAAGTTTATCTTTTCATCAATTTCTCAGAATTAAAATTGGATCGTAGATTTATCTGTGCATTTGGTAAATAAGAATGCATGCCAAATTTCATGATGTTCGGAGCTATTTTGGTCGTTATTCAAGGCTGGTCAAGCAAAGGTCTAAGAGATCATATTTTTTCGACTTTCTCATTATTGAAATTTGAAAGAGAATTTAGATACCCATTTGAGAGATAACCATGCATACAAACTCTGAGGGGATTTCAAGGTATTTTGGACCTTAGTAAAACTTGGTTAAACCAAGGCCTAAAAGCTTGCACTTTTTTCCCAAGCCTAAAAGCTTGCACTTTTTTCAGGTTATTTCAACCCTTAGTTAAGGTTGGTCAAACGACATTCTAAGAAATGCACTTTTCTTGACTTTCTCGAAGTTCAAATTTGAAACTGTATTTAGGTATCCATTTGGTAGATAAATCATACATGTATATTTTATGGGGATTGTGATCCATTTTGGACATCGGTCAAACTCCGTCAAACCAAGGTCTAAAACGTTGCATTATTTCCAATTTCTCAAAATTCTAATTTTAAAGTAGATTTAGATACCCATTTCAAATATACGCATTGAAACCTATTTTTATGAGATTTGGAGCTATTTTGGCCCTTAATCAAGGATGGTCAAACCATGGTTGAAAATATGCACTTTTGTCGACTTTTTCAGAATTGAAATTTGAAAGTGGATTTAGGTACCCATTTCAATAAATAAGCGTACATGCCAACTTTCGTAACGTTACGAGCTATTTTCACTCCCTTTAAGTGCAAACTTATTGAAAGCGTTGGTATGCCTGTTTGGTAGATAAATGTGCACACATATTTTTGCGAGATTTCTAGTTAGATAAGAGTGCATGGAAAATTTCGTGATGTTCAGAGCTATTTTCCCCTCCTTTAAGTGAAATCAAATAATGGAGTTTTACTTATAACCAAATTCTCAGAGTTGAAATTTGATCATAGATTTGGATGCCCATTTGATATAAAAATGTGCACGCCAACTTTTGCAATGTTCTGAGCTATTTGGACCCGTTTGAGCCCAACTCTAGTGAAAATCCATGACGGAGCTTCACTTCTGACCAATTTCTCGGAATTGAAATTTGATCATAGATTTGGATGCCCATTTGATAGAGAAGTGTGCACTCCAACTTTCGCGACACTCTGAGGTATTTTCACCCCCTTTAACCCCAACCT
The DNA here is from genome assembly GCA_001517045.1 of Pseudotsuga menziesii. NCBI lineage: Eukaryota > Viridiplantae > Streptophyta > Pinopsida > Pinales > Pinaceae > Pseudotsuga > Pseudotsuga menziesii. The sequence continues at coordinate 138,458 of LPNX010272199.1, read as the reverse complement.
TGGCAAAACCGCACAACGCGGTTTCTCTTTTTACCAATATCTTGGAATTAAAATTTAATCATAGATTTAAATGCGCATTTGGAAGATAAGAGAGCATGCCAACTTGCACGATGTTAAGAGCTATTTTTGGCATCTTTAAGCCAAACCCTAACAAAATTGCATGATGGAGTCTCAACTTTGACCAAATTCTTAGAATTGAAACTTGATCATAGGTATGGATGCATATTCAATAGACAAGCATGCACGCCAACTTTAACGATGTTCCAAGCTATTTTGACCCCCTTTAAGCCCAACCGTGTTGAAACCGCATGACGAAGTTTCACTTTTGAGCAGTTTCTTAGAATTTAAATTTGATCATAAATTTGGATGCCCATTTGATGAACAAGCATGCATGCAAACTTTTGAGACATTCCAAAATATTTGCACCACCTTTAAGCCCAACCTTAGCAAAACCGCACAACGGAATTTCACGTTTGACTAATTTCTCAAAATTAAAATTTAATCGTAGATTTATCGCCGCATTTGGTAGATAAGAGTGCATGCTAACTTTCATGATGTTGGCAGCTATTTTGGTCGTTATTCAAGGTTGGTCAAGTAAAGGTCTAAGAGATGTTATTTTTTCAGCTTTCTTGTAATTGAAATTTGAAAGAGAATTTAGGTACCCATTTGAGAGACAACCATGCATAAAAACTTTCAGGGGATTTCGAGCTATTTTGGACCTTAGGTAAACTTGGTGAAACCAAGGCTTAAAAGGTTGCATTTGTTTCCAATTTCTCAGAGCCATTTTCCCCTCCTTTAAGCCAAACCTTAGCGAAATCGAATGATGGAGTTTCACTTTTGACTAAATTCTCGGAGTTGAAATTTGATCATAGATTTGGATGCCTATTTGATATAAAAACGTGCACACCAACTTTTGCAATGGTCCAAGCTATTTGGACCCCTTTGAGCCCAACTCTAGCGAAAATGCACGACAAAGTTTCATTTCTGACCAATTTCTTAGAATTGAAATTTGGTAATAGATTTGGATGCCCGATTGATTGATAACCTTGCACTCCAACTTTCACGATGTTTTGAGCTATTTTCACCCCCTTTAACCCCAATCTTAGCGAAATTGCATGACGAAGTTTCACTCTTAACCAATTTCTCAGAATTAAAATTTGATCATAGATTTAGATGTGCATTTGGAAGATAAGAGTGCACGCCAACTTTCATGATGTTCAGAGTTATTTTTGACTCCTTTAATCCAAACCCTAACAAAACCACACGATGGAGTTTCGCTTTCAACCAGCTTCTAAGAATTGAAACTTGATCATACATTTGGATGCCCATTAGATGAACAAACATGCACACCAACTTTTCCAACGTTCCAAGCTATGTTCACCACCTTTAATCCCAACACTAGCGAAAACACATGACGAAGTTTCAATTTTGAGTAGTTTTTTATAATAGAAGGGCATCAACGCGAAATTTCAAGACGTTCCAAAATATTTCACCCCCTTTAATCCCAGCCTCAGCAAAACCATACAACAGAGTTTCACTTTTGACTAATTTCTAAGAATTAAAATTTGATCGTAGATTTATCTTAACATTTGGTAGATAACAGTGCACACCAACTTTCACGCTGTTCGAAGTTATTTTGGTCATTATTCAAGGTTGGTCAAGCAAAGGTCTATGAGATGTTATTTTTCTGACTTTCCTATAATTGAAATTTGAAAGAGAATTTAGGTACCCATTTGAGAGATAACCATGCATACACACTTTCAGGGGATTTCGAGCTATTTTGGAACTTGGTCAAACTTGGTCAAACCAAGGCCTAAAAGGTTGGACTTTTTTCCAATTTCTTAGAAATCAAATTTAAAAGTATATATAGATGCCCATTTAAGAGGCACACATTTTTTACGAATTTCGAGTTATTTCGGCACATAGTTAAGGTCGCTCAAACCAGGTTCTAAGAAATGCACTTTTCTTGACTTTCTCGAAATTGAAATTTGAAACTGTATTTATATGTATATTTTTTTGGGATTGCAAGCCATTTTGGGCATCAGTCAAACTTCGTCAAACCGAGGCCTAAAACGTTGCATTTTTTCCATTTTTTGAAAATTCAAATTTTAAAGTAGATTTAGATACCCATTTCAAATATAGGAATTGACACATATTTTTATGAGATTTGGAGCTATTTTGGCCCTTAATCAAGGATGGTCAAACCAAGGTTGAAAATAGGCACTTTTGTCAACTTTTTCAGAATTGAAATTTGAAAGTGGATTTAGGTACACATTTCAATAAACAAGCGTACACGCCAACTTTCGTAACGTTTCGAGATATTTTCACTCCCTTTAAGTGCAACCTTAGTGAAAGCACCGATATGGCCATTTGGTAGATAAGCATGCACACATATTTTTGCGATATTTCTAGTTAGATAAGATTGCATGAAAAATTTCGTGTTGTTCAGAGCTAGTTTCCCCTCCTTTACACCAAACCTTAGTGAAATCAAATGACGAGGTTTCACTTTTGACCAAATTCTCGGAGTTGAAATTTGATCATAGATTTGGATGCCTATTTGATAAAAAATTGTGCAAGCCAACTTTTGCAATGTTCCGAGCTATTTGGACCCCTTTGAGCCCAACTCTAGCGAAAATGCACGACGGATTTTCACTTCTAAACAATTTCTCAAAATTGAAATTTGATCATAGATTTGGATGCCCATTTGATAGAGAAGCATGCACTCCAACTTTCGTGACACTCCGAGCTATTTTCACCCCCTTTATCCCCAACCTTGGCAAAACCGCACAACAGAGTTTCACTTTTAACCAATTTCTTGGAATTAAAATTTAATCATAGATTTAAATATGCATTTGGAATATAAGAGTGCATTCCATCTTTGAGGATGTTGAGAGCTATTTTTGGCATCTTTAAGCCAAACCCTAAAAAAACTACACGATGGAGTCTCAGCTTTGACCAAATTCTCAGAATTGAAATTTGATCATAGGTTTGGATGCATATTGGATAGACAAGTATGCACGCCAATTTTCACGACGTTTTGAGCTATTTTCACCCCCGTTAATCCCAACCCTATTTATCGGCACATTTGGTAGATAAGAATGCATGCTAACTTTCATGATGTTTGTAGCTATTTTGGTCGTTATTCAAGGTTGGTCAACTAAAGGTCTAAGAGATGTTATTTTTTTGGCTTTCTTATAATTGAAATTTGAAAGAGAATTTATGTACCCATTTGAGAGATAAACATGCATACAATCTTTCAGGGGATTTCGAGCTATTTTGGACCTTAGGAAAACTTGGTGAAACCAAGGCCTAAAAGGTTGCATTTTTTCCCCTTCGAGCCCAACTCTAGCGAAAATGCACGACGAAGTTTCACTTCTGACCAATTTGTCAGAATTGAAATTTGGTCATAGTTTGAATGCCCGTTTGATAAATGGTCATGCACTCCAACTTTCGACATTTTGAGCTATTTTCACCCGGTTTAATCCCAATCTTAGCGAAACCGCATGACGGAGTTTCACTCTTGACAAATTTCTCAGAATTAAAATTTGATCATAGATTTAGATGTGCATTTGGAAGATAAGAGTCTACGCCAACTTTCATGATGTTCAGAGTTATTTTCGACTCCTTTAAGCCAAACCCTAACAAAACCGCACAATGGAGTTTAACTTTTGACCAACTTCTAAGAATTGAAACTTGATCATAGATTTGGATGCCCATTAGATAAACAAGAATGCACTCCAACTTTCACAACGTTCCAAGCTATTTTGACCACCTTTAAGCCCAACCCTAATGAAAATGCATGACGAAGTTTCACTTTTGAGCAATTTCCTATAATTGAAATTTCATCATAGATATGAATGCCCATTTTAAAGACAAGCGTGCACGCGAAATTTTGAGGCGTTCCAAAATATTTCACCCCCTTTAATCCCAACCTCAACAAAACCATACAACAGAGTTTCACGTTTGACTAATTTCTCAGAATTAAAATTTGTTCGTAGATTTATCTTAGCATTTGGTAGATAACGGTGCATACCAACTGTCACGATGTTCAAAGTTATTTTGGTCGTTATTCAAGGTTGATCAAGCAAAGGTCTAAGAGATGCTATTTTTCTGACTTTCTTTTAATTTAAATTTGAAAGAGAATTTAGGTACCCATTTGAGAGAAAACCATGCATACACACTTTCAGGGGATTTCGAGCTATTTTGGACCTTGGTCCAACTTGGTTAAACCAAGGCCTAAAAGGTTGCACTTTTTTCTAATTTATTAGAACTCAAATTTAAAAGTAGATTTGGATAACCATTTAAGAGGCACGCATATTTTTATGAATTTCAAGTTATTTTGACACTTAGTTAAGGTTGGTCAAACCAAGTTCTAAGAAATGCACTTTTCTTGACTTTCTCGAAATTGAAATTTGAAACTGTATTTAGGTACCCTTTGAGAGATAATCCCTACATGTAGATTTTTTGGGGATTGCATGCCATTTTGGACCTCGGTCAAACTTTGTCAAACCAAGGCCTAAAATGTTGCATTTTTTCCATTTTCTGAAAATTCAAATTTTAAAGTAGATTTAGATACCCATTTCAAAGATAGGCATGGACACCTATTTTTATGAGATTTGGAGCTATTTTGGCCCTGATTCAAGGATGGACAAACAAAAGTTGAAAATATGCACTTTTGTTGACTTTTTTAGAATTGAAATTTGAAAGGGGATTTAGGTACCCATTTCAATAAACAAGCGTACACGCTAACTTTCGTGACGTTCCGAGCTATTTTACTCCCTTTAAGTGCAACCTTAGCGAAACCGCACGATACAGTTTCTCTTTTGACCAATTTTTTAGAATAGAAATATGATCATAGATTTAGATGCCCGTTTGGTAGATAAGAGTGCATGCCAAATTTAGTGATGTTCAAAGCTCTTTTTCCCTCCTTTAAGCCAAACCTTATGAAACTGCATGACGGAGTTTCAATTTTGACCAAATTCCCAGAATTGGAATTTGATCATAGATTTGGATGCTCATTTTATATACAAGCGTGCACACCAAATTTTGCAATGTTTCGAGCTATTTGGACCCGCTTTAAAATGAACTCTAGTGAAAATGTACGATGAAGTTTCACTTTTGACAATTTTCTCGCAATTGAAATTTGATCATAGATTTGGATGCCCATTTGATAGACAAGTGTGCACTCCAACTTTTGCGACGTTTTGAGCTATTTTCACCCCCCAACCTTTGCAAAACCGCACGACGGAGTTTCACTTTTTACAAATTTCTCAGAACTAAAATTTGATCACATCTTTTGATACACATTTGGATGATAAGCGTGCATGCCAACTTTCACGATGTTCAGAGTTATTTTCAGCTCCCTTAAGCCAAACCGTAACAAAACTATACGATGGAGTTTCACTTTTGACGTACTTATTAGAATGGAAAGTTGATCATAGATTTGGATGTAGATTGGATAAACAATCATGTATGCCAAATTTTGCAATGTTCTGAGCTATTATTTTAACCCCTTTTAAGCCCAACCTTAGTGAAACCGCACGACAGAGTTTCACTTTTGAGCAGTTTCTTAGAATTGAAATTTGCTCATAGATTTGGATGCCCATTTGATAGACAAGCTTGCAAATGAACTTTCACGACGTTGCGAAATATTTTCACCTGCTTTAAGCCCAACCTTAGCAAAACAACACAAGGGAGTTTCACTTTTGACCAATTTCTCATAATTAAATTTTGATTGTAGATTTATCTGTGCATTTGGTAGATAAGAGTGCATGCCAACTTTCACTATGTTCAGAGATATTTTGGTCATTATTCAAGGCTGGTCAAGCAAAGATATAAGAGATCATATTTTTCCGACTTTCTCATAATTGAAATTTGAAAGAGAATTTAGATACCCATTTGAGAGATAACCATGCATACAAACTCTGAGGGTATTTTGAGTTATTTTGGACCTTAGTCAAACTTGATCAATCCAAGGCCTAAAAGCTTGAAATTTTTTCCAATTTCTTAGAAATCAAATGTAAAAGTACATTTAGATACCCATTTAAGAGATAATCGTGCACACATATTTTTGTGAGATTTTAGGTTATTTCAGCCCTTAGTTAAGGTGGTCAAATGAAGTTCTAAGAAATGCACTTTTCTTGAATTTCACGAAATTGAAATTTGAATTTGTATTTAGGTATCCATTTTTCAGATAAAGCATACATGTATATTTTTCAGGGATTGTGAGCCATTTTGGACATCGGTCAAACTTCATCAAACCAAGGCCTAAAACGTTGCATTATTTCCAATTTCTCAAAATTCAAATTTTAAAGTAGATTTAGATACCCATTTCAAATATAGGCATTAACACCTATTTTTATGAGATTTGCAGCTATTTGGGCCCTTAATCAAGGATGGTCAAACCAAGGTTGAAAGCATGCACTTTTGTCGACTTTTTTAGAATTGAAATTTGAAAGTGGATTTAGGTACCTGTTTCAATAAACAAGTGTACACGCCAACTTTCCTAACGTTTCGACCTATTTTCACTCCTTTTAAGTGCCACCTTAGTGAAAGTGATGATATGAAAAATTTGGTAGATAAGCGTGCATGCATATTTTTGCAACATTTCTAGTTAGATAAGAGTGCATGAAAATTTTTGTGATGTTCAGAGCTATTTCCCCTCCTTTAAGCCAAACCTTAGCGAAAACGAACGATGGAGTTTCAGTTTTGACCAAATTCTCGGAGTTGAAATTTGACCATAGATTTGGATGCCTGTTTGATATAAAAATGTGCACGCCAAAGTTTGCAATCTTTTGAGCTATTTGGACCCCTTTGAGCCCAACTCTAGCGAAAATGCACGATAGAGTTTCATTTCTCACCAATTTCTTGTAATTGAAATTTGATCATAGATTTGGATGCCCATTTGATAGAGAAGCGTGCACTCCAACTTTCGTGACACTCCAAGCTATTTTCACCCCCTTGAACACCAAACTTGGAGAAAGCGCACAACGGAGTTTCACTTTCAACCAATTTCTTTTAAAATTTAATCATAGATCTAAATGCACATTTGGAAGATAAGAGTGCATGCCAACTTTCACAATGTTGAGAGCTATTTTTGGCATCTTTAAGCCAAACCCTAACAAAACTGCATGATGGAGTCTCAGCTTTGACAAAATTCTCAAAATTTAAACTTGATGATATGTTTGGATGCATATTGGATAGACAAGCATGCACTCAACCTTTCGCAATGTTCTGATCTATTTTGACCCACTTTAAGCCCAACGCTATTGAAACCGCATGACGGTGTTTCACTTTTGAGAAGTTTCTTAGAATTTAAATTTGATCATAAATTTGGATGCCCATTTTATGAACAAGCGTGCATGCAAACTTTTGAGACATTCCAAAATATTTTCACCCCCTTTATGCCCAACCTTAGCAAAACCGCACAACGGAGTTGCACGTTTGACTAATTTCTCAAAATTATAATTTAATCGTAGATTTATCGGCGCATTTGTAGATAAGAGTGCACGGTAAGTTTCATGATGTTGAGAGCCATTTTGGTTTTTATTCAAGGTTTGTCAAGTAAAGGTCTAAGAGATGTTAATTTTTTAGCTTTCTTGTAATTGAAGTTTGAAAGAGAATTTAGCTACCCATTTGAGAGATAACCATGTATACAAACTTTTAGGGGATTTCAAGCTATTTTGGACCTTAGGAAATCTTGGTAAAACTAATCCTAAAAGGTTGCATTTTTTTCCAGTTTCTCAAGGCCATTTTCCCCTCCTTTAAGCCAAACCTAAGCGAAATCGAATGATGAAGTTTCACTTTTGACCAAATTCTCAGAGTTGAAATTTGATCATAGATTTGGATGCCTGTTTGATATAAAAATGTGGACGCCAACTTTTGCAATGGTTTGAGCTATTTGGACCCCTTTGAGCCCAACTCTAGCGAAAAAGCATGACAAAGTTTCACTTCTGATCAATTTCTTAGAATTGAAATTTGATCATAGATTTGGATGCCCATTTGATAGATAAGCATGCACTCCAACTTTCGCAACGGTTTGAGCTATTTTCACCTGCTTTAACCCTAATCTTGGAGAAACCGCATGACGGAATTTCACTCTTGACCAATTTCTTGGAATTAAAATTTGATCATAGATTTAGATGTGCATTTGGAAGATAAGAGTGCACACCAACTTTCATGATGTTCAGAGTTATTTTCGACTCCTTTAAGCCAAACCCTAACAACACTGCACGATGGAGTTTCACTTTTGACCAACTTCTAAGAATTGAAACTTGATCATAGATTTGGATTCCCATTAGATAAATAAGCATGCACGCAACCTTTCGCAATGTTCCAAGCTTTTTAGACCACTTTTAAGCCCAACCCTAGTGAAACCGCATGATGGAGTTTCACTCTTGACCAATTTCTCGGGATTAAAATTTGATCATAGATTTAGATATCCATTTATTTGGAAGATAAGAGTGCATGCCAACTTTCATGATGTTCAGAGTCATGTTTGACTCCTTTAAGCCAAACCCTAACAAAACCGCACGATGGAGTTTTACTTTTGACCAACTTCTAAGAATTGAAACTTGATCATAGATTTGGATGCCCATTAGATAAACAATCATGCACGCCATCTTTTGCAACATTCCAAGATATTTTGACCACCTTTAAGCGCAACCCTAGCGAAAACGCATGACGAACTTTCACTTTTGAGCAGTTTCTTATAATTGAAATTTGATCATAAATTCGAATGCCCATTTGATATACAAGCGTGCACGTTAAATTTCAAGACATTCCAAAACATTTCACCCCCTTTAATCCCAACCTCAGTAAAACCATACAACTGAGTTTAACTTTTGACTAATTTCTCAAAATTAAATTTTGATCGTAGATTTATCTTAGCATTTGGTAGATAACAGTGCACACCAACTTTCAAGATGTTCAAAGATATTTTGGTCGTTACTCAAGGTTGGTTAAGCAAAGGTCTAGGAGATGCTATTTTTCTGACTTTCTTGTAATTGAAATTTGAAAGAGAATTTAGGTACCCATTTGAGAGATAACCATGCATACACACCTTTTGGGGATTTCGAGCTATTTTGGACCTTAGTCTAACTTGGTAAAACCAAGGCCTAAAAGGTTGCACTTTTTTCCAATTTTTGATAAATCAAATTTAAAAGTAGATTTAGATACCCATTTAAGAGGAACACATATTTTTGCAAATTTTGAGTTATTTCGGCACATAGTTAAGGTTGGTCAAACCAAGTTCTAAGAAATGGACTTTTCTTGACTTTCTCAAAATTGAAATTTGAAATTGTATTTAGGTACCCATTTGAGAGATAATCCCTAAATGTAGAGTTTTTGAGATTGCGAACCATTTTGGACCTCGGTCAAACTTTGTCAAACCAGGGCCTAAAATGTTGCATTTTTTCCATTTTCTGAAAATTCAAATTTTAAAGTAGATTTAGATACCCATTTCAATGATAGGCATGGACACCAATTTTTATGAGATTTGGAGATATTTTGGCCCTCATTCAAGGATGGTCAAACAAAAGTTGAAAAGATGCACTTTTGTTGACTTTTTCAGAAGTGAAATTTGAAAGTTGATTTAGGTTGCCATTTTAATAAACAAGCGTACACACTAACTTTCGTGATGTTCTAAGCTATTTCACTCCCTTTAAGTGCAACCTTAGTGAAAGCGCACGATAAAGTTTCTCTTTTGAGCAATTTCTTAGAATTGAAATACGATCATAGATTTAGATTCCCATTTTCTACATAAGAGTGCATGCCAAATTTAGTGATGTCTAGAGCTCTTTTTCCCTCATTTAAGCCAAACCTCAGTGAAACCGCATGATGGAGTTTACTTTTAACCAAATTCCTAGAATTGAAATTTGATCATAGATTTGGATGCCTGTTTGATATAAAAGAGTGCATGCCAAATTTTGCAATGTTTCAAGCTATTTGGACCCACTCTAAGCCGAACTCTAGTGACAATGCACTACAAAGTTTCACTTTTGACAATTTTCTTGCATTTGAAATTTGATCATAGATTTGGATGCCCATTTGTTAGACAAGTGTGCACTCTAGTTTTGCGATGTTTCGAGCTATTTTCACCCCCTTTAACCCCAACCTTTAAGAAACCACACGACGGAGTTTCATTTTTTAAAAATTTCTTAGAATTAAAATTTGATCATATCTTTTGATGCGCATTTGGATGATAAGCGTGCACGCCAACTTTCACGATGTTCAAAGTTATTTTCAGCTCCTTGAAGCCAAACTGTAACAAAACTGTTCGATGGAGTTTCACTTTTGATGTACTTCTTAGAATGGAAACTTGATAATAGATTTGAATGCCCATTGGATAAACAATTATGCACGCCAAATTTTGGAACGTTCTGAACTATTATTTTGACTCCTTTTAAGCCCAACACTAGTGAAACCGGACGACAGAGTTTCACTTTTGAGCAGTTTCTGAGAATTGAAATTTGCTCATAGATTTGGATTTCCATTTGATAGACAATATTGCACATGAAATTTCATGACGTTGCAAAATATTTTCACCCACTTTAAGCCCAACCTTAGCAAAACAACACAAGGGAGTTTCAATTTTAACCAATTTCTTAGAATTAAAATTTGATCATAGATTTATCTATGTATTTGGTAGATAAGTATGCATGCCAAAGGTCTAAGAGATCATATTTTTTCGACTTTCTCATAATAGAAATTTGAAAGATAATTTAGATACCCATTTGAGAGATAACCATGCATACAAACTCTGAGGGGATTTCATGCTATTTTGGACCTTAGTCAAACTTGGTCAAACCAAGGCCTAAAAGCTTGCACTTTTTTTCCAATTTCTTAGAAATCAAATGTAAAAGTATATTTAGATACCCATTTAAGAGATAAGCGCGAACGCATATTTTTGTGAGATTTCAGGTTATTTCAGCCCTTCGTTAAGGTTGGTCAAACAAAGTTCTAAGAAATGCACTTTTCTTGACTTTTTCGAAATTGAAATTTGAAACTGTATTTAGGTATCCATTTGGTAGATAAAGCATACATGTATATTTTCTGGGGATTGTGAGCCATTTTGGACATCGGTCAAACTTCGCAAACCAAAGCCTAAAACGTTGCATTATTTCCAATTTCTCAAAATTCAAATTTTAAAGTAGATTTAGATACGCATTTCAAATATAGGCATTGACACCTATTTTTATGAGATTTGTAGCTATTGTGGCCCTTAATCAAGGATGGTCAAACCAAGGTTGAAAATATGCACTTTAGTCGACTTTTTCATAATTGAAATTTGAAAGTGGATTCAGGTACCCATTTCAATAAACATGCGTACACGCCAACTTTCATAACGTTCCGAGCTATTTTCACTCCCTTTAAGTGCAACTTAACTGAAAGTGCCGATATGCCCATTTGGTAGATAAGCATGCACACATATTTTTGCGAGATTTCTGGTTAGATAAGAGTGCCTAAAAAATTTCATGATGTTCAGAGCCATTTTCCCCTCCTTTAAGCCAAACCTTAGCGAAATTGAATGATGGAGTTTCACTTTTGACCAAATTCTCAGAGTTGAAATTTGATAATAGATTTGGATGCCCGTTTGATATAAAAATGTGCACACCAACTTTTGTAATGTTCCAAGCTATTTGGACCCCTTTGAGCCCAACTCTAGCGAAAATGCACGACGGAGTTTCACTTCTGACCAATTTCTCGGAATTGAAATTTTATCATAGATTTGGATGCCCATTTGATAGAGAGGCATTCACTCCAAATTTTGCAACACTCCAAGCTATTTTCACCCCCTTTAACCCCAACCTTAGCGAAACTGCACAATGGAGTTTCACTTTTAACCAATTTCTAGGAATTAAAATTTAATCATAGATTTAAATGCGCATTTTGAAGATAAGAGTGTATGCCAACTTTGACGATGTTGAGAGCTATTTTCGGCATCTTTAAGCCAAACCCTAACAAAACTGCACGATGGAGTCTTAGCTTTGACCAAATTCTTGGAATTGAAACTTTTTTTTTTGTAAATAAAACATATATTACTATAGAAAGGTCAAATTATAGAACATAAAACAACTAGATCCGGCCCAAAAACAGGGAGGACTTAGTGTAGTCCAGCGGGAACCCTGCTGGGACTTGATTTGAACGGATTTTCCAAAAAAATACAGAGTTTTCCAAACGCCTCCTGCCCCCCCTAATATCTTTGTTTCTACTATGGGTCTCGATCCTGTTACATTGTTTCCCACCCACATCAAAAAAGATGACTTGAGGGACCTATCGCCACCTAGACCCCAGTTAACTACATAGTGCCTAATAACATACGAGCTATACCTATATAGACTGAGTAGCACCAGAAATACATTAACAGAGAAGAAAACCAAGAAAATGCATAGACTGGTAATAGATATCATATCTGACCAGAGGGGAGGGAGCTCCAGCAAGGAAATGCAATTGATGGGCTCCCGGCAACTGGTTGTTGCGAGCCTGACACAAGTGTCGAAGAAGAATTCATGGGGCCAGCTAAGTTTTGTGCCTCCTTCGATCCGCCTTCGTCCTCCTTACCGCTTCGAATGATCTACTCTAGTGGTCTAGCTATCTCCATGCCTCGACAATCCACCAGGTGGAATGAAAAGCCCAAGCGAGCAGGGAGGACGTCAAGTTTGTGGTGCATGGTATGGCATTCCACATTATGCTCCTTCTAGAATTGGACTGGTTCCAGATCACCAACACGCTTGGCCTCCTGCAGCATAGCTGAATGCCCAACCAACCGAGCTATAACCCAGTACATCATAAGCATACGGTCATATGCAGAGGCGCGATTGACTATGTTACCCGGGTCCAAGACCCAGTCTGCTACTTCTGTGTGAAGGCTCTCCTGGGGCATGGATTTTTCCTCCGCCCAGAGCCACTCGACCACCCTCTCAACTTCGAGCCTAATACTGAGTGGAACATGTTCCTTATAGAGGTCTGCCTCCTCCTGATCCTGGAGTTGTGCATGGGTTACTTGACGTGTCTGGTGCTTGACAGAATTCCCCTTAACCAACAGTAATCCAGATGCCTCCCTAGAGCCAACCTCCCCTCTAAACTGCTGCTTGGGGGCCATTGGGAAAGATTTCAAGGACAAGACAGGAAGTGGGAGGTAAATATGGAGCACCTTAACAGGATCGAGCTCAACAACATGGCACAAGACAAAATACAGATACATATTCCTGCTCGATCTGGGGCTTAACTCGTCATGGTAGATATCAAAATCACCAAAATATAACAGGGGAGCACTCGTGGGAGCATTCCCATCCTGGACCATTTCCTGTGTCATTCCCATCATGAGATCGAAAGCCTCCGTCCTGCGGAGATAATGAATCCTGTCCAGTCGATGATCCTCACGCTTAGAGCACAGCGTGGTAGAGCCGATGGGGAACAATGAAATAATGAATAAGTACCATCTCCAACACCGACGAACATTAATGCCAACAATCCCCTTCTACATTAGCTTGGCCGTGTGTGGGCGTGCTCGCGCCAGCTTACTCCATCTGTCCTCCCTTCCATCTGATCGTCCAACTGTGTGGTCATGGAGAGATCCCTAGTGGCCAGGTGGTTGCATTGTTGGGCCCAGTCCTCCTCTTCATTACCATCAAGCCTGTCACATCGAAAGCCGACTCCACACACCATACCAGCGTTCACCAAACAGTCAACAACCTTATTGGCCTCCCTTTTGATGTGGTGAAAATAGATGGCGGGGTGCGAATGAAGAAGGACATGCAGACGCTCTAGTCTGTATGCTAGGCGCCAGCTAGGAGAGATCTTCTCCATCATTTGTCCATTCAGAAGACGTTTAGCCATAGTGATGATGGTGTTGGAATCACCTTCAATTATCGTCGAGAGGAACCCCCCACTGATCAGCACTTTCGATCCTCGAATGAGGCCTTTAAGCTCTGCTAAATTTTTTGTTTCCTGTCCTATAGCTCCCATGAACACCTTCATGGTCTCGACAAATACCACCGAAACTAGCCTGACCTGGGATGCCACGGGACGCTCCGTCAAAATTCAATTTAAAAACACCGGGGGGAGGAGTCAACCACATTGCTGGGATAGAGGGGATGCACAGTTTGTCCCGATAGCATAAAGCAACAATCAAAGGCCTATTCAGCCCCCAATTCTCTGTGATCTGGAGTTCTTCCCTTGTGAAAATCTTATCCTGTTTGTGCCACTACATGCACCTAATAGAAGATATTAGGTTGTCTTGCACCATGTTCCAGACTGCCTCCATATTTTTGCATTGGTCGCGAAATACCCTAGCATTCCACTCCTTCCAAACACACCACATGGCCATGCCCAAAAAATCATCCCAGATGGTTCTGATGATGGGTTTTTTGAAGGCTCGAGGACACCATTCTCTAATATTTTGGGAGGGTTGGCCCCGGATCCTGTCACTTTGTCTGAACTTCATCACCCCCTTGTCCCAAATTGCAGCAGCAAAGGGGCAGCCATCCAGCAAGTGACCCATCATCTCCTCCGCTTGATGACACAAACAACACTGATATGGTCCAATAATCCCCCGCTTTCACAAGTTGTCACAAGTGAGGAACCTCCCTATGACTATAAGCCAAACAAAGAGGGCCACTTTGGGCCATAAGTTGATAGCCCAAATTTTTCCCCAGATTTCATCCATTGCCCTGTTCCTCAACATCCTGATACTGTAGGCCTCCTTGACACTGAAGGATCATTTTGAAGAATATCCCCATCGTAAGATATCAGGGCCTTCTTGAGCCTTGATAAAGCATTTGTTCAATTCCTCCTGGAAGGATTCCCAGTCATCCTCACTCATAAGATCAGGTTTCTCAGGGAATTTCCACCGATGGTAATCCATTTGGAATCCCGGACCCCACGATTGGTTCACCGGGATCCTGCCCCTCTCGATCTCCTGCTGTTTGATAAGAGCCCACCGGGGGTCCCTTCCGAGGATGGGGAACTGGTTCCAAGAATCTTCCCAGAACTTTGCCCTACTGCCATCCCTGATCTCCCAGAAACTATGCTCTTGGATAATTGATTATTGGGCCAAGGCTTTTAACCAAATGGAAGATCCACTAAGGGCTTCATTGAAGCGAATCAAGAGATGTCTGGGTCTATCCCTGGCATACTTTTTGCTCCACAGTATTGCTTAGGGTTTTGATGAATGATTGAGCCACCTCCACCAAATCTTGGCCCCAAGGGTCTCCGACATAATTTCAGGGTCCCTAAGGCCCAAACCCCCCTAGTCCTTAGGTTTACAGACATCCTCCCAGCTTACCAAAGATAATTTGGCCTTTTCCCCATTCATCCCCCATAGAAAATTAAGTTGGATGCTTCGAATTTGCTTAAGGATAGCCTTTGGCACGACTAAGATTGAAGAAAGGTAAGTCAGCATCGCTTGTAAGATGGACTTAACCAAGATCAGCCTGCTAGGAAAGTTAAGGGTGCGGAGCACCCAGCTTGATAATATCTACGTTAGTCTATCCAAGAGTTCCCGCCATTCTTCTATTTTAGGACTTCTAATCCCTAGGGGAACACCAAGATACTTAGACGGAAGTCCCCTCTAGAGAAGCCCAGTATTCTTAAGATATTCCTCTGTGTGGCTGCGGGGGTATTGACAAAGAAAACCTGAGATTTATTAGGGTTAACTGCCAAGCCTGAGGCCTGAGCAAAAAGGTCTAGACTTTTTTTTAAGCTTCGAGCTTCTTGGATTGAAGGGTGCCCCATGAGCATAGTGTCATCCACAAATTGTTGGTGGGTCTGAGGGGACACCCCCTCATGTGCTTTTACTCCTTGAATTGCCCCACGTTCAACCTGGGCCGCAATGAGGCAACTCAGGCCCTCCACCATGAGGATGAAGAGAAAGGGGGACAAAGGGTCCCCTTGGCGAATGCCCCGAGTAGGCTGAAAGGAGGAAGTTGAGGATCCATTAAGGAGGATATTAAATAAAGGAAAGGAAACCAGGCCCATGACCCACTCAACCCAGTCAGGAGAAAAGCCGTAGGCTCCCAACATCTTCTCCATGAATTCCCAGTTGAGCTTATCGTAAGCTTTTGCAATATCAAGCTTAATCATCATCCTAGGGGATCGTGAGCTTTTGAGCGAGTGTAGCACTTCATGCACAAGAATAACCCCATCCAAGATTTGTCTACCTTCCATAAAACCTGACTGTTCTGGGCTTATAAGCATCGGGAGTGGGGGTTTGAGCCTGTTAGCAATGACTTTGGAGATGATCTTGTATATGACATTGCATAACGCAATCAGCCTAAATTTGTCAGGGGAATCCACCCCCACCTCTTTTCGGATGAGGGTGAGGAAGGTAGCATTGAATGCTTTAAGGACCCCTTTTTTGGTTATGAATTCGTCCACAGTATTGAGCACATCCTCCTTAACAAGATCCCAGAAGAAATGGAAGAAGTTGGACGTGAAGCCATCTGGTCCAGGAGCCTTTCCCAGAGCCATCTGGTTGACTGCTTCCTCAACTTCTTGCATCCCAATGGGGGTTTATTCATCGTTTCATTATTTTCTCCAGTGACCAATCTAGGAACTAACCTAGTGATTTGTTCGATGTCCCTGCTTCTATCTCCCCCATCTTCACTAAGAATCTCCGAGAAGTGTTGCGTGAACTCAGCTTCTATCTCTCTCCTAGTGTCCACTCTATTTTGAGCTCTAGTTTTAAACCTCTGGATTCTAGAACTGCTCATATTTTGGATCACTGAGTTATGAAAGAATTTAGTGTTTCTTTCACCCTCCTTTAGCCATTTAACCCTCACCTTCTGCTACCAATATAGTGACTCTTGTTTTTCCCTAGCTTCCAACTGCCCCATATGCTCCTTTTCAATTTTTTTCATATCCTCATTCCATCCAATTTCCATACACTTTCTGTTGATGAGATCCAGCTCCAGCAATAGTTGTTTTTTGTCCTAAAAAATGTTTCCAAATTCCTCTCTATTCCACGTGTGGATATTCGCCTTCAGGGCCTTTAGTTTCTGCTGAAATCGAAACATTATGGTTCCTGGGGGGGGACCAGTTCTAGCCACCACTGACTTACCAGGTTCTTGAAGTCCTTCTGTTCCATCCAGAAACTTTCAAACCGAAAGGGTTTCCCCCTAGGGGAGCTAGTCCAATCCCAAGAGAGGCTGATGGGCCAATGGCCTGAGCCGTTCGTTGGGAGGAAATCAGCCAGAATACCCCTTGTACTATGCATGACATTTTCTGACACCAAAAAATGATCCAGATGGGAGGCAACTAGGTACTCCCCTCCATGCTTGTTGTTCCATGTGAACCAGCCACTCCCCGTTTCCATGTCAACCAGTGAGCCCCGGGAAAGGAGTTCGCTGAATGCTTCCTGGAATTTGTCCAGGGCTCTTCTTCCACCTTTCTTCTCTCCAAGATTTGCGATCAGATTGAAATCACCCCCAAGCATCCATGACCCCTGCTTCGCTTGCTCCTGGAGCCAATTGAGGAAACCCATAAAAGATTGTTTCTCATGGAAATAGCTGGGTCCATAGATGTTTCCTACCATTCCCTGGACTCCTGAATCCAGAAAGCAAAAGTCTGCCATTAGTGCAAACTTATTGGCCCACCAGTTGGAGAATTCCACCGATCGTGGCTACCATAGAATAGCAATACCGCCCGATTGTCTTGCTGCATCTATGGCCATGACCTGACTTCCCTTCCAAATCTTGTCCTTGATATTTGTGAGGCCCCCAAAACTACATTTGGTTTCTTGGAGGAATAGAATGTCTAGGGATTCTTGCTTAATCTTATGGTTTATTGCTTTCCACTTCCTAGGAAAGCATACACGCCAACTTTCGCGATGTTCTGAGCTATTTTGGCCCCCTTTAAGCCCAACGCTGTCGAAACCACACGACGGAGTTTCACTTTTGAGTAGTTTCTTAGAATTTAAATTTGATCATAAATTTGGATGCCCATTTGATTAACAAGCGTGCATGAAAACTTTTGAGACATTCAAAAATATTTTCACTGCCTTTAAGCCCAACCTTACCAAAACTGCACAACGGAGTTTCACGTTTGAGTAATTTCTCAAAATTAAAATTTAATCGTAGATTTATTGGTGCATTTGGTAGATAAGAGTGCATGCTAACTTTAATGATGTTCAAAGTTATTTCGGTCGTTATTCAAGGTTGGTCAAGTAAAGGTCTAAGAGATGTTATTTTTTCGGCTTCCTTGTAATTGAAATTTGAAGGAGAATTTAGGTTACCATTTGAGAGATAACCATGCATACAAACTTTCATGGGATTTCGAGCTATTTTGGACATTAGGCAAACTTGGTGAAACCAAGACCTAAAAGGTTGCATTTGTTTCCAATTTCTTAGAGCCATTTTCACCTCCTCTAAGCCAAACCTTAGTGAAATCGAATGATGGAGTTTCACTTTTGACCAAATTCTCAGAGTTGAAATTTGATCATAGATTTGGATTCCTGTGTTATATAAAAACGTGCACACCAACTTTTGCAATGGTCCGGGCTATTTGGACCCGTTCGAGCCCAACTCTAGCAAAAATGCACGACGGAGTTTCACTTTTGAACAATTTCTCAGAATTGAAATTTGATCATAGATTTAGATGCCTGTTTGATAGATAACCGTGCACTCCAACTTTCACGACATTTTGAGCTATTTTCACCCCCTTTAACCCCAATCTTAGCAAAACTGCATGACGAAGTTTCACTCTTGACCAATTTCTCGGAATTAAAATTTGATCATAGATTTAGATTTGCATTTGGAAGATAAGAGTGCACGCCAACTTTCATGATGTTCAAAGTTATTTTCGACTCCTTTAAGCTAAACCCTAACAAAACTGCATGATGGAGTTTCCCTTTTGACCAACTTCTAAGAATTGAAACTTGATCATAGATTTAGATAAAAAAGCATGCATGTCAACTTTCGCAACGTTCCAATATATTTTGACCAACTTTAAGCCCAACCCTAGCGAAAATGAATGACGAAGTTTCAGTTTTGAGTAGTTTCTTATAAGTGAAATGTGATCATAGATTTGAATGCCCATTTGATAGCAAGCATGCACGGGAAATTTTGCGACGTTCCAAAATATTTCATCCCCTTTAATCCCAACCTCAGCAAAACCATACAACAGAGTTTCACTTTTGACTAATTTTTCAAAATTTAAATTTGATCGTAGATTTATCTTAGCATTTGGTAGATAACAGTGCACACCAACTTTCACGATGTTCAAAGTTATTTTGGTCATTATTCAAGGTTGGTCAAGCAAAGGTCTACGAGCTGTTATTTTTTCGACTTTCTTGTAATTGAAATTTGGACCTTGGTCAAACTTGGTCAAACCAAGGCCTAAACGTCCAATTTCTTATAAATCAAATTTAAAATTAGATTTAGATACCCATTTAAGAGGCACATATATTTTTGTCAATTTTGAGTTATTTCGGCACTTAGTTAAGGTTGGTCAAACCAAGTTCTAAGAAATGCACTTTTCTTGACTTTCTCGAAATTGAAATTTGAAACTGTATTTAGGCACCCATTTGAGAGATAAACCCTACAAGTAGATTTTTTTGGGATTACGACCCATTTTGGACCTCGGTCAAACGTCGTCAAACCAAAGCTTAAAACATTGCATTTTTTCCATTTTTTGAAATTTCAAATTTTAAAGTAGATTTAGATACCCATTTAAAAGATAGGCATGGACACCTACTTTTATGAGATTTGGAGCTATTTTGGTCCTCATTCAAGGATGGTCAAACAAAAGTTGAAAAGATGCACTTTTGTGGACTTTTTCAGAAGTGAAATTTGAAAGTGGATTTAGGTACCCATTTCAATAAACAAGCGTACACCCCTACTTTCATGAAGTTCTGAAATATTTCACTCCCTCTAAGCGCAACCTTAGCATGATAAATTTTCTCTTTTGACGAATTTCTTAGAATTGAAATATGTTCATATATTTAGATTCCCATTTCATAGATAAGAATGCATGCCAAATTTAGTGATGTTCAGAGATCTTTTTCCGTCCTTTAAGCCAAATCTTAGCGAAACCGCATGACGAAGTTTCACTTTTGACCAAATTCCCAGAATTGAAATTTGATCATAGATTTGGATGACTGTTTGATATACAAGCATGCACACCAAAGCGAAAATACACGACGAAGTTTCAGTTTTGACAATTTCCTCGCAATTGAAATTTGATCATAGATTTGGATGCCCATTTGATAGACAAGTGTTCACTCCAACTTTCATGACGTTCCGCCCCCTTTAACCCCAACCTTTGTGAAACCGCACGACAGAGTTTCACCTTTTTCAAATATCTCGGAATTAAAATTTGATCATATCTTTTGATGCGCATTTGGATGATAAGTGTGCACGCAAACTTTGACGATGTTCAAAGTTATTTTCAGCTCCTTTAAGCCAAACCCTAACAAAACTGTACGATGGAGTTTCACTTTTGACATAGTTCTTAGAATGGAAACTTGATCATAGATTTGGATTCCCATTGGATAAACAATCATGCATGCCAAATTATGCAACGATCTGAGCTACTATTTTGACCCCTTTTAAGCCCAACCGTAGTGAAACCGCACGACAGAGTTTCACTTTTGAGCAGTTTCTCAGAATTGAAATTTGCTCATAGATTTGGATGTCCATTTGATAGACAAGCTTGCACATGAACTTTCACGACGCTGCAAAATATTTTCACCCCCTTTAAACCCAACCTTATCAAAACAACACAAGGGAGTTTCACTTTTGACCAATTTCTCATAATTAAAATTTGATCGTAGATTTATATGCGGATTTGGTAGAGAAGAGTGCATGGCAACTTTCACGATCTTCAGAGCTATTTTGATCGTTATTCAAGGCTGGTCAAGCAAAGGTCTAAGAGATCATATTTTTCCTACTTTCTCATAATTGAAATTTCAAAGAGAATTTAGATACCCATTTGAGAGATAACCATGCATAAAAACTTTGAGGGGATTTCGAGCTATTTCGGACCTTAGTCAAACTTGGTCAAACCAAGGCCTAAAAGCCTGCACTTTTTTCAAATTTCTTAGAAATCAAATGTAAAAGTATATTTAGATACCCATTTAAGAGATAAGCGTGCACACATATTTTTCTGAAATTTCGGGTTATTTTAGCCTTTAGTTAAGGTTGGTCAAATGAAGTTCTAAGAAATCCACTTTTCTTGACTTTCTCAAAATTGAAATTTGAAACTGTATTTAGGTATCCATTTGGTAGATAAAGAATACATGTATATTTTTTGGGGATTGCGAGCCATTTTGGACATTGGTCAAACTTCATCAAACCAAGGCCTAAAACGTTGCATTATTTCCAATTTCTCAAAATTCAAATTTTAAAGTAGATTTAGATACCCGTTTCAAATATAGGGATTGACACCTATTTTTATGAGATTTGGAGCTATTTTGGCCCTTAATTAAGGATGGTCAAACCAAGGTTGAAAATAAGCACTTTTGTCAACTTTTTTAGAATTGAAATTTGAAAGTGCATTTAGGTACGCATTCCAATAAACAAGCGTACACGCCAACTTTCGTAAAGTTTCAAGCTATTTTCACTCCCTTTAAGTGCAACCTTATCGAAAGCGTAGATATGCCCATTTGGTAGATAAGCGTGCACACATATTTTTGTGAGATTTCTAGTTAGATAAGAGTGCATGAAAAATTTCATGATGTTCAGAGCTATTTTCCCCTCCTTTAAGCCAAACCTTAGCGAAATTGAATGATGGAGTTTCACTTTAAACCAAATTGTCGGAGTTGAATTATGATCATAGATTTGGATGCCCGTTTGATATAAAATGTGCATGCCAACTTTTACAATGTTTCGAGCTATTTGGACCCCTTTGAGCCCAACTCTAGCAAAAATGCACGACGGAGTTTCCCTTCTGACCAATTGCTCAGAATTAAAATTTGATCTTAGATTTGAATGCCCATTTGATAGGGAATCATGCACTCCAACTTTCATGACACTCCGAGTTATTTTCACCCCCTTTGACCCCAACCTTGGCGAAACCGCTCAATGGAGTTTCTCTTTTAACCAATTTCTTGGAATTAAAACTTAATCATAGATTTAAATGAGCATTTGGAGAATAAGAGTGCATGCCAACTTTCACGATGTTAAGAGCTATTTTCGGGATCTTTAAGCCAAACACTAACAAAACTGCACGATGGAGTCTCCGCTTTGACCAAATTCTCAAAATTGAAACTTGATCATAGGTTTGGATGCATATTGGATAGAAAGCATGCACACCAACTTTCACGACGTTCTGAGCTATTCTGACCCCCTTTAAGCGCAACCCTATCAAAACCGCATGACAGAGTTTCACTTTTGAGCAGTTTCTTAGAATTTAAATTTGACCATAAATTTGGATGCCCATATTATGAACAAGCATGCATGCAAACTTTTGAGACATTCCAAAATATTTGCACCCCCTTTAAGCCCAACCTTAGCAAAACCGCACAACGGAGTTTCACATTTCACTAATTTCTGAAAATTAAAATTTAATCGTAGATTTATCGGTGCATTTGGTAGATAAGAGTGCATGCTAACTTTCATGATGTTCGCAGCTATTTTGGTCCTTATTAAAGGTTGGTCAAGTAAAGGTCTAAGAGATGTTATTTTTTCGGCTTTCTTGTAATTGAAATTTAAAGGAGAATTTAGGTACCCATTTGAGAGATAACCATGCATACAAACTTTCAGGGGATTTCGAGCTATTTTGGACATTAGGCAAACTTGGTGAAACCAAGGCCTAAAAGGTTGCATTTGTTTCCTATTTCTTAGAGCCCTTTTCCCCTCCTTTAAGCCAAACCTTAGCGAAATCGAATGATGGAGTTTCACTTTTGACCAAATTCTCGGAGTTGAAATTTGATCATAGATTTGGATGACCGTTTGATATAAAAATGTGCACGCCAATTTTTGCAATGGTCCGAGCTATTTGGACCCCTTCGAGCCCAACTCTAGCGAAAATGAATGACGCAGTTTCACTTTTGAACAATTTCTCAGAATTGAAATTTGATCATAGATTTGGATAGATAACCGTGCACTCCAAATTCTGCGGCGTTTTGAGCTATTTTCACCCCCTTTAACCCCAACCTTAGAGAAACCACATGACGGAGTTTCACTCTTGACCAATTTCTCAAAATTAAAATTTGATCATAGATTTAGATGCAAATTTGGAAGATAAGAGTGCAGGCCAACTTTCATGATGTTCAGAGTTATTTTCGACTCCTTTAAGCCAAACCCTAACGAAACTACACGATGGAGTTTCCCTTTTGACCAACTTCTAAGAATTGAAACTTGATCATAGATTTGGATGCCCATTAGATAAACAAGCATGCACGCCAACTTTCACAAAATTCCAAGGTATTTTGACCACATTTAAGCCCAACCCTAGTGAAAATGCATGACGAAGTTTCAGTTTTGAGCAGTTTCTTATAATTGAAATGTGATCATGGATTTGAATGACCATTTGATAGCTAGCGTGCATGCAAAATTTTGCGACGTTCCAAAATATTTCATGCCCTTTAATCCCAACCTCAGCAAAAGCATACAACGGAGTTTCACTTTTGACTAATTTCTCAGAATTAAAATTTGATCGTAGATTTATCTTAGCATTTGGTAGATAACAGTGCACACCACCTTTCACGATGTTCGAAGTTATTTTGGTCGTTATTCAAGGTTGGTCAAGCAAAGGTCTAAGAGATACTATTTTTCTGACTTTCTTCTAATTGAAATTTGAAAGAGAATTTAGGTACCCATTTGAGAGATAACCATGCATACACACTTTCAGGGGATTTCGAGCTATTTTGGACCTTGGTCAAACTTGGTCAAACTTGGTCAAACCAAGGCCTAAACATCCAATTTTTGAAAAATGAAATTTAAAATTAGATTTAGATACCCATTTAAAAGGCACACATATTTTTCCGAATTTCGAGTTATTTCAGCACTTAGTTGGTCAAACCAAGTTCTAAGAAATGCACTTTTCTTGACTTTCTCGAAATTGAAATTTGAAATTGTATTTAGGTACCCATTTGAAAGATAATCCCTAGATGTAGATTTTTTTGGGATTGTGAGCCATTTTGGACCTCAGTCAAATGTCGTCAAACCAAGGCCTAAAACGTTGTATTTTTTCCATTTTTTGAAAATTCAAATTTTAAAGTAGATTTAGATACCCATTTCAAAGATAGGCATGGACACCTCTTCATTCAAGGATGGTCAAACCAAAGTTGAAAAGCTGCACTTTTGTGGACTTTTTCAAAAGTTAAATTTCAAAGTGGATTTAGGTACCCATTTCAATAAACAAGCGTACACCCCTACTTTCACAAAGATCCGAGCTATTTCACTCCCTTTAAGTGCAACCTTAGCACGATAAATTTTCTCTTTTGAAAAATTTCTTAGAATTGAAATATGATCATAGATTTTGATGCCCATTTGGTAGATAAGAGTGCATGCCAAATTTAGTGATGTTCAGAGCTCTTTTTCCCTCCTTTAAGCCAAATCTTAGCGAAACCGCATGACGAAGTTTCACCTTTGACCAAATTCCCAAAATTGAAATTTGATCATAGATTTCGATGCCTGTTTGATATACAAGCTTGCACACCAAATTTTGCAATATTTTGAGCTATTTGGACCTGCTTAAAGACGAACTCTAGCGAAAATGCACGACGAAGTTTCACTTTTGACAATTGAAATTTGATCATAGATTTGGATGCCCATTTGATAGACAAGTGTGCACTCCAACTTTCACGACGTTTCGAGCTATTTTCACTGCCTTTAACCCCAACGTTTGTGAAACCGCATGATAGAGTTTCACTTTTTACAAATATCTCGGAATTAAAATTTAATCATATCTTTTGATGTGCGTTTGGATGATAAGTGTGCAAACCAACTTTCATGATGTTCAAAGTTATTTTCATCTCCTTTAAGCCAAACCCTAACAAAAACTGTACGATGGAGTTTCACTTTTGACGTAGTTCTTAGAATGGAAACTTGATCATAGATTTGGATGCCCATTGGATAAAAAATCATGCACGCCAAATTTTGCACTGTTTTGAGCTATTATTTTGACCCCTTTTAAGCCCAACCGTAGTGAAACCGCACGACACAGTTTCACTTTTGAGCAGTTTCTCAGAATTGAAATTTGCTCATAGATTTGGATGTCCATTTGATAGACAAGCTTGCACATGAACTTTCACGACGTTGCGAAATATTTTCACCCGCTTTAAGCCCAACCTTATCAAAACAATAGAAGGGAGTTTCACTTTTGACCAATTTTCAGAATTAAAATTTGATCATAGATTTATCTGCGCATTCAAACAAAGGTCTAAGAGATCATATTTTTCCGACTTTCTCATAATTGAAATTTGAAAGGGAATTTAGATACCCATTTGAGAGATAACCATGCATACAAACTCTAAGGGGATTTCGGGCTATTTTGGACCTTAGTCAAACTTGGTCAAACCAACGCCGAAAAGCTTGCACTTTTTTCCAATTTATTAGAAATCAAATGTAAAAGTATATTTAGATAACCATTTAAGAGATAACCATGCACACATATTTTTGTGACATTTCGGGTTATTTCAGCTCTTAGTTAAGGTTGGTCAAATGAAGTTCTAAGAAATGCACTTTTATTGACTTTCATGAAATTGAAGTTTGAAACTGTATTTAGGTATCCATTTGGTACATAGAGCATACATGTATTTTTTTTTGGATTGTGATCCATTTTGGACATCAGTCAAACTTCATCATACCAAGGCCTAAAACGTTGTATTATTTCCAATTTCTCAAATTCAAATTTTAAAGTAGATTTAGAGACCCATTTCAAATATAGGCATTGACACCTATTTTTATGAGATTTGGAGCTATTTTTGGCCCTTAATCAAGTATGGTCAAACCAAGGTTGAAAATATGCACTTATGTTGACTTTTTCAGAATTGAAATTTGAAAGTGGATTTAGGTACCCATTTTAATAAACAAGTGTACACGCCAACTTTCGTAACGTTCTGAGCTATTTTCACTCCCTTTTAGTGCAAACTTAGCGAAAGTGCGGATATTCCCATTTGCTAGAAGCTTACATATTTTTGCAAGATTTCTAGTTAGATAAGAGGGCATGAAATTTTTTGTGATGTTCAAACCTATTTTCCCCTCCTTTAAGCCAAACCTTAGCGAAATCGAATGATGGAGTTTCACTTTTTACCAAACTCTCGGAGTTGAAATTTGATCATAGATTTGGATGCCCGTTTGATATAAAAACATGCATGCCAACTTTCACAATGTTCCGAGCTATTTGGACCCCTTTGAGCACAACTCTAGCGAAAATGCACGACAGAGTTTCACTTCTGACCAATTTATCGGAATTGAAATTTGATCATAGATTTGGATGCCCATTTGATAGAGAAGCATGCACTCCAACTTTTGGGACACTCTGAGCTATTTTCACCCCCTTTAACCACAACCTTGGCGAAACCACACAACAGAGTTTCACTTTTTACCAATTTCTTGGAATTAAAATTTAATCATAGATTTAAATGTGCATTTCGAAGATAAGAGTGCATGTCAACTTTCACGTTGTTGAGAGCTATTTTCGATATCTTTAAGCCAAACCCTAACAAAATTGCATGATGGAGTCTTAGGTTTGACCAAATTCTCAAAATTGAAACTTGATGATAGATTTGGATGCATATTGGATAGACAAGCATGCACACCAACTTTCACAACGTTTCGAGCT
This sequence comes from Pseudotsuga menziesii, assembly GCA_001517045.1. NCBI lineage: Eukaryota > Viridiplantae > Streptophyta > Pinopsida > Pinales > Pinaceae > Pseudotsuga > Pseudotsuga menziesii. Next base: position 111,731 of record LPNX010272199.1, on the reverse strand, counting down.
ATTTTGACCCCCTTTAAGCCCAACCCTATCGAAACCACATGACGGAGATTTGATGAACAAGCATGCATGCAAAATTTTGAGACATTCCAAAATATTTTCACCCCCTTTAAGCTTAAACTTAGCAAAACCACACAACGGAGTTTCACGTTTGACTAATTTCTCAAACTTAAAATTTAATCGTAAATTTATCGGTGCATATGGTAGATAAGAGTGCATGCTAACTTTCATGATGTTTGGATCTATTTTGGTCGTATTCAAGGTTGGTCAAGTAAAGGTATAAGAGATGTTATTTTTTCGGCTTTCTTGTAATTGAAATTTGAAAGAGAATTTAGGTACCCATTTGAGAGATAACCATGCATACAAACTTTTAAGGGATTTCGAGCTATTTTGGAGCTTAGGCACACTTGGTGAAACCAAGGCCTAAAAGGTTGCATTTGTTTCCAATTTCTTAGAGCCATTTTCCCCTCGTTTAAGCCAAACCTTAGCGAAATCGAATAATGGAGTTTCACCTATTTTTATGAGATTTGGAGCTATTTTGGCCCTCATTCAAAGATGGTCAAACAAAAGTTGAAAAGATGCACTTTTGTTGACTTTTTCAGAAGTGAAATTTGAAAGTGGATTTAGGTACCCATTTCAATAAATAAGCGTACACGATAACTTTCGCGGCATTCCGAGCTATTTCACTCCCTTTATGTGCAACCTTAGCGAAAGCACATGATAAAGCTTCTCTTTTGACCAACTTCTTAGAATTGAAATATGATCATAGATTAGGATGCCCATTTCGTAGATAAGAGTGCATGCCAAATTTAGTGATGTTAAGAGCTTTGTTTCCCTCCTTTAAGCCAAACCTTAGTGAAATTGAATGACGGAGTTTCACTTTTGACCAAATTCTCAAAGTTGAAATTTCATCATAGATTTGGGTGCCCGTTTCATATAAAAACATGCACGCCAACTTTTGCAATGGTCCGAGCCATTTGGATCCCTTTGAGCCCAACTCTAGCGAAAATGCACGACGGAGTTTCACTTCTCACCAATTTCTCGAAATTGAAAATTGATTATAGATTTGGATGCCCATTTGATAGAGAAGCATGCACTCTACCTTTCGTGACACTCCAAGCTATTTTCACCCCATTTAACCCCAATCTTAGTGAAACCGCATGACGGAGTATCAATCTTGACCAATTTCTCAGAATTAAAATTTGTTCATAGATTTAGATGTGCATTTGGAAGATAAGAGTGCATGCCAACTTTCATGATGTTCAGAGTTATTATAGACTCTTTTAAGCCAAACCCTGACAAATCCGCACGATGGAGTTTCACTTTTGACTAACTTCTAAGAATTGAAACTTGATCATAGATTTAGATGCCCATTAGATAAGCAAGCATGCACGCCAGCTTTTGCAACGCTCGAAGGTATTTTGACCACCTTTAAGCCCAACCCTACCGAAAACGCATGACGAAGTTTCACTTTTGAGCTATTTCTTATAATTGAAATTTGATCATAGATTAGAATTCCCATTTGATAGACAAGTGTGGACGCGAAATTTCGAGACATTCCAAAATATTTCACCCCCTTTAATCCCAACCTTAGCAAAACCATACAACCGAGTTTCACTTTTGACTAATTTCTCAGAATTAAAATTTGATCGTAGATTCATGTTAGCATTTGGTAGATAACAGTGCACACCAACTTTCACGATGTTTGAATTTATTTTGGTCGTTATTCAAGGTTGGTCAAGCAAAGGTGTAAGAGATGTTATTTTTCCGACTTTATTGTAATTGAACTTTGAAAGAGAATTTAACTACCCATTTGAGAGATAACCATGCATACACACCTTCAGGGGATTTCGAGCTATTTTGGAACTTAGTCAAACTTGGTCAAACCAAGGCCTAAAATGTTCCACTTTTTTCCAATTTTTTAGAAATCAAATTTAAAAGTAGATTTAGATACCCATTTAAGAGGCACACATATTTTTGCAAATTTCGAGTTATTTCGGCACTTAGTTAAGGTTGGTCAAACCAAGTTCTAAGAAATGCACTTTTCTTGACTTTCTCGAAATTGAAATTTGAAACTGTATTTAGGTACCCATTTTAGAGATAATCCCTACATGTATATTTTTTCGGGATTGCGAACCATTTTGGACCTCAGTCAAACTTTGTCAAACCAAGGCCTAAAACGTTGCATTTTTCCCATTTTAAGAAAATTCAAATTTTAAAATAGATTTAGATACCCATTTCAAAGATAGGCATGGACACCTATTTTTATGAGATTTGGAGCTATTTTGGCCCTCATTCAAGGATGGTCAAAGAAAAGTTGAAAAGTTGCACTTTTGTTGAATTTTTTAGAAGTGAAATTTGAAAGTGGATTTAGGTACCCATTTCAATAAACAAGTGTACATGCTAACTTTCGTGATGTTTTGAGCTATTTCACTCCCTTTAAGTGCAACCTTAGCGAAAGCACACGATAAAGTTTCTCTTTTGACCAATTTCTTAGAATTGAAATATGATAATAGATTTAGATTCCCATTTGGTAGATAAGAGTGCATGCCAAATTTAGTGATGTTCAGAGCTCTTTTTCCCTCCCTTAAGCCATACCTTAGTGAAACCGCGTGACGGAGTTTCACTTTTGACCAAATTCCCAGAATTGAAATTTGATCATAGATTTGGATGCCCATTTGATATAGAAGCATGCACGCCAAATTTTGCAATGTTTCGAGCTATTTGGACCCGCTTTAAGCCGAAATCTAGCGAAAATGCATGATGAAGTTTCACTTTTGACAATTTTCTTGCAATTGAAATTTGATCATAGATTTGGATGCCCATTTGATAGACAAGCATGCACTCCAACTTTAGCAATGTTCTGAGCTATTTTCACCCCCTTTAACCCCAACCTTTGCAAAACCGCACGACGGAGTTTCACTTTTTACAAATTTCTCGGAATGAAAATTTGATCATATCTTTTGATGCGCATTTGGATGATAAGCGTGCATGCCAAATTTCATGATGTTAAGAGTTATTTTCAGCTCCTTTAAGCTAAACCATAACAAAACTGTATGATGGAGTTTCACTTTTGACATACTTCTTAGAATGGAAACTTGATCATAGATTTGGATGCCCATTGGAAAAACAATCATGCATGCTAAATTTTGGAACATTCTGAGCTATCATTTTAACCCCTTTTAAGCCCAACCCTAGTGAAACCGCACGACAAAGTTTCACTTTTGAGCAGTTTCTCAGAATTGAAATTTGCTCATAGATTTGGATGTCCATTCGGTACACAAGCTTGCACATGATTTTTCACAACGTTGCAAAATATTTTCACCCGCTTTAAGCCCAACCTTAGCAAAACAACACAAGGGAGTTTCACTTTTGACCAATTTCTCAGAATTAAAATTTGATCATAGATTTATTTGCGCATTTGGTAGATAAGAGTGCATGCCAAATTTCACGATGTTCGAAGCTATTTTCACGATGTGGAGCTATTTGGGCCCTTAATCAAGGATGGTCAAACCAAGGTTGAAAATATGCACTTTTGTCGACTTTTTCAGAATTGAAATTTGAGAGTGGATTTAGGGACCCATTTCAATAAACAAGCGTACATGCCAACTTTCATAACATTTAGAGCTATTTTCACTCCCTTTAAGTGCAACCTTAACAAAAGCGTTGATATGTCCATTTGGTAGATAAGCGTGCACACATATTTTTGCGAGATTTCTAGTTAGATAAGAGTGCATGACAATTTTCGTGATGTTCAGAGCTATTTTCCCCTTCTTTAAGCCAAACCTTAGCAAAAAACAAAAGATGGAGTTTCACTTTTGACCAAATTTTCATAGTTGAAATTTGATCATAGATTTGGATGCCTGTTTGATATAAAACGTGCCCGCCAACTTTTGCAATGGTTCGAGCTATTTGGACCCCTTTTGAGCCCAACTCTAGCAAAAATGCATGACATAGTTTCACTTCTGACCAATTTCTTAGAATTGAAATTTGATCATAGATTTGGATGCCCGTTTGATAGATAACCATGCAATCCAAATTTTGCGACGTTTTGAGCTATTTTCACCCCCTTTAACCCCAATCTAAGCAAAATTGCATGGTGGAGTTTCACTCTTGACCAATTTCTCGGAACTAAAATTTGATCATAGATTTAGATGTGCATTTGGAATATAAGAGTGCACGCCAAATTTCATGATGTTCAGAGTTATTTTTGACTCCTTTAAGCCAAACCCTAACAAAACCACATGATGGAGTTTTGCTTTTGACCAACTTCTAAGAATTGAAACTTGATCATAGATTTGGATGCCCAATAGATAAACAAAAATGCATGCCAAATTTCCCAACGTTCCAATCTATTTTGACCACCTTTAAGCCCAATCCTAGCGAAAACGCATGACGAAATTTCACTTTTAAGAAGTTTCTTATAATTGAAATTTGATAATAGATTTGAATGCCCATTTGATAGAAAAGCGTGCATGTGAAATTTCGAGACGTTCCAAAATATTTCACCCCCTTTAATCCCAATCTCAGCAAAACCATACAATAGAGTTTCACTTTTGACTAATTTCTCAGAATTAAAATTTGATCGTAGATTTATTGCGTCGATAGGCGCTTTCTACAACTCAACTGGGTAGGTGAGATGTGTCTCGTCTGTAACGCTCACCTGGCATAAGTTGGCTCGATAAAAATAATAATAATAAAAAGTAAAATAAAAAACTTATAACATGTTGGCTTATAATTAAAAAAACAAAAATAAAAAGTATTATACTCATAAATATACAAGCATATTAGGGCAATGCTCACAATTTTACAAACTAAGTAGTAAAATTCAATTGACTTTAGTAAAAGAAAATTATGAAACCAAGAACATATAAAATTTAATAAAACCTAGTAGGGAAAAAACAAACTTCAATAATAGATTTAATATTGGTCAGCCAAGGCTAAGATCATGTCTCATGCTCACTTTGACAAAATACAACTAGCAAGAAACCATGGGCCACTTAAACCATGTGCTTTAAACCACTTACATCCCTGCTCATTCCCAAGTCAAGGTTAACCCTAAGATGTAAATGTTCATTTTTAATTATAAAGAAAAATAAGTCATTTCTCAAAAACATTTGGATAAATGTTTAAATATTCATTTGATGGTAAAATGATTTTCAAATTCCAATTTATTCTCGAAATCTAAGTTTTAAAATTTTATATAGATTAGTTTACTCATTAACTACTCTTGACATTCATTATTAGTTTTAAAGAGAGAGAAGTAAAGGAATTTTTGAAAAACTATTTGATTAAATAATTATTAATGTTACTCACCTCATTCTTCTACTGATATTTACCTATTTTGAAATTACTTAAGCAAGTTGACCATGTCCCTCCCAAGTAGGAATACTTATTAGACATTTTTGTAAATTAAAAAGAGTTGGCATATCAAGAGAACTTGATCCCTCTCGGCACTTGGTAGAGCCATAGTTAAAATGTATCTATACTGGTCTTAGCATTTGGTAGATAACAGTGCACACCAACTTTCACAATGTTCGATTTATTTTGGTCGTTATTCAAGGTTGGCCAAGCAAAGGTCTAAGAGATGCTATTTTTCCGACTTTCTTGTAATTGAAATTTGAAAGAGAATTTAGGTACCCATTTGAGAGATAACCATGCATACACACTTTCAGAGATTTAGAGCTATTTTGGACCTTGGTCGAACTTGGTCAAGCCAAGGCCTAAAAGGTTGCACTTTTTTTGAATTTCTTAGAAATCAAATTTAAAAGTAGATTTAGACACCCATTTAAGAGGCACACATATTTTTGCAAATTTCGAATTATATCGGCACTTAGTTAAGGTTGGTCAAACCAAGTTCTAAGAAATGCACTTTTCTTGACTTTTTCGAAATTGAAATTTGAAACTGTAATTAGGTACCCATTTGAGAGATAATCCCTACATGTAGATTTTTTTGGGATTGCGACCCATTTTGGACATTCCGAGCTATTTTCACCCCCTTTAACCCCAACCTTTGTGAAACTGAACGACGGAGTTTCACTGTTTACAAATTTCTTGGAATTAAAATTTGTTGATACCTTTTGATGTGCATTTGGATGATAAGTGTGCATGCCAACTTTCATGACGTTTAAAGTTATTTTCAGCTCCTTTAAGCCAAACCCTAACAAAATTGTATGATGGAGTTTCACTTTTGACGTACTTCTAGAATGGAAACTTGATCATATATTTGGATGCCCATTGGATAAAAAAATCATGCACGCCAAATTTTGCAACATTCTGAGCTGTTATTTTGACCCCTTTTAAGCCCAACCATAGTGATACCGCATGACAGAGTTTCACTTTTGAGCAGTTTCTCAAAATTGAAATTTGCTCATAGATTTGGATGTCCATTTGATAAAGAAGCTTGTACATGAACCTTCACGACATTGCGAAATATTTTCACCCGCTTTAAGCCCAACCTTAGCAAAACAACACAATGGAGTTTCACTTTTGACCAGTTTCTCATAATTAAAATTTGATCGTAGATTTATCTACGCATTTGGTAGATAAGAGTGCATGCCAACGTTCATGATGTTCAGATCTATTTTGGTCGTTATTCAAGGCTGGTCAAGCAAAGGTCTACGAGATCATATTTTTTCGACTTTCTCATAGTTGAAATTTGAAAGAGAATTTAGATACCCATTTGAGAGATAACCATGCATACAAACTCTGAGGGGATTTCGAGATATTTTGGACCTTAGTCAAACTTGGTCAAACCAAGGACTAAAAGCTTGCACTTTTTTCCAATTTCTTAGAAATCAAATGTAAAAGTATATTCAGATACCCATTTAAGAGATAACCGTGCACACATATTTTTGTGAGATTTCGGGTTATCTCAGCCCTTAGTTAAGGTTGGTAAAGCGAAGTTATAAGAAATGCACTTTTCTTGAATTTCTCGAAATTGAAATTTGAAACTGTATTTAGGTATCCATTTGGTAGATAAAGCATACATGTATATTTTTGGGGGATTGCAAGCCATTTTGGACATCAATCAAACTTCGTCAAACCAAGGCCTAAAACGTTGCATTATTTCCAATTTCACAAAATTCAATTTTAAAGTACATTTAGATACCCATTTCAAATATAGGAATTGACACCTATTTTTATGAGATTTGAACCTATTTCTGGCCCTTAATCAAGGATGGTCAAACTAAGGTTGAAAATATGCACATTTGTGGACTTTTTCAAAATTGAAATTTGAAAGTGGATTTAGGTACCCATTTCAATAAACAAGTGTACACGCCAACTTTCATAACGTTTCGAGCTATTTTCACTCCCTTTAAGTGCGACCTTAGCAAAAGCGCTGATATGCCCATTTGGTAGATGCTTACATATTTTTGCGAGATTTCTAGTTAGATAAGAGTGCATGAAAATTTTCGTGATGTTTAGAGCTATTTTCCCCTCCTTTAAGCCAAACCTTAGTGAAATCGAATGATGGAGTTTCACTTTTGACCAAATTCTCGATATTGAAATTTGATCATATATTTGGATGCTCGTTTGACATAAAAACGTGCTAGCCAACTTTTGCAATGTTTTGAGCTACTTGGACCCCTTTGAGCCGAACTCTAGCAAAAATGCATGACAGAGTTTCACTTCTGACCAATTTCTCGGAATTCAAATTTGGTCATAGATTTGGATGACCATTTGATAGAGAAGCGTGCACTCCAACTTTCATGACACTCCGAGCTATTTTAACCGCCTTTAACCCCAACCTTGGTGAAACTGCACAATGAAGTTCCACTTTTAACCAATTTCTTGGAATTAAAATTTAATCATATATTTAAATGCGCATTTGGAAGACAAGAGTGCATGCCAACTTTCATGATGTTAAGAGCTATTTTCGGCATCTTTCAGCCAAACCCTAACAAAACTACATGATGGAGTCTCCGCTTTGACCAAATTCTCAGAATTGAAACTTGATCATAGGTTTGGATGCATATTGGATAGACAAGCATGCATGCCAACTTTCACGACGTTCAGAGCTATTTTGACCCCCTTTAAGCCCAACCCTGTCGAAACCGCATGATAGAGTTTCACTTTTGAGCAGTTTCTTAGGAATTTAAATTTGATCATAAATTTGGATGCCCATTTGATGAACAAGCGTGCATGCAAACTTTTGAGACATTCCAAAATATTTGCACCCCCTTTAATAAGCCTAACCTTAGCAAAATCACACAACGAAGTTTCACGTTTGACTAATTTTTCAAAATTAAAATTTAATCGTAGATTTATTGGCGCATTTGGTAGATGCGCATGCTAAATTTCATGATGTTCGGAGATATTTTGGTCATTATTCAAGGTTGGTCAAGTAAAGGTCTAAGAGATGTTTTTTTTTGGCATTCTTGTAATTGAAATTTGAAGGAGAATTTAGGTACCCATTTCAGAGATAACCATGCATACAAACTTTCAGGGGATTTCGAGCTATTTTGGACACTAGGAAAACTTGGTGAAACCAACGCCTAAAAGGTTACGTTTGTTTTCAATTTCTCAGAGCCATTCTCGCCTCCTTTAAGCCAAACCTTAGCAAAATTGAATGATGGAGTTTCAATTTTGACCAAATTCTCAAAGTTGAAATTTGATCATAGATTTGGATGCCCGTTTGATATAAAAAAGTGCACACCAAGTTTTGCAATGGTCTGAGCTATTTGGACCCCTTCGAGCCCAACTCTAGTGAAAATGCACGATGAAGTTTCACTTCTGAACAATTTCTCAAAATTGAAATTTGATCATAGATTTTGATGCATGTTTGATAGATAACCGTGCACTCTAAATTTTGGAACGTTTTGAGCTATTTTCACCTCCTTTAACCCCAATCTTAGCGAAACCACATGACTGAGTTTCACTCTTGACAAATTTCTCGGAATTAAAATTTGATCATAGATTTACATGTGCACTTTTGTTGACTTTTTTAGAAGTGAAATTTGAAAGTGGATTTAGGTACCCATTTCAATAAACAAGCGTACACGCTAAATTTCGCGACGTTCCAAACTATTTCACTCCTTTTAAGTGCAACCTTAGCGAAAGCACATGATAAAGTTTATCTTTTGACCAATTTCTTAGAATTGAAATATGATCATAGATTTAGATGCCCATTTGCTAGATAAGATTGCATGTCAAATTTAGTGATATTTAGATCTCTTTTTCCCTCCTTTAAGCCAAACCTTAGGGAAACTGCATGACAGAGTTTCACTTTTGGCAAAATTCCCAGAATTGAAATTTGATCATACATTTGGATGCCCATTTGATATACAAGCGTGCATGCCAAATTTTGCAATGCTTCGAGCTATTTGGACCCGCTTTAAACCGACTCTAGAAAAAATGCACGATGAAGTTTCACTTTTGACAATTTTCTTGCAATTGAAATTTGATCATAGATTTCGATGCCCATTTGATAGACAAGCGTGCACTCCAAATTTCATGACATTCCGAGCTATTTTCACCCCCTTTAACCCCCAACCTTTGCGAAATTGCACGATGGAGTTTCACTTTTTACAATTTTCTCGCAATTAAAATTTGATGATATCTTTTGATGCGCATTTGGATGATAAGTGTGCATTAGAATGGGAAAGTTGATCATAGATTTGGATGCCCATTGGATAAACAATCATGCACGCCAAATTTTGCAAAGTTTTGAGCTATTATTTTGACCCCTTTTAAGCCCAACCGCAGTGAAACCGCACAACAAAATTTCACTTTTGAGCAGTTTCCAATTTTTCAGAGCCATTTTGGCCTCCTTTAACCCAAACCTTAGCGAAATCGAATGATGGAGTTTCACTTTTGACCAAATTCTCAGAGTTGAAATTTGATCATAGATTTGGATGCCCGCTTGATATAAAAACCTGCACGCCAACTTTTGTAATGGTCCGAGCCATTTGGACCCCTTCGAGCCCAACTCTAGTGAAAATGCACGATAGAGTTTCACTTCTGACCAACTTTTGCGACGTTTTGGGCTATTTTCACCCTTTTTAACCCCAATCTTAGCGAAATCGCATGACGGATTTTCACTCTTGACAAATTTCTCGGAATTAAAAGTTGATCATAGATTTAGATGTGCATTTGGAAGATAAGAGTGCATGCCTACTTTCATGGTGTTCAGAGTTATTTTCGACTCCTTTAAGCCAAAACCTAACAAAACCACACGATGGAGTTTTGCTTTTGCACAACTTCTAAGAATTGAAACTTGATCATAGATTTGGATGCCCAGTAGATAAACAAGCATGCATGCCAACTTTCCCATTATATAAGCAAGCATGCACACCAACTTTCGAAACGTTCCAAGCTATTTTGACCACCTTTAAGCCCAACTGTAGAGAAAACGCATGACAAAATTTCACTTTTGAGCAGTTTCTTATAATTGAAATTTGATCATAGATTTGAATTCCCATTTGATAGACAAGCATGCACGTGAAATTTTGAGACATTCCAAAATATTTCACCCCCTTTAATCCCAACCTCAGCAAAACCATACAATAGAGTTTAACTTTTGGCTAATTTCTCATAATTAAAATTTGATCGTATATTTATCTTAGCATTTGGTAGATAACAGTGCACACCAACTTTCACGATGTTCGAAGTTATTTTGGTCATTATTCAAGGTTGGTCAAGAAAAGGTCCAAGAGATGCTATTTTTCTGACTTTCTTGTAATTGAAATTTGAAAGAGAATTTAGGTACTCATTTGAGAGATAACCATGCATACACACTTTCAGGGGATTTTGAGCTATTTTGGACCTTGGTCAAACTTGGTCAAACCAAGGCCTAAAAGGTTGCACTTTTTTCCAATTTCTTAAAAATCAAATTTAAAAGTAGATTTAGATACCCATTTAAGAGGAACACATATTTTTACGAATTTCGAGTTATTTCGGCACTTAGTTAAGGTTGGTCAAACCAAGTTCTAAGAAATGCACTTTTCTTGACTTTCTCGAAATTGAAATTTGAAACTGTATTTAGGTACCCATGTGAGAGATAATCCCTACATGTAGATTTTTTTGGGATTGCGAGCCATTTTGGACCTCGGTCAAACTTCGTCAAACCAAGGCGTAAACGTTGCATTTTTCCATTTTTTGAAAATTCAAATTTTAAAGTAGATTTAGATACCCATTTCAAAGATAGGCATGGACGCCTATTTTTATGAAATTTGGAGCTATTTTGGCCCTCATTCAAGGATGGTCAAACAAAAGTTGAAAAGATGCACTTTTGTTGACTTTTTTAGAAGTGAAATTTGAAAGTGGATTTAGGTACCCATTTCAATAAACAAGCATACACGCTAACTTTCTCGACGTTCCCATCTATTTCACTACCTTTAAGTGAAACCTTAGTGAAAGTGCACGATAAAGTTTCTCTTTTGACCAATTTCTTAGAATTGAAATATGATCGTAGATTTAGATGCCCATTTGGTAAATAAAAGTGCATGCCAAATTTAGTGATGTTCAGAGCTCTTTTTCCCTCCTTTAAGCCAAACCTTAGCGAAACCACATGACGGAGTTTCACTTTTGACCAAATTCCCAGAATTGAAATTTGATCATAGATTTGGATGCCCATTTGATATACAAGCGTGCACACCAACTTTTGCAATGATCCAATCTATTTGGACCCCTTTGAGCCCAACTATAGAGAAAATGCACGACGGAGTTTCACTTCTAACCAATTTCTCAGAATTGAAATCTGATCATAGATTTGGATGCCCATTTGATAGAGAAGCGTGCACTCCAACTTTCATGAAACTCGAAGCTATTTTCACCCCCTTTAACCCCAACCTTGACCAAACCACACAACGAAGTTTTGATTTTAACCAATTTCTTGGAATTAATATTTAATCATAGATTTAAATGCGCATTTGGAAGATAAGAGTGCATGCCAACTTTGATGATGTTGAGAGCTATTTCTTGAAGCCAAACCCTAACAAAACTGCACGATGAAGTCTCAACTTTGACCAAATTCTCAGAATTGAAACTTGATCATAGGTTTGGATGCATATTGGATATACAAGCATGCATGCCAACATTTGCGATGTTCCGAGCTATTTGACCCCCTTTAAGCCCAACGCTTTCAAAACCGCACGACAGAGTTTCACTTTTGACCAGTTTTTTAGAATTTAAATATGATCATAAATTTGGATGCCCATCTAATGAACAAGAGTGCATGCAAAATTTTGAGACATTACAAAATATTTTCACCCCCTTTAAGCCCAACCTTAGCAAAACCACACAACAGAGTTTCATGTTTAACTAATTTCTCAAAATTAAAATTTAATCGTAGATTTATCAGCGCATTTGGTAAATAAGAGTGCATGCTAACTTTCATGATGTTCGAAGCTATTTTGGTCGTTATTCAAGGTTGGTCAAGTAAATGTCTAAGAGATGTTATTTTTTGGCTTTCTTGTAATTGAAATTTGAAAGAGAATTTAGGCACCCATTTGCGAGATAACCATGCATACAAACTTTCAAGGGATTTCGAGCTATTTTTTACCTTAGGCAAACTTGGTGAAACCAAGGCCTAAAAGGTTGCATTTGTTTCCAATTTCTCAGATGCTTTTTCCCCTCCTTTAAGCCAAACCTTAGCAAAATCGAATGATGGAGTTTCACTTTTGACCAAATTCTCGGAGTTGAAATCTGATCATAGATTTGGATGCCTGTTTGATATAAAAATGTGCACGCCAAATTTTTTAATGGTTCGAGCTATTTGGACCCCTTCGGGCCCAACTCTAGCAAAAATGAATGACAGAGTTTCACTTATGAACAATTTCTCAGAATTGAAATTTGATCATAGATGACCATGCAATTCAACTTTCAAGATGTTTTGAGCTATTTTCATACCTTTTAACCCTAATCTCAGTGAAACCGCATGATGGAGTTTCACTCTTGACCAATTTCTTGGAATTAAATTTTGATCATAGATTTAGATGTGCATTTCAAAGATAAGAGTGCACACCAACTTTCATGGTGTTCAGAGTTATTTTTGACTCCTTTTAGCCAAAACCTAACAAAACCACACGATGGAGTTTCGCTTTTGACCAACTTTTAAGAATTGAAACTTGATCATAGATTTGGATGCCTATTAGATAAACAAGCATGCATGCCAACTTTCACACCGTTCCAATCTATTTTGACCACCTTTAAGCCCAACCCTAGCGAAAATGCATGACGAAGTTTCACTTTTGAGCAGTTTCTTATAATTGAAATTTGATCATAGATTTGAATGCCCATTTGATAGCAAAGCGTGTATGCAAAGTTTTGAGACGTTCCAAAATATTTCACCCCCTTTAATCCCAACCTCAGCAAAACCATACAACAAAGTTTCACTTTTGACTAAATTCTCAGAATTAAAATTTGATCATATATTTATTGCGCCGAGCGACGCTTTATACAACTCAAATGGGTAGGTGATATGTGTCCCATCTGTAACGCTCACATGGCACATGTCGGCTCAATAAAAATAGTAATAATAAAAGTAAAAAAAAAACTTATAACATGTTGGCTTATAATTAAAAAAATAAAAAATAAAAAATATTATACTCATAAATATACATCCATATTAGGGCAATGCTCACAATTTTACAAACTGAGTAGTAAAATTCAATTGACTTTATAGTAAAAAGAAATTAGAAAACCAAGAACATATAAAATTTAATAAAACCTAGTAGGGAAAAAACAAACTTCAATAATAGATTTATTATTGATCGACCAAGGCTAAGATCATGTCTCGTGCTCACTTTGACAAAATACAACTAGCGAGAAACCATGGGCCACTTAAACCATGTGTTTTAAACCACTTACATCCTTGCTCATTCCAGAGTCAAGGTTAACCCTCACATGTAAATGTTCATTTTTAATTATAAAGAAAAACAAGTCATTTCTCAAAAACATTTGGATAAATGTTTAAAATATTCATTTGATGGTAAAATGATTTTCAAATTCCAATTTATTCTCGAAATCTAAGTTTTAAAATTTTATATGGATTAGTTTACTCATTAACTACTCTTGACATTCATTATTAGTTTTAAAGAGAGACAAGTAAAGCAATTTTTGGAAAACTATTTGATTAAATAATTATTAATGTTGCTCCCCCCATTCTTCTATTGATATTTACCTATTTTGAAATTACTTAAGCAAGTGGACCATTTCCCTCCCAAGTAGGAATACTTATTAGACATTTTTGTAAATTAAAAAGAGTTGGCATATCAAGAGAACTTGATCCCTCTTGGCGCTTGGTAGAGCCTTAGTTAAAATGGATCTATACTGGTCTTAGCATTTGGTAGATAACAGTGCACACCAACTTTCACGATGTTCGAAGTTATTTTGGTCGTTATTCAAGGTTGGTCAAGCAAAGCTCTAAGAGATGCTATTTTTCCGACTTTCTTGTAATTGAAATTTGAAAGAGAATTTAGGTACCCATTTGAGAGATAACCCAACATACACACTTTTAGGGGATTTCGAGCTATTTTGGACCTTGGTCAAACTTGGTCAAACCAAGGCTAAAAGGTTGCACTTTTTTCCAATTTCTTAGAAATTAAATTTAAAAGTAGATTTAGATACCCATTTAAGAGACCCTCATATTTTTGCAAATTTTGAGTTATTTCGGCACTTACTTAAGGTCTGTCAAACCAAGTTCTAAGAAATGCACTTTTCTTGACTTTCTCAAAATTGAAGTTTGAAACTGTATTTAGGTACCCATTTGAGAGATAATCCCTGCATGTAGATTTTTTTAGGATTACGATCCATTTTGAACCTCGGTCAAACTTCGTCAAACCAAGGCCTAAAATGTTGCATTTTTTCCATTTTCTGAAAATTCAAATTTTAAAGTAGATTTAGATACCCATTTCAAACATAGGCATGGACACCTATTTTTATGAGATTTGGATCTATTTTGGCCCTCATTCAAGGATGGTCAAACAAAAGTTGAAAAGATGCACTTTTGCTGACTTTTTCAGAAATGAAATTTGAAAGTGGATGTAGGTACCCATTTCACGACATTCCAAGCTATTTCACTCCCTTTAAGTGCAACCTTAGCATGATAAAGTTTCTCTTTTGACCAATTTCTTAGAATTGAAATATGATCATAGATATATATGCCCATTTGGTAGATAAGAGTGCATGCCAAATTTAGTGATGTTCAGAGCTCTTTTTCCCTCCTTTAAGCCAAACCTTAGCGAAACCGCATGACGGAGTTTCACTTTTGACCGAATTCCCAGAATTGAAATTTGATCATAGATTTGGATTCTTGTTAGATATACAAGCATGCATGCCAAATTTTGCAATGTTTCGAGCTATTTGGACCCACTTTAAGCCAAACTCTAGCGAACATGCATGACGAAGTTTCACTTTTGACAATTTTCTCGCAATTGAAATTTGATCATAGATTTGGATGCCCATTTGAGAGACAAGCATGCACTCCAACTTTTGTGATGTTCTGAGCTATTTTCAACCCGTTTAACCCCAACCTTTACGAAACCACACGAAGGAGTTTCACTTTTTACAAATTTCTCGGAATTAAAATTTGATCATATCTTTTGATGCGCATTTGGATGATAAGTGTGCACACCAACTCTCATGATGTTCAAAGTTATTTTCAGTTCCTTTAAGACAAACCCTAACAAAACTGTACGATGGAGTTTCACTGTTGCGTACTTCTTAGAATGGAAACTTGATCATAGATTTGAATGCCCATTGGATAAACAATCATGCATGCCAAATTTTGCAATGTTCCGAGCTATTATTTTGACCCCTTTTAAGCCCAACCGTAGTGAAACCGCATGATAGAGTTTCAATTTTGAGCAGTTTCTCAGAATTGAAATTTTCTCATAGATTTGGATGTCCTTTTGATAGACAAGCTTGCACACGAAATTTCACGACATTGTGAAATATTTTCACCCGCTTTAAGCCCAACCTTAGCAAAACAACACAAGGGAGTTTCACTTTTGACGAATTTCTGAGAATTAAAATTTGATCATAGATTTATCTGCGCATTTGGTAGATAAGGGTGCATGCCAAATTTCACGATGTTCGGAGCTATTTTGGTTGTTATTCAAGGCTGGTCAAGCAAAGGTCTAAGAGATCATATTTTCTGAATTTCTCATAATTGAAATTTAAAAGAGAATTTAGATACCCATTTGAGAGAGAACCATGCATACAAACTCTGCGAGGATTTCGAGCTATTTTGGAACTTTGTCAAACTTGGTCAAACCAAGGCCTAAAAGCTTGCACTATTTTCTAATTTCTTAGAAATCAAATGTAAAATTATATTTACACACCCATTTAAGAGATAAGTGTGCACACATATTTTTGTGAGATTTCAGGTTATTTCAGCCCTTAGTTAAGGTTGGTCAAACGAAGATCTAAGAAACACACTTTTCTTGACTTTCTCGAAATTGAAATTTGAAACTGTATTTAGGTATCCATTTGGTAGATAAAGCATACATGTATATTTTTTGGGGATTGCAAGCCATTTTGGACATCGGTCAAACTTCATCTAACCAAGGCCTAAAATGTTGCATAATTTCCAATTTCTCAAAATTCAAATTTTAAAGTAGATTTAGATACCCATTTCAAATATAGGCATTGACACCTATTTTTATGAGATTTGGAGCTATTTTGGTCCTTAATCAAGGATGGTCAAACCAAGGTTGAAAATATGCACTTTTGTCGACTTTTTCATAATTGAAATTTTAAAGTGGATTTAGGTACCCATTTCAATAAATAAGCATACACGCCAACTTTCGTAACATTCTGAGCTATTTTCACTCACTTTAAATGCAATCTTAGCGAAAGCGCCGATATGCCCATTTGGTTGATAAGTGCGCCAACATATTTGCATGAGATTTCTAGTTAGATAAGAGTGCATGAAAAATTTCATGATGTTCAGAGCTATTTTCCCCTCCTTTAAGCGAAATCGAATGATGGAGTTTCACTTTTGACCAAAATCTCGGAGTTGAAATTTGATCATAGAATTGGATGCCCGTTAGATATAAAAATGTGCATGCCAACTTTTGTAATGTTCCGAGCTATTTGGACCCCTTTGAGCCAAACTCTAGTGAAAATGCACGACGGAGTTTCACTTCTGACCAATTTCTTGGAATTGAAATTTGAGCATAGATTTGGATGCCCATTTGATAGAGAAGCGTGCACTCCAACTTTCGCTAAACTCAGAGCTATTTTCACCCCCTTTAACCCCAACCTTGGTGAAACCACACAACGGAGTTTCACTTTTTACCAATTTCTTGGAATTAAAATTTAATCATAGATTTAAATGTGCATTTGGAAGATAAGAGTGCATGCCAACTTTCACAATGTTAAGAGATATTTTCAGCATCTTTAAGCGAAACCCTAACAAAACTGCATGATGAAGTCTCAGCTTTGACCAAATTCTTAGAATTGAAACCTTATCATAGGTTTGGATGCATATTGGATAGACAATCATGCACTCCAACTTTCACGACGTTCCGAGCTATTTTTCCCCCTTTAAGCCCAACCTTGTCAAAACCGCACGACGGAGTTTCAGGTTTGAATTTAAATTTGATCATAAATTTGGATGCCAATTTGATGAACAAGCGTGTATGAAAACTTTTGAGACATTCCAAAATATTTGCACCCACTTTAAGCCCAACCTTAGCAAAACCGCACAACGGAGTTTCATGTTTGACTAATTTCTCAAAATTAAAATTTAATCGTAGATTTATCGGCACATTTCATAGATAAGAGTGCATGCTAACTTTCATGATGTTCAGAGCTATTTCGGTCGTTATTCAAGGTTGGTCAAGTAAAGGTCTAAGAGATGTTATTTTTTCAGCTTTCTTGTAATTGAAATTTGAAAGAGAATTTAGGTACCCATTTGAGAGATAACCATGCATAAAAACTTTCAGGGGATTTCGAGCTATTTTGGACCTTAGGCAAACTTGGTGAAACCAGGGCCTAAAAGGTTGCATTTGTTTCCAATTTGTTAGAGCCATTTTCCCCTCCTTTAAGCCAAACCTTAGCGAAATCGAATGAAGGCGTTTCACTTTGGACCAAATTCTCGGAGGTGAAATGTGATCATAGATTTGGATACCTGTTTGGTATAAAAACATGCATGCCAAATGGTGCAATGGTCTAAGCTATTTGGACCTCTTCGAGCCCAACTCTAGCGAAAATGCACAATGGAGTTTCACTTCTGACCAATTTCTCAGAATTGAAATTTGATCATAGATTTGGATGCTCGTTTGATTGATAACTGTGCACTCTAACTTTCGCGACATTCTGAGCTATTTTCACCCCCTTTAACCCTATTCTTAGCGAAACTGCATGACGGATTTTCACTCTTGACCAATTTTTCAGAATTAAAATTTGGTCATAGATTTAGTTGCACATTTGGAAGATAAGAGTGCACGCCAACTTTCATCACGTTCAGAGTTATTTTCAATTCCTTTAAGCCAAACCCTAACAAAACCGCAAGATGGAGTTTCGCTTTTGACCAACTTCTAAGAATTGAAACTTGATTATAGATTTCGATGCCCATTAGATAAAAAGGCATGCATGCCAACTTTTGCAATGTTCCAAGCTATTTTGACCACCTTTAAGCCCAACCCTAGCGAAAACGCATGACAAAGTTTCACTTTTGAGTAGTTTCTTATAACTGAAATTTGATCATCGATTTGAATGCCCATTTGATAGACAAGCATGCACGCGAAATTTCGAGACGTTCCAAAATATTTCACCCCCTTTAATCCCAACCTTAGTAAAACCATACAACAGAGTTTAACTTTTGACTAATTTCTAAGAATTAAAATTTGATCGTAGATTTATCTTAGCATTTGGTAGACAACCGTGCACACCAACTTTCACAATGTTTGAATTTATTTTGGTTGTTATTCAAGGTTGGTCAAGAAAAGGTCTAAGAGATGCTATTTTTCCGACTTTCTTGTAATTGAAATTTGAAAGAGAATTTAGGTACCCATTTGAGAGATAACCATGCATTCACAGTTTCAGGGGATTTTGAGCTATTTTGGACCTTGGTCAAACCAAGGCCTAAAAGGTGGCACTTTTTTCCAATTTCTTAGAAGACAAATTTAAAAGTAGATTTAGATGCCCATTTAAGAGGCACACATATTTTTGCGAATTTCGATTTATTTCGGCACTTAGTTAAGGTTGGTCAAACCAAGTTCTAAGAAATACACTTTTCTTGACTTTCTCAGAATTGAAATTTGAAACTGTATTTAGGTACGCATTTGAGAGATAATCCCTACATAAATATTTTTTTAGGATTGCGAGCCATTTTGGATCTCGGTCAAACATCGTCAAACTAAGGCCTAAAATGTTGCATTTTTTCCATTTTCTGAAAATTTAAATTTTAAAGTAGATTTAGATACCCATTTCAAAGATAGGCATGGACACCTATTTTTATGAGATTTAGAGCTATTTTGGTCCTCATTCAAGGATGTTCAAACAAAAGTTGAAAAGATGAACTTTTGTTGACTTTTTCAGAAGTGGAATTTGAAAGTGGATTTAGGTACCCATTTCAATAAACAAACATACACGCTAACTTTCGCAACGTTTTGAGCTATTTCACTCCCTTTAAGTGCAACCTTAGCGAAAACGCACAATAAAGTTTCTCTTTTGACCAATTGTGTAGAATTGAAATATGATCATAGATTTAGATGCCCATTTGATAGATAAGATGCATGCTAAATTTAGTGATGTTAAGAGCTCTTTATCCCTCCTTTAAGCCAAACCTTAGCGAAAATGCATGAAAAAGTTTTACTTTTGACCAAATTCCCAGAATTGAAATTTGATCATATATTTGGATGCCCATTTGATATACAAGCGTGCACACCAAATTTTTCAATGCTTGGAGCTATTTGGACCTGCTTTAAGCCGAATTCTAGCGAAAATGCACGGCGAAGTTTCACTTTTGACAATTTTCTTGCAATTGAAATTTGATGATAGATTTGGATGCGATAGACAAGCATGCACTCCAACTTTCGTGACGTTCCAAGCTATTTTCACCCCCTTTAACCCCAACCTTTGCGAAATCACATGACGAAGTTTCACTTTTTACAAATTTCTTGGATTTAAATTTTGATCATATCTTTTGATGCACATTTGGATGATAGGCATGCACGCCAACTTTCACGATGTTTAGAGTTATTTTCAGCTCCTTTAAGCCAAACCGTAACAAAACTATAAAATGGAGTTTCAATTTTGACGTACTTATTAGAATGGAAACTTGATCATAGATTTGGATGCCCATTGGATAAACAATCATGCACGCCAAATTTTGCAACTTTTTAAGCCATTATTTTGACCCCTTTTAAGCCCAACCTTATTGAAACTGCACGATAAAGTTTCACTTTTGAGCAGTTTCTTAGAATTGAAATTTGCTCATAGATTTGGATGTCCATTTAATAGACAAGCTTGCACATGAACTTTCACGATGTTACGAAATATTTTCACCTGCTTTAAGCCCAACCTTAGCAAAACAACACAAGGGAGTTTCACTACCAATTTCTCAGAATTAAAATTTGATTGTAGATTTATCTACGCATTTGGTAGATAAGAGTGCATGACAACTTTCATGATGTTCGGAGCTATTTTGGTCGTTATTCAAGGCTGGTCAAGCAAAGGTCTAAGGGATCATATTTTTTCAACTTTCTCATAATTGAAATTTGAAAGAGAATTTAGATACCCATTTGAGAGATAACCATGCATACAAACTCAGAGGGGATTTCAAGTTATTTTGGACCTTAGTCAAACTTGGTCAAACCAAGGCCTAAAAGCTTGCACTTTTTTCCTATTTCTTAGAAATCAAATGTAAAAGTATATCTAGATACCCATTTAAGAGATAAGCGTGCACACATATTTTTGTGAGATTTCAGGTTATTTCAACTCTTAGTTAAGCTTGGTCAAACGAAGTTCTAAGAAATGCACTTTTCTTGACTTTCTTGAAATTGAAATTTGAAATTGTATTTAGGTATCCATTTGGTAGATCAAGCATACATGTATATTTTTTGTGGATTGTGAGCCATTTTGGACATCGGTCAAACTTCGTCAAACCAAGGACTAAAACGTTGCATTATTTCCAATTTCTCAAAATTCAAATTTTAAAGTAGATTTAGATACCCATTTTAAATATAGGCATTGACACCTATTTTTATGATGTTTGGAGCTATTTGGGCCCTTACTCAAGAATGGTCAAACTAAGGTTGAAAATATGCACTTTTGTCAACTTTTTCAGAATTTAAATTTGAAAGTGGATTTAGGTACCCATTTCAATAAACAAGCGTACATGCCAACTTTCATAACGTTCCGAGATATTTTCACTCCGTTTAAGTGCAACCTTAGCGAAAGCCCCGATATGCCCATTTGGTAGATAAACATGCACACATATTTTTGGGAGATTTCTAGGTAGATAAGAGTGCATGAAAATTTTAGTGATGTTCAGAACCATTTTCCCCTCCTTTAAGCCAAACCTTAGCGAAATCGAATGATGGAGTTTCACATTTGACCAAATTCACGAAGTTGAAATTTGATCATAGATTTGGATGCCCGTTTGATATAAAAATGTGCACACCACCTTTTGCGATGTTCCGAGCTATTTGGATGCCTTTGAGCCCAACTCTAGAAAAAATGCACGATGGAATTTCACTTCTCACCAATTTCTCGGAATTGAAATCTAATCATAGGTTTGGATGCCCATTTGATAGAGAAGCATGTAATCCAACTTTTGTGACACTCCAAGCTATTTTCACACCCTTTTACCTCAACATTAGCGAAACCACACAATGAAGTTTCACTTTTAACCAATTTCTTGGAATTAAAATTTAATCATAGATTTAAATACACATTTGGAAGATAAGAGTGCATGCCAACTTTCACGATGTTGAGAGCTATTTTCGGCATATTTAAGACAAACCCTAACAAAACTGCATGATGGAGTCTTAGCTGTGACCAAATTCCCAGAATTGAAACTTGATGATAGGTTTGGATGCATATTGGATAGACAAGCATGCATGCCAACTTTCGCAACGTTTCGAGCTATTTTGACCCGCTTTAAGCCCAACCCTATCGAAACCGCACAACGGAGTTTCACTTTTGAGCAGTTTCTTAGAATTTAAATTTGATCATAAATTTGGATGCCCATTTTATGAAAAAGCATGCATGCAAAATTTTGAGACACTCCAAAATATTTTCACCCTTTTTAAGCCCAAGCTTAGCAAAACCACACAATGGAGTTTCACGTTTGACTAATTTCTCAAAATTAACATTTAATTGTAGAATTAGTGGTGCATTTGGTAGATAAGAGTGAATGCTAACTTTCATGATGTTTGGATCTATTTTGGTCGTTATTCAAGGTTGGTCAAGTAAAGGTATAAGAGATGTTATTTTTTTGGCTCTCTTGTAATTGAAATTTGAAAGAGAATTTAGTTACCCATTTGAGAGATAACCATGCATACAAACTTTCAGGGGATTTCGAGCTATTTTGGACCTTAGGAAAACTTGGTGAAACGAAGGCCTAAAAGGTTGCATTTGTTTCCAATTTCTCAGAGCCATTTTCCCTTCCTTTAAGCCAAACCTTAGCGAAATCGAAAGATGGAGTTTCACTTCTGACCAAATTATCAGAGTTGAAATTTGATTATAGAATTGGATTCCCATTTGATATATAAATGTGCACGCCAAGTTTTGGAATGGTCCAAGCTATTTGGACCTCTTTGAGCCCAACTCTAGCAAAAATGCACGACAGAGTTTCACTTCTGACCAATTTCTTAGAATTAAAATTTGATCATAGATTTGGATGCCCGTTTAATAGATAAGCGTGCACTCCAACTTTCACAACGTTTTGAGCTATTTTCACCCCCTTTAACCCCAATATTAGTGAAATCGCATGACAGAGTTTCACTCTTCACCAATTTCTCAGAATTAAAATTTGATCATATCTTTAGATGTGCATTTGGAAGATAAGAGTGCATGCCAACTTTCATGATGTTCAGAGTTATTTTCGACTCCTTTAAGCCAAACCCTAACAAAACCACACGATGGAGTTTCACTTTTGACCAACTTCTAAGAATTGAAACTTGATCATAGATTTGGATTCCCATTAGATAAACAAGCATGCACGCCAATTTCACAACGTTCCAAGCTATTTTGAACACCTTTAAGCCCAACCCTAGCGAAAAAGCATGACGAAGTTTCACTTTTGAGCAGT
The DNA here is from genome assembly GCA_001517045.1 of Pseudotsuga menziesii. Taxonomy (NCBI): domain Eukaryota; kingdom Viridiplantae; phylum Streptophyta; class Pinopsida; order Pinales; family Pinaceae; genus Pseudotsuga; species Pseudotsuga menziesii. The sequence goes on along the minus strand of LPNX010272199.1, from coordinate 88,525 downwards.
TTCTTATAATTGAAATTTGATAATAGATTAAAATGCCCATTTGATAGACAAGCGTGCACATGAAATTTCGAGACATTCCAAAATATTTCACCCCCTTTAATCCCAACCTCAGCAAAACCATACAACCAAGTTTCACTTTTCACTAATTTCTCATTATTAAAATTTGATCGTAGATTTATCTTAGCATTTGGTAGATAACAGTGCACACCAACTTTCCCAATGTTCGAAGTTATTTTGGTCGTTATTCAAGGTTGGTCAAGCAAAGGTCAAAGAGATGCTATTTTTCTGACTTTCTTGTAATTGAAATTTGAAAGAGAATTTAGGTACCCATTCGAGAGATAACCATGCATACACACCTTCAGGGGATTTCGAGTTATTTTGGACCTTAGTCAAACTTGGTCAAACCAACGCTTAAAAGGTTGCACTTTTTTCCAGTTTCTTAGAAATCAAATTTAAAAGTAGATTTAGATACCCATTTAAGAGGCACACATATTTTTGCGAATTTTGAGTTATTTCGGCACTTAAGGTTGGTCAAATGAAGTTCTAAGAAATGCACTTTTCTTGACTTTCTTGAAATTGAAATTTGAAACTGTATTTAGGTACCATTTGAGAGATAATCACTACATGTAGTTTTTTTTGGGATTGCGAGCCATTTTGGACCTCAGACAAACTTCGTCAAACCAAGGCCTAAACTTTCCATTTTTTCTATTTTATGAAAAATCAAATTTTAAAGTAGATTTAGATACCCATTTCAAAGATAGGCTTGCCCATTTGAATTTTGATCATAGATTTGGATGCTCAAAATTAAAATTTGATCGTAGATTTATTTGCGCATTTGGTAGATAAGAGTGCAGGCCAACTTTCATGATGTTCGGAGTTATTTTGGTCATTATTCAAGGCTGGTCAAGCAAAGGTCTAAGAGATCATATTTTTCCGACTTTCTCATAATTGAAATTTCAAAGAGAATTTAGATACCCATTTGAGAGATAACCATGCTTACAAACTCTGAGGGGATTTCGAGCTATTTTGGACCTTAGTCAAACTTGGTCAAACCAATGCCTAAAAGCTTGCACTTTTTTCCAATTTCTTAGAAATCAAATGTAAAAGTATATTTAGATACCCATTTAAGAGATAAGCGTGCACACATATTTTTGTGACATTTCAGGTTATTTCATCCGTTAGTTAAGGTTGGTCAAACAAAGTTCTAAGAAATGCACTTTTCTTGACTTTGTCAAAATTGAAATTTGAAATTGTATTTAGGTATCCATTTGGTAGATAAAGCATACATGTATATTGTCGGGGTATTGCAAGCCATTTTGGACATCGTTCAAACTTCGTCAAACCAAGGCCTAAAATGTTGCATTATTTCCAATTTCTCAAAATTCAAATTTTAAAATAAATTTAGATACCCAATTCAAATATAGGCATTGACACCTATTTTTATGAGGTTTGGATCTATTTTGGCCATTAATCAAGGATGGTGAAACCAAGGTTGAAAATATGCACTTTTGTTGACTTTTCTAGAATTAAAATTTGAAAGTGGATTTAGGTACCCATTTCAATAAACAAGCGTACATGCCAACTTTCGTAACGTTTCGAGCTATTTTCACTCCCTTTAAGTGCAACCTTAGCGAAATCACCAATATGCCAATTTGGTAAATAAGTGTGCACACATATTTTTGGAAGATTTCTATTTAGATAATAGTGCATGAAAAATTTTGTGATGTTCAAAGTTGTTTTCCCCTCCTTTAACGCAAACCTTAGCGAAATTAAATGATGGAGTTTCATTTTTGACCAAATTCTCGGAGATGAAATTTGATCATAGATTTGGATGTCTATTTGATATAAAAATGTGCATGCCAATGTTTGCAATGTTTCGAGCTATTTGGACCCCTTTCAGCCCAACTCTACCGAAAATGCACCACGGAGGTTCACTTCTCACCAATTTCTCAGAATTGAAATTTGATCATAGATTTGGATGACCATTTGATAGAGAAGTGTGCACTCCAATTTTTGCGACACTCCGAGCTATTTTCACCCCCTTTAACCCCAAGATTGGCGAAATCGCACAACGGAGTTTCACTTTTAACGAATTTCTTGGAATTAAAATTTAATCATAGATTTAAATGCACATTTGGAAGATAAGAGTCCATGTCAACTTTCACAATGTTGAGAGCTATTTTCGGCATCTTTAAGCCAAACCCTAACAAAACTGCATGACGGAGTCTTAGCTTTGACCAAATTCTCATAATTTAAACTTGATTATAGGTTTGGATGCATATTGGATAGACAAGCATGCACACCAAATTTTGCAACGTTCCAATCTATTTTGACCCCCTTTAAGCCCAACCCTATCGAAACCGCACGACGGTGTTTCAGTTTTGAGCAGTTTCTTAGAATTTAAATTTGATCATAAATTTGGATGCCCATTTGATGAATAAGTGTGCATGAAAACTTTTGAAACATTCCAAAATATTTTCACCCCCTTTAAGCCCAACCTTAGCAAAAGCGCAAAACAGAGTTTCACGTTTCAAACTAATTTCTCAAAATTAAAATTTAATCGTAGATTTATTGGCGCATTTGGTAGCTAAGAGTGCATGCTAACTTTCATGATGTTCGGAGCTATTTTGGTCGTTAGTCAAGGTTGGTCAAGTAAAGGTCTAAGAGATGTTATTTTTTTGGCTTTCTTGTAGTTGAAATTTGAAAGAGAATTTAGGTACCCATTTGAGAGATAACCATGCATACAAAATTTCAGGGGATTTCAAGCTATTTTGGACCTTAGGGAAACTTCGTGAAACTAAGGCCTAAAAGGTTGCATTTGTTTCCAATTTCTCAGATTCGTTTTCCCCTCCTTTAAGCCAAACCTTAGCGAAATCGAATGATGGAATGTTACTTCCGACCAAATTCTTGGAGTTGAAATTTGATCATAGATTTGGATGGCCGTTTTATATAAAAACGTGCACGCCAACTTTTGCAATGCTCCAAGCTATTTGGACCCCTTCAAGCCCAACTCTAGCGAAAATGCACGACAGAGTTTCACTTCTGACCAATTTCTCAGACTTGAAATTTGATCATAGATTTGGATGCCCGTTTGATAGATAAGTGTGCACTCCAACTTTCATGACGTTTTCAGCTATTTTCACCCCCTTTAACCCCAATATTAGCAAAACGACATGATGGAGTTTCACTCTTCACCAATTTCTCAAAAATTAAAATTTGATCATAGATTTAGATGTGCATTTTTAAGATAAGAGTGCACGCCAACTTTCATGATGTTCAGAGTTATTTTCAATTCCTTTAAGCCAAACCCTAACAAAACCGCATGATGGAGTTTCACTTTCGACCAACTTCCAAGAAGTGAAACTTGATCATAGATTTGGATGCCCATTAGATAAAAAGCATGCATGCCAACTTTCACAACGTTCCAAGCTATTTTGACCACCTTTAATCCCAACCCTAGCGAAAACGCATGATGAAGTTTCACTTTTGAGTAATTTCTTATAATTAAAATTTGATCATAGATTCGAATTCCCATTTGATAGACAAGCATGCACGCAAAATTTTGATGCGTTGCAAAATATTTCACCCCTTTTAATCCCAACCTCAGCAAAACCATTCAACCGAGTTTCACTTTGGACTAATTTCTCATAATTAAAATTTGATCGTAGATGTATCTTAGCATTTGGTAGATAACAGTGCACACCAACTTTCACGATGTTCGAATTTTTTTTAGTCGTTATTCAAGGTTGGTCAAGCAAAGGTCTAAGAGATGCTATTTTTCTGACTTTCTTGTAATTGAAATTTGAAAGAGAATTTAGGTACCCATTTCAAAGATAACCATGCATTAAAACATCATGCAAAAATATTTGTGCCTCTTTAATGGGCATCTAAATCTACTTTTAAATTTAATTTCTAAGAAATTGGAGAAAAGTGCAACCTTGTAGGCCTTTCTTTGACCAAGTTTGACCAAGGTTCAAAACCGCACGACGGAGTTTCACTTTTTATAAATTTCTCGAAATTAAAATTTGATCATTTCTTTTGATGCGCATTTGGATGATAAGAGTGCATGCCAACTTCATGATGTTTAGAGTTATTTTCAGCTTCTCTAAGCCAAACCATAACAAAAATGTACGATGGAGTTTCACTTTTGACGTACTTCTTAGAATGGAAAGTTGATCATAGATTTGAATTCCCATTGGATAAACAATCATGCACGCCAAATTTCGCAACGTTTCGAGCTATTATTTTGACCCCTTTTAAACCCAACCCTAGCGAAACCACTCTACAGAGTTTTACTTTTGAGCAATTTCTCATAATTGAAATTTGCTCATATATTTAGACCTCCATTTGATAGACAAGCTTTCACATGAACTTTCATGGCGTTGCGAAATATTTTCACCCGCTTTAAGCCCAACCTTAGCAAAACAACACAAGGGAGTTTCACTTTTGACCAATTCCTCAGAATTAAAATTTAATCATAGATTTATCTGTGCATTTGGTAGATAAGAGTGTATGCCAAATTTCACGATGTTCGTATCTATTTTGGTTGTTATTCAAGGCTGGTCAAGCAAAACTTTAAGAGATCGTATTTTTCCAACTTTCTCATAATTGAAATTTGAAAGAGAATTTAGATACCCATTTGAGAGATAACCATGCATACAAACTTTGAGGGGATTTTGAGCTATTTTGGAGCTAGTCAAACTTGTTCAAACCAAGGCCTAAAAGCTTGCACTTTTTTCCAATTTCTTAGAAATCAAATGTAAAAGTTGATTTAGATACCCATTTAAGAGATAAGCGTGCACACATATTTTTATGAGATTTCGGGTTATTTCAACCCTTAGTTAAGGTTGGTCAAACAAAGTTCTAAGAAATGCACTTTCCTTGACTTTCTCAAAATTGAAATTTGAAACTGTATTTAGGTATTTCCATTTGGTAGATAAACCACACATGTATATTTTTTGGGGATTGCGAGTTGTTATAGCTGATTTTACCACACATGGTGAATCACACATTAATGGCCTTCCCTGTCCCTTTGTAGACTCTTTTGACCCCATGGACAATTTTTGTACCTTTGATGTTTCCATGATCATCCCTAAAAACATGCAAAAATTGCCATACATGACTTTTAATCCCTCTCTCACGTATATACGTGGATTTGACCCTTAAACCCACGTACATCGGGATGTGTGCAAAAGGCCAAATTCTTTTGGATTTTTCCTTGATGTGGATCCATCTCACTTGTCTCCTGGCCTTCCATATTCCTTGAGATCACTCAGATTCGACCTTTCATTACCCCATTGAAGAGATATATAAGAAACCCTTTGGATACATTGAAGGCATGAGGAATTGAGAGCAAGAAAACTATAGTCCATTATTGCTGGAGCTTATACTTGAGTCTGCATCCCTTTGTCCCTTGGAGCAATTTTGTGTTCTTCCCAAGATTTCCTTTTGCTTGTGAGCTTGCTATTGAGAGATGGAGGATTGAAGTGGTGGAGGCCGAAGTGGGGGACTCAGTTTCTCTGATTCGCAGACGTGCCGACAGAGGTTGTCACTATTGTAATCTCTATTTTATATTACTAGAAATATCTTTTCAGGTCCAATAATATGTGTTTAAATGAGTATTTTATCCATGGATGCTTTTAAATGCTTATATGTTATTGATTATATATGCTAAAGTAGGTCTAACATGATTATATATAGCATGTTTGTCTTGTTTACTGATTGTTGAGGAAGAAATTTTTTAATACAAGATGGAGTTGGAAAGCTCAACGAGGTTCTACATCAACCGTCCGAAATAAGGTATGAATCGAGATCCTTTAGTGTTAGATATTTGGTTTCTATTGCATATTGGAAAGGATTGATTTCTGGAGTCAAGCTATGTATTGTGGTACCCCAAGAGATAGGAATTTCTCTCCATAACAGAACTGGCGACTCTACTGGGGAGTTCCTAGTAGTTGTCCTTTGGGGGTTTTTATCGGCATTCAATGTTCTTGAATTGCTCTGATTTCTCTATTTCTGAGTCGTGTCTAGGGGCATGTTTTCCTGGTAGTGTATGATAGGTGTGAATTTTGTCTTATCTTTTCTATTTGCCTTCATTTTTATCATTTTTCTTCCTGTACATGAGTTTTTACCTCACAGTCGCCTGTACATGCGGTTTTGACTGCTATAGCCGCGTACATACACAGGTTTTTTGCGAACAGTTGTGTATGCCCTAAGTTTTTCCTTTTAGAGGAAGATTGATTGTTGCTGGGTGAATTTTGATGATTGCTGAGTCTCCTTTGATACTTCTAGAGTCTGTATACACCTCTGTTTCTGACCAGAGATGCTTTTTAGGGTAAATGTTTTTTTAAGAATGTTCTTGTCATTACATTTTTTATTTTTTGTTTTGGGATTAGTACATTAGGTCTCTTTTACCTTAGTGCTTTGCATGAGTACTGTTTGATTTTGCTTGCAGAGTCTGGGGCTGATAGAGTCATTCTTTTGCTTTATTATTTTATTTTTATTCAAAAAATCCAAAAATATTTGCTTCTTTGCATCATTATACATCATTGCACTTTGCATTTTTCATGGTACTTGCACTAGGTTTGCTTAGAGAACTAATAGTCAGGATTTCATATAGGAGTGATTGCATTTTCATTTGAAGAAAATTTTCCGTTTCACGTAGTAGCATGCCCTGTTTTTCATTCGACACAATGCATTTGCATTGATTGTTAGGTGTGCATTTTACTTTATGTTGCGTCATAACACCATTGGTTGCACGGTCATATACCTTTTTTGAGTAATAAATCCAAATAAAATCAACGCTTAATTAAAATGGATTACACCATTTTCTTTGATAGGGTACACCAACAAGATTAGGTTTTAGGGTCTTGGAATATTTCATTGTGAGTAAATTCTCCAAAACCACTAAACAACAACATGTATGTGTATGTCCAGGTGAGAGTGTGAAATTCCTTGGTATAATTAGTGTTTCTCAGGATCCTCCTCTTACAAGGGAGTTAAGCATGAGGCAGTGTGAGCGGTTAATGATTGGGATGACCCCTAGTCATAATTGAGTAGCACCGAAGATATTTCCAAGATTGTATTCGTATCTGGGGGCTCTTTCGATAGTTTTGGGCTTTGGTACCCTACCCATACGGTCAATCCCACCTACGACTATCCGCTTGAGCATTGATTATATTGAGGTGTCCTTAGTTGCCTTACCTAGGTTATCGAGGTGGTATTTCGGAGGGGTTATTTTGCAGGCGCCCCGGCCAAGTTGGGGTCGGATAGCATAGTCGCTATATGCGTTGAAGTTGAGGGCCACAATAATTGGTTACGAACCTCTGCTTGTTGTGTATGGGAGTCTCAAGCCTCTCCTAGGTGAGACATACCTGCTTCATTCGGGAGATCACATATCCTACCCTTGCTTGCTTGTGATTGGCTTTAGATTATATAGGTGTATGCTCTGTGCATGCTAGCTTGCTTAGGGTTTGTGTAACTAGAGAGTCTTTTCCATTTTTTTGAGTCATTGTGGATTCAGGTGCGGCACTTCACCGTTCTCATCGTTTAGCAAGACTTCCTTCTTCTACATATCCTCCACCTTTAGGAGAGAGAAAAAGACAGTCCAGGCGGACTACTTTTCACACCGATTTACACACGATGGGAGATCATGAAGATGAAATTCCTGAGTTTCCTTCTCCACCTCATGAGGTTGGGGAAGAAGATCCTACTCCTAAATACGATCCTTCACCTGATATACTATACACACTCTGGGTATGATCCCTCATTCACAGGTCATTGGTATTGGTTTTTGGGCGACGAGACTCACCATGAACCTAGGAGAACTAATTATGACATGTCTGGTATTCCTCCACATGATTCACCTCAGCATGCCAAGTCAAAATTTGAACCTAACACTATGCCTGGGGGCATTCCTAGTCACTTCCATGTGGAGAGATTTGGGAACACGAGTCACATTGCACCCTCCATCCCGGTGGTGGAGGTTACATCATATGTTTTCCCTAGACCTGGTGCTAATAGTCCTATTAGGATACCAGAACCAAGACGAGTGACTATAAGGAATACTACTTACATAGTTTCACATGTCCCTTCATCCTCTATTCCTAGTTCTTTGAATGCTATGCCTCCCCCTCATTCATGTGGTCCTTCAGGCTAGAATGTTGCTACGAGTCATGTTCATACTACTGCTACTCGCGTAGTTGTGTCTCAGATTCAAGTACCTCCTATTGTTTCGGGAGGTCATATTCCTACTTCTGGAACATCTATTCCTACTTATGGAGTTTCTCATGGGACATCTCATGGGATTTCTTATGGAATATGGATCACAGTATGGACAGAGTTATTCACCTTATGGGTATGAGTATCAACAACCCTCTTACTCTCCGAATTATGGCTTTGTAGTCCCACATAGTCAAGGTACAACACATTATGGTCCTTCCATGCCACCCTACATGGGTTAAATGGGAGGAGGGAACTATGGCCAAGGCCATGGTGATTATGGTAATTAGCCTCATGTGAACCAAAATTATCAGGGAGCATGGCATCGACCTACTCAACCTAGGCTCCCTTTCCTCGCAATGCTAAATCTACCTGATTTTTCGAGACTAACGAACGATCCTGTATCTCATGACTTGGCTTGGTCGGCTGTCCCTAATAATATTCCCTCAGACATCCCCAAATTCAAAGGCAAACCAGGAGAAGATCCAAGTGAACATGTTACTACATTTCACCTTTGGAGCTCTTCTAATTCCTTACATGAAGATTTGATCGGTTTCAACGCACCCTTATAGGGCCTGCTACGAAATGATACATAGAGTTACCTAGGGGGGCATTCACTTTGCTCAATGACCTAGGTATGAATTTTCTCAACCACTTCTAGCAACTAGTGCATTAAGACGTTGGTACGGAACTCTTGTCGAGATTTCGGCAATACAAAGCCATGCATATCTTAGACCATATCCAAGAGTGGCATAGATGAAAGAGATTGATTAAAGCCTTCATACTGCTGGATTTTCTCCTTGAGTGGTTCCTTAAATCATTATTGCCTTATATAGCGAAGGATGTTTCTACATCTGAAGTTCAGAACAAGGAACAAGCCATTTTTAGGGTGCAGGAATTGGATTTGATTTATGCTCAGTCCGGTTTGTTACATGAGATCATTCCTAATGCTCCACGTTCTAGTTTTGACCCTAAGGTCAAACATTGACCACATGCTGATGGCATTGTTGGTTGTACGAGTGCCAAACCTGTGGATTTGGTTTTGCAACAGGTCATTCAATTGTCTATCAACCAATCTGCCTCAGGACAAGCCATGGCTTCATCTTAACCCACCCAAACGGTGAGTGTGCTTTTGGTGCAATCGTTAGACTAGAAGGGAAACCAACAACCTGGAAGGAATAAAAAGAAGGGTAAGAACAATCGTAAGGGTGGGAATAGGAATGAAAATGCCAATCCTAATGACAAGAATGCCCAAAATGCTGGGGGGAACAAGAAGTCTAAATGTAAGGTTAATTTTCCTCACAAGTTGTGTAAGGAGGACCACCTCATTCAATTTTGCCCTCGTATCGAAGAAAAGATTCATAGCATAGGGCCCAGCTGTGCTGACCAACCCTTTACCTCATAATCAAAACATGAACTCGAGGACCCATAATCAGTCTGGTGGAGATCAAGATCCACTAGAGGCTAGTGGTCATGGTTGCATCAATATGGTCTGTGATACTAAGGTTGTGACTCATGTGAAGGACTATGGTTCATCACAACCAGACCTTGGAAAGGAACCTGCTCCACCTAGGATTCCTTTACGTATTGAAAACCCTATGGATAAACTTGAAGTTGCACCTCACATTCTTAAGGGAGTCCTTAAGCATTTGGGCCACAATCCTAATGCCCTAGTCGCCCAAAACTATTATGTTGTCGAGGATTTGGGCCACACTCTTTGTACGATGTCTGCACTTGAAGTACTTCAGAGTTGTCCTTCGCAAAGGAAGGCTTTGCTTTATACCCTTGGTGTTAACGATGATAATTCTTCCTCCGTCATCGAATTTGAAATCATGGGACTACATCCTCGCTTTCCTTACTATGTGTCTTCTTAATTCATGTAGAATGTCTTAACATGACCGTCAAACACACTGTGATTGCCGAAGGCACTGCTGCTTTTGTGATGTCTTTGGCATGTTGTAATGGTTTGGGTTCCCCCGAGTTGTCTAAATCCGGTACCATGTTGACTGCGTTTTATTGTAGATCATTTCGACCATACAGGATTCTACCTTCTCTTAAGGTCCATTTGGGAGGGAAGACCATCGCGATTGAGGTCGAGGTGGTTGATGCGCCCCTTGACTACAATATCTTACTGGGTAGGAATTGGATGTATAGTATGCAAGCCGTAGCTTCTTCTCTATTTCATGTTGTATGCTTTTCATTTAATGGGAAGATAGTTACGATTGATCAAATGTCATTCAAGAATCTGTGTGTTACCACATCTTCAGGAGCTTCTATCTTGATTGTCAAGCACTCTTAGCCAGCAATTGGGAGTGTGGGTGTTGGTATGTATCCATCCCTTATGGGAAGCTTTAGTTGTACTACACCTGTTCTTATGATTGGGTCTAGTTTCGGTGACGCTTCATCATCATTGAGGTCAATGTATTTTCACACAACCCATATGGAAAATCCTTGGATTCTTCCTACACCGAGTCCTTCGAGTGAGCCCATCGAAATAGACGTGTCGTTGCCTGCAACAATGATTGCATATCAAGCTACTCTTGAATGTGTTGCAGAGCCTAGTCCTTCCTCTTCGCAGATGGAGGAGGAGGACCCATATGTGCTACCTGCATGGGAAGTTGAGTCTTCTCACGCACATGACTGCCTTGATAGTGTTTTTCCTTTAGATTAAGCTATTATTGAGGCCATGTCTAGGGTTGACCCACCTTGGGAAGAGTTGCATCATAGATCTTATTTTCTTTCCAAGCTTGACCGTTTAGAGCATGAAGACTTTAGGGAGGTTCTTAGTGAGAGAATTGGTAGTCTCGTGGTTCCATTGAGCTCTCCTGGTCCGATGGCTGATGGAAAAATGGAAAATATATCTTCTACCATTCCTATCAATATCTCTCACGATCCTGCAAGATTGAGAATGTCTATACTGGGGTAGAATGTTCCAATACTAAGATTCAAGAGTATACCGAGTTGTTCAAAGAATTTTGTCATGTATTTGCTTGTTCATAGGAGGAAATGCCAAGTATCAACCCTCACATTGTTGAACATGAAATTAAAACTTATCCCAATGCTAAGCCTGTTCGACAACGCTTGTGTGCAGTGAATCCTAGGAAAGCATTTGCGATTAAGGCTAAGATAGAAAAATTGTTGAATGCTATTTTTATCTATCCCGTTCCTTGATGAAGTGGGTTTCAAACCCCATTCAGGTTGATAAAAAGCAGGGAACGATCCACATATGCACTGATTTCTGTGATTTGAATCACGCCTGTCCTAAAGATAATTTTCCCACACCATTTATCGATCAAATTTTGGATGTGTGTGCAAGAAGCGAGGTATTTTCCTTTATGGATGGATTTTCTGGATACAATTAGATACAGATTAAACCTAAGGACCAACATAAAACTACATTTATTTCTCCTTGGGGTACCTTTGCATATCGGAAGATGCATTTTGGCCTTAAAAACACTGGAGCCACTTTTCAGCAGGCTATGACCTTGATCTTCCATGGTATCAAATCAATTATTGAAGTGTTTTTGGATGACCTTGCTGCTCATTCTCATATGAGAATGCGCCATTCCTACCATTTGAGATTAGTGTTCGAAAGGTGCTGCCATTACTTGGCTAGGTTAAATCCTCATGAGTGCATCTTTTGCATGAAGTCTGGTTTCTTATTAGGGTTCATTGTCTCCAAGGATAATATAAGAGTCAACCCTTTAAAGGTTGAGGCAATACTTCAATTGTCTCCCCCGAGAAACATTAGACATCTTCAATGTTTGCAAGGCATGGAAAATTTATTGAGGAGATTCGTTGTTAACTTTGCCAATTTGACTAGAGGCTTCATGCATCTTTTAAAGGACCATACTTTTTGTTGGGATGAGTGAGCCCAGGATTCCTTTGATGCGCTTAAGCGAGCCCTAGCATTGGCCCCGATGATTAGTCCACCCGACTATAGCCGTGACTTTTTACTTTATGTGGTCACATCCATGGAGACGACTGGTATGGTTTTGGTTCAAGAGGATGAGGAGATCCAAGATCATGTCATATATTATCTGAGCCAAAACCTTATAGATGCAGAGATCCATTATTCCCATGTGGAGAAACTTTCCTTAGTTACCGTTCGTGCGGTTCAAAGATTGAGACACTATATTCTCCTTCGCCAGACCTTGGTGGTAGCCCATGCCAATCCATTTCAGTTTGTCCTCACAAGAAGTATGATCGATGGAAAGTATAATAAGTGGATTGTCATCTTGCAAGAATTTGATCTCGAGTTTGTTTCAAAAAAATTGAAAAATTCGTTGATTTTTGCGGAGCTTATATCTAATTTCCCAAGCGAGGAGGAGGAGGAAGTTTGTGAAGATACATTTGTCGATGAGCACATCTTCCTGATCTCAACATTGGATCCATGGTATGGGGATATTATCATATATTTACAAACATTGAAGGTCCCTACTCACCTTTCACGGGATGGACGACGATGATTACGTCACGTATCCAAGAATTACCTCATAGTGGATAAAACATTGTACTACCGTGGGGTAGATTCTATTTTTCATCGTTGTTTAACTCATGAGGAGGCTGAAATTGTGTTGAATGATTTCTAGGGAGGGGTGTGTGGTGGTCATTTATCTAGGCTTTCTATAGCCCAAAAAATTGTGAGAGCGGGTTATTTTTGGCCATCGATCTTTAAAGATTGCGTCAATGCAGTCAAGAAGTGCCACCCTTGCCAGGTGTTTACACGTAATATGCACTCACGTCTTTCCCTGCTACATCCAATTATCACCACCGGTCCCTTCACTAAGTGGGGGCTTGATTTCATGGATTGCAACCCAGCTTCAACTGGGGGGCATCATCATATCATCATGGCTGTTGACTATTTCATGAAATGGGCTGAGGCTATGCCCATGGTTAAATCCGACGGTGAGACAACTGCACATTTAGTATTCAACAAGATCATTACTCGGTTCGGTATTCTGAAAGAGCTTGTCACTGACCATGGTAGGCACTTTCAGAATCAGATGATGGAAGAGTTGGCCTCGAAGTTAGGGCATAAGCTGGTGCATTCCTCTTCTTATTACCCTCAGGCGAATGGACAGGCTGAAGCAGTGAAAAAATCACTTAAGTCCATTCTCTAATGAACCATCGCACAAAGCAAGACAAATTGGCATATCATGTTAGATCCTGCTTTATGGGCTTATAGGACTGCTGTTAAGACTGCCACTAGTTTTTCTCCATATCAGCTTGTACATGGAGTGGAGTCTGTATTTTTGGTTGAGTGCAAAATCCCTTCATTGAAGCTAGCCATAGAGCTCTTACCAGACACTTCCCCATTGGAGGAACATTTGGTCCACTTAGAGTAGCTTGATGAGCAGTGCCGAGATGCCTTAGTGGCTCTGGAAGTTAATAAGCATTGTGCTAAGGTCCAGTATGATAAATCTATCAGTCCAAGGAAGTTTAGTGAAGGATATTTGGTCCTTTTGTGGGATCAAGATAAAGAACCCTTGGGGGCAGGAAATTTCAACCCCATGTGGCATGGTCCTTACGTTGTTAAACGTGTGTTAGAGAAGGGTGCTTATGAGCTGGTAGATTATGAAGGGACAGCCTTGGAAGAGCCAAAAATGGGCTCTATCTTAAAAAGTACTATGCATGATTTTTAGCCAGGGCTGACTATTGTATATTATTGTATAGTATTTTTCATAGTTAGGTTTTTCTTATGGTGATCAGGTTTGTTGATTAGCTTTCATTTCTTATGGAAGATGTCAATGGAGTCTTCCATCTATATAGGATTCGCAAATGGTGCTAGCCATCACACTCAACACTCATCCTCTGCTGCTTGGGTGATTTATATTCCTACAGGTCAGGTATTGTCTTTAGGAGGTGTATGTTTATGGCCCTCTTTAAAAAATGTTGTTGGGTATAGTGTCATTATCGAGCTTCTACAGGATTTCATTTCACATGGTGTTCTCTCTCTTGAGGTACGTCTTGATTCACAGTTAGTAGTGTCACAGCTTAATGGCTTTTATCATGTTAGGGATCCAACATTATTACGAAGATTCTTACGTGTGAGATTGTTAGAACGACAATTTGACAATATAACATACATACATGTTCCAAGAATTTATAATCAAGTTGCTGACTCATATGCTAACTATGTGTTAGATTGGAATTTGTTTCATAAACAATAAGATCATCACAAACATACATTTTTACACATGTAAATAAATAAATCGATGATCATAAAAGTTTTTCATTAAACATCCAAAATTTGATAATACATAAGTGTCATAATACAAAAATGGGGCTTCTGAGCCACCAAAATATAAATTCATAGTAGTACAAAATGTGTCACTGCCAAGTATCTAAGCCTGTGGAGGAGGAGGCAGGTTCTGATCATGGAATGTCACCATGGCTCTAGCTAGTCATTGAAATAATCGCACCCATGCTCATGGTACACCCACCACCTGATGTTGCATGGCCTTAGGCAAGTCCTCGACTTGCGCCATGGGTACCCTATGTGTCAACCACACAAAGTTGGTATGAATGCTTTGGAGCGCCCGCTCCGCATCCACACCCATAATGTCATATCCTCTTCCCCTTTGTCTATGATGAGGGAAGCCGTCAGGATGCCGTGGTCCTACATCTGCATGCATATGATAGATCATCACTATTTGTTATCACGGAAAAACATGTCTTTTGGTTATATATATCAAAAAACACAAAAAAAATTAAATAATTCAAAAAACTTAAAAAGAGGGTTGGGATTCATTACCAATGTCACCGTATGCCAATCCTGGTGGTAGAGGCATGTCAGGATCTCCCTGAAAATATATCCCCACATAGGGGTAATCATCGATGGAAACTATCTGTCGTCGCCACCATGGAAAGAAATCAGTTGGATAGGGGTTGGACACCCTACCTCCACCCAGTTTGTGCATCACATCTACCCAACATCATTGGGATAGATCTAAAACCCTGTGAAGAGGAATGTCAACTCTAGGGTTGAGTCCCAGAACATGCTCAAAGAAGAAAGTGCTCAATATACTACTGAAACCAAAGGTTCATACCCTGACCATATTGTAGTCATTGAGATGCTGCTTCATGTTGCTCAATAGAACAATACTCCAATCATAAATTGTGGGCCTAATGCACTCCACTGCATAGAACATCAAGGACAGCGAGGCCTGGTGGAGTGAGGCTAGCCCTGCTATCCTGCCGAGTGTTAGTAGTATGGCCTTTAGGCCTAGCACATGTATGGATTTAGTTGGGATCTGACTCCTGACCTTCTTCCTATTTGGATAACAATATATAGCTATATACTTATCTATAGTAGGCCACCTCTGGGCCCATGAGAACGTAGTTTCACCACTTTCCCCCATCAGGACAATCCAGTAATGAAGTATATGTCCTCCACTTCTAAGGTGAGGGACATCCCATCGATTTGGAAAGACTCTATGTCAGGATCCCAGTAGTCTACTAGCATCTACAGTAGTCTTGGTTTGGCCCTTAAGCCACCAAGACACCAAAACGTGTAGAGCCCGCATGCACAAAGAGCTTGTTGAGCCATTAGATTGCCCCATACTGCTTCTTCTACATTCCCCCGTGCTCTCGTTCCCTCCATTCTAGAACCATCCTACACATTCAATTTGCGTTTTGGTCATTAAATTTCATATAAAAACTTAAACATGGCCGCATACATGACTATTTCCAAAACAACCGCGTATGTACGTGACTTTGGACCCCCTTTTCCACGTATATCCATCCTTATACACAGAAAAACCCCTGATTTCTGTGTGGGCCGAGGCACGCATCTTAGATTGGCCTAGAATTTGATTTGGACCATGGAAATTTGAAAAATTTACAAGCAAATGAAAGAGCAAGGTATGGGAAGTTACCTGGAAAAAATGGTGTCGGATTCCGTCGGCTCGATCTCCCGAAATTCGTGTTTGAAGTCTCGAACTCAATTGGGTAAAAATTTCAAATGTTATATAATGTTTTGAATTTTTTACTATTTAAAGAATTTTTCAAAATTTTGAAAATTTTTACCCCCTTTCTATTGTTTTGGATCGTTTTTTACCCTTTTGGATCGTTTTTTACTAATATAATGATGAAAAAGACCATATTGAGCACTGTTTCGACCATTGTTTTGACCCATTTGTGTCGATTTCAGGTATGATGTTTAAACTGGCATATAGGTTAGGTTTCACCTCCATTTTCATTTTGCATGACCTTATGATTGTTTCATTATAACCATAGGTACGAACCCATTCTATCCTATCACAAAACCTTCTTACTATTTAGAAGTGGCATGATGTGAATGGTAGAGCTTGAACTTACATGGGTACCCTAGTTAGCTCCTTGTTTTCATTTGGTGCCCATACCGATAGTTTGTCCTTTAGGGTGTGGGAGTCTGTTGTATAATATTGCCATGACATTTTGCAAGAGCCTCATACTCCTCTTGATCTTTTTTGCTGCCTATTCCCTTAGGGCTCCCTTATGTCAAGTTGTAATTGCATTATCATGAGCTTTTCCTGCCTTATTGAGCCTTATGCTGGCTTCCCTAACTTTGAGTATCAGCCATATTGCCTGAGCTTGTCTCATGTCTAGCCATGCAGAGCCATTTTATATATCCTTTGCAGCTTGATTCCCTATTTTTACTGGGAGGGGGCTTTCCCCTGAGTGTTGCTATCCTACACATGTCTCCTTGCATTGAGCATAGGTATGTTCTGCTACTTGGAACTAGTTTGTTTTCAAATTTGACACTCTTCTCCTCGTACTCTGTAACTTTAAAGTGATTTTATTCTTTTTCAAGCTTTTCAAATATTTGAAAAAGTCCAAAAAAATTAAAAAACCAAAAATCCGAACAAGGAAGGATGTTATCTTTGGCAGTTGTCGAGTCATGTCACCTTCGAACAAAGCACTGTATATCATATCCATTGGTTGGGTTAATAGTTTGACTTTAGGAGCTATACTTGTTTATCTGAGTTTATCTCCACCGATTGGTTAAGCTTCCAGTCCCTATGGATCCTTTGTCGATGCCTACTATGTTGTAGAGATGTCCCAGTTTTGTATATCGAGTCTATGCTACCTTCATTTAGTCACCATTCACCTTTATGCTCTTGTTCAGAGGAAGTTGAAACCTGAGTCAGCCATTCCTCAATTATCTTGACTTTGCATGTCAACCATTCCTGGTACAGTTACTGGTTCGTGCACCTTATGATCGAGTCCTTCCACATTATATAGCTTTGTTGAGTACCTCGTGTTGGATGATGGGGGATGCCTTAATGCCCTCCTTCCAGCAGATTTCATCCCATCGACTTCAGATCATTTATTCTGGGATAGGAATCTAGAGTCATTTTTGAGTGGCTTGAGACTTGCAGTCAGCAGTGGCAGGTTCTCTCTCCATTGATAGTTTTTGGGAATACATCAATGTCCCTTGATCGATGTATTCTCTCAAGTTTTCAACTTCAACACATTTATTCACACTTGTTAGTTTGCACTCTAGTACCTTGATTCCCATTTTCATTATCGGTGGGTGATCTCGTGTCTGTTAATGGTATACATCAATGACCGATAGTCAGACGATGGACTACTATGTTCGACCTTGACACCTGTATTCACATAGTAGGACATGTAATCATAGTGGTTTGTGTAGAAGACCTTCCATATTGGTGGCATCTATTATATGCTACCTCCTTGATCGTGTGAGTGTTCATGAGATTTCAGCTCTTGTGACTTGATTCCAGTATATGTCAGATATTTCCAGCCATTATGGAGATCTTAATCCGTTATATATCTTCAGCTTTCACAGAGATCATGATCCTTTGTATATCTTCATCATGGAGATTCTGATCTATTTATATTGGACGTGGCAATGACCACACATGTCATATTGTATCATGCATATTCATGGCCATTGTACTCTTATGTATCTGGGAATGATATATCTACTTGCAGTTATGTGAAGAGTTGTATCATTGTATTGTGCTGATTAGATGGCTGGTTCTTCCACTGGGTTCTTCATCACTCCACTTCTGGGATGGACTTATAATGTATTTCGGCCATCGTATGACCCCTCTGACCTCACACATTAGGGGGCATTTGTTATAGCTGATTTTACCACACATGGTGAATCACACCTTTATGGCCTTCCCTGTCCCTCTGCAGACTCTTTAGACCCCATGGAACATTTTTGTACCTTTGATGTTTCCAAATTCATCCCTAAAAACATGCAAAAATTGCCATACGCGACTTTTAATCCCTTTCTCGCGTATATACGCAGATTTGACCCTTAAACCCGCGCACATCAGGATGTGTGCAAAAGGCCAAATTCTTTTGGAGTTTTCCTTGATGTGGATCTGACTCACTTATCTCCTGGTCTTCCATATGCCTTGAGATCGCTCAGATTCAACCTTTCATTACCCCATTGAAGAGCTCTATAAGGAACCCTTTGGATACATTAAAGGCATGAGGAATTGAGAGCAAGAAAACTATAGTCCATTGTTGTCGGGGCTTATACTTGAGTCTGCATCCCTTTGTCCCTTGGAGCACTTTTGTGTTCTTCCCAATATTGCATTTTTCTTGTGAGCTTGCTATCGAGAGATAGAGGATTGAAGTGGTGGAGGCCCAAGTGGGGGACTCAGTTTCTCCGATTCCCAGACGTGCTGACAGAGGTTGTCACTATTGTAATCTCTATTTTATATTAATAGAAATATTTTTTCTTGTCCACTAATATGTGTTTAAATGAGTATTTTATCCATGGATGTTTTTAAATGCTTATATGTTATTGATTATATATGCTAGAGTAGGTATAACACGATTATATATAGCATGCTTGTCTTGTTTACTGATTGTTGAGGAAGCAATTTATCAATACAAGCTGGAGTTGGAAAGCTCAACGAGGATATACATCAACTGTCTGGAATCAGGTACGAATCGAGATCCTTTAGTGTTAGATATTTGGTTTCTCTTGCATATTGGAAAGGATTGATTTCTGGAGTCAAGCTGTCTGTTGTGGTACCCCAAGCCATAGGAATTTCTCTCTGTAACATGAGCCATTTTGGACATTGGTCAAACTTCGTCAAACCAAGGCCTAAAACGTTGCATTATTTCCAATTTCTCAAAATTCAAAATTGAAAGTAGATTTAGATACACATTTCAAATATAGGAATTGACACCTATTTTTATGAGATTTGGAGCTATTTGGGCCCTTAATAAAAGATGGTCAAACCAAGGTTGAAAATATGCACTTTTGTCGACTTTTTCAGAATTGAAATTTGAAAATGGATTTAGGTACCCATTTAAATAAACAAGCATGCATGCCAACTTTCATCACGTTCTGAGCTATTTTCACTCCCTTTAAGTGAAACCTTAACGAAAGCGCCGATATTCCCATTTGGTAGATAAGCATGCACACATGTTTTTGCGAGATTTCTAGTTAGATAAGAGTGCATGAAACATTTTGTGATGTTCAGACCTATTTTGACCTCCTTTAAGCCAAACCTTAGCGAAATCAAATGATGGAGTTTCACTTTTGAGCAAATTCTTGGAGTTGAAATTTGATCATAGATTTGGATGCCCGTTTGATATAAAAACGTGCACGCCAACTTTTGCAATGTTCTGAGCTATTTGGACCCCTTTGAGCCTAGATCTAGCGAAAATGCACGATGGAGTTTCACTTCTCACCAATTTCTCAGAATTGAAATTTGATCATAGATTTGGATGCCCATTTGATAGAGAAGCATGCACTCCAACTTGCGTGACACTCCAAGCTATTTTCACCTCCTTTAACCCCAACCTTGGCGAAACCACACAACGGAATTTCACTTTTAACCAATTTCTTAGAATTAAAATTTAATCCTAGATTTAAATGCACATTTCGAAGATAAGAGTGCATGCCAACTTTCACGATGTTGAAAGCTATTTTTGACATCTTTAAGCCAAACCATATCAAAACTGCACGTTGGAGTCTTAGCTTTGACCAAATTCTCAGAATTGATACTTGATGATAGGTTTGGATGCATATTGGATAGACAAGCATGCAAGCCAACTTTTGCGATGTTCCAAGCTATTTTGACCCCCTTTAAGCCCAACCCTATCGAAACTGCACGACGAAGTTTCACTTTTGAGCAATTTCTTAGAATTTAAATTTGATCATAAATTTGGATGCCCATTTAATGAACAAGCGTGCATGCAAACTTTTGAGACATTAAAAAATATTTGCACCCCCTTTAAGCCCAAACTTAGCAAAACCACACAACGGAGTTTCACGTTTGACTAATTTCTCAAAATTAAAATTTAATCATAGATTTATCGGCACATTTGGTAGATAAGAGTGCATGCTAACTTTCATGATGTTCAGAGCTATTTTGGTCGTTATTCAAGGTTGTTCAAGTAAAGTTCTAAGAGATATTATTTTTTTTGCTTTCTTGTAATTGAAATTTGAAAGAGAATTTAGGCACCCATTTTAGAGATAAACTGCATACAAACTTTCAAGGGATTTCAAGCTATTTTGGACCTAAGGCAAACTTGGTGAAACCAAGGCCGAAAAGGTTGCATCTGTTTCCAATTTTTTAGATCCATTTTCCTCTCCTTTAAACCAAACCTTAGCAAAATCGAATGATGGAGTTTCACTTTTGACCAAATTCTCAAAGTTGAAATTTGATCATAGATTTGGATGCCCATTTGATATAAAAATGTGCACGCCAATTTTTGCAATGGTCCGAGCTATTTCGACCCCTTCGAGCCTAACTCTAGTCAAAATGCATGACGGAGTTTCACTTCTAACCAATTTGTCAGAATTGAAATTTGATCATAGATTTGGATGCTCGTTTGATAGAACTGTGCACTCCAACTTTCGTGACGTTTTGAGATATTTTCACCCCCTTTAACCCCAATCTTAGTGAAACCGCATGATGGAGTTTCACTCTTAACCAATTTCTTAGAAATAAAATATGATCATAGATTTAGATGTGCATTTGGAAGATAAGAGTGCATGCCAAATTTCATGATGTTCAGAGTTATTTTCGACTCCTTTAAGCCAAACCCTAACAAAACCACATGATGGAGTTTTGCTTTTGACGAACTTCTAAGAATTGAAACTTGATCATAGATTTGGATGCCCATTAGATAAACAAGCATGCACGCCAACTTTTGCAACGTTCAAAGCTATTTTGACATCCTTTAGGCCCAACCCTAGCGAAAACACATGACACAGTTTCACTTTTGAGCAGTTTCTTATAATTGAAATATGATCATAGATTTGAATGCCCATTTGATAGAAAAGTGTGCACGTGAAATTTCGAGACGTTCCAAAATATTTCACCCCCTTTAATCCCAACCTCAGCAAAACCATACAATAGAGTTTCACTTTTGACTAATTTCTAAGAATTAAAATTTGATCATATATTTATCTTAGCATTTCGTTGATAACAGTGCACACCAACTTTCACGATGTTCGAAGTTATTTTGGTCATTATTCAAGGTTGGTCAGGCAAAGGTCTAAGAGATGCTATTTTTTTTTACTTTCTTGTAGCTGAAATTTGAAAGATAATTTAGGTACCCATTTGAGAGATAACCATGCATACACACTTTTAGGGGATTTCGAGCTATTTTCGACGTTGGTCAAACTTGGTCAAACCAAGGCCTAAAAGGTTGCACTTTTTCCCAATTTCTTAGAAATCAAATTTAAAAGTACATTTAAATGCCCATTTAAGAGGCACACATATTTTTGTAAATTTTGACTTATTTCGGCACTTAGTTAAGGTTGGTCAAACCAAGTTCTAAGAAATGCACATTTCTTTACTTTCTCAAAATTGAAATTTGAAACTGTATTTAGGTACCCATTTGAGAGACAATCCCTACATGTAGATTTTTTTGGGATTACAAGCCATTTTGGACAATCCCTAAAACGTTGCATTTTTCCCATTTTCTGAAAAGGATGGTGAAACAAAAGCTGAAAAGATGCACTTTTGTTGACTTTTTAAGAGGTGAAATTTGAAAGTAGATTTGTGTACCCATTTCAATAAACAAGTGTACACACTAACTTTCACGACGTTCTGAGCTATTTCACTCCCTTTAAGTGCAACCTTAGCGAAAGTGCACGATAAAGTTTCTCTTTGGACCAATTTCTTACAATTGAAATATGATAATAGATTTAGATGCCCATTTGATAGATAAGAGTGCATGCCAAATTTAGTGATGTTCAAAGCTCTTTTTCCCTCCTTTAAGCCAAACCTTACAGAAACCGCATGATGGAAGTTTCACCTTTGACCAAATTCCCAGAATTGAAATTTGATCATAGATTTGGATGCTCGGTTGATATACAATTGTGCACGCCAAATTTAGATGTGCATTTGGAAGATAAGAGTGCACGCCAACTTTCATGATGTTCAAAGTTATTTTTGACTCCTTTAAGCCAAACCCTAACAAAACCGCACAATGGAGTTTCGGTTTTGATCAACTTCTAAGAATTGAAACTTGATCATAGATTTGGATGCCCATTAGATAAACAAGCATGCACGCCAACTTCCACAACGTTCCAAGCTATTTTGACCACCCTAAAGCCCAACCCTGGCGAAAACACATGACAAAGCTTCACTTTTGAGGAGTTTCTTATAATTGAAATTTGATCATAGATTTGAATGCCCATTTGATAGACAAGTGTGCACGTGAAATTTTGAGACGTTCCGAAATATTTCACTGCTTTAATCCCAACCTCAACAAAACCATACAACAGAGTTTCACTTTTGACTAATTTTTCAAAATTAAAATTTGATCGTAGATTTATCTCAGCATTTGGTAGATACCTGTGTACACCAACTTTCACGATGTTTGAAGTTATTTTGGTCATTATTTCAGGTTGGTCAAGCAAAGGTCTAAGAGATGCTATTTTTCTGACTTTCTTGTAATTGAAATTTGAAAGAGAATTTAGGTACCCATTTGAGAGATAACCATGCATACACACTTTGAGGGGATTTCGAGCTATTTTGGACCTTGGTCAAGCTTGGTCAAACCAAGGCCTAAAAGTCTATTTTCTCAGAAATCAAATTTAAAAGTAGATTTAGATACCCATTTCGGCACTTAGTCAAGGTTGGTCAAACCATGTTCTAAGAAATGCACTTTTCTTGACTTTCTCGAAATTGAAATTTAAAGCTGTATTTAGGTACCCATTTGAGAGATAAATCGACGATATGAGACGGAGTTTGGTCAGAAATGCAACATCCTCTGGACAAAAAGGACAAGTTATATAATTATCCAATCTTAGCGAAACCACATGACGGAGTTTCAGTCTTGACCAATTTCTCAGAATTAAAATTTGATCATAGATCTAGATGAGCATTTGGAAGATAAGAGTGCACACCAACTTTCATGATCTTCAAAGTTATTTTCGACTCATTTAAGCCAAACCCTAACAAAACCGCACGATGGAGTTTCGCTTTTGACCAACTTCTAAGAATTGAAACTTGAACATAGATTTGGATGCCCATTAGATAAACAAGCATGCACTCCATCTTTTGCAATGTTCCAAGATATTTTGACCACCTTTAAGCCCAACCCTAGCGAAAACGCATGATGAAGTTTCACTTTTGAGTAGTTTCTTATAATTGAAATTTGATCATAGATTTTAATTCCCATTTGATTGACAAGCGTGCACACAAAATTTTGAGACGTTCCAAAATATTTCACCCCCTCTAATCCCAACCTCATCTAAACCATACAACAGAGTTTCACTTTTGACTAATTTCTAAGAATTAAAATATGATCGTAGATTTATCTTAACATTTGGTAGATAACAGTGCACACCAACTTTCATGGTGTTCGAAGTTATTTTGGTCATTATTCAAGGTTGGTCAAGCAAAGGTCTAAGAGATGCTATTTTTTGACTTTCTTGTAATTGAAATTTCAAAGAGAATTTAGATACCCATTTGAGAGATAACCATGCATACACACTTTCAGGAGATTTCGATCTATTTTGGACCCTGGTCAAACTTGGTCAAACCAAGGCCTAAAAGGTTGCACTTTTTTCCAATTTCTTAGAAAACAATTTGAAAAGTAGATTTAGATGCCCATTTAAGAGGCACGCATATTTTTTCGAATTTTGAGTTATTTCAACACTTAGTTAAGGTTGGTCAAACCAAGTTCTAAGAAATGCACTTACTTTCTCGAAATTGAAATTTGAAACTATATTTAGGCACCTGTTTGAGAGATAATCCCTACATGTAGATCGTTTTGGGATTGCGATCCATTTTGGACCTTGGTCAAACTTTGTCAAACCAAGGCCTAAAACGTTTCATTTTTCCCATTTTCTTAAAATTCAAATTTTGAAGTAGATTTAGATACCCATTTTAAAGAGAGGCATGGATGCCTATTTTTATGCTATTTGGAGCTATTTTGGCCCTCTTTTAAGGATGGTCAAACAAAAGATGAAAAGATGCACTTTTGTTGACTTTTGAAGAAGTGAAATTTGAAAGTAGATTTATGTACCCATTTCAATAAACAAGCGTACACCCTAACTTTTGTGACGTTCCGAGCTATTTCACTCCCTTTAAGTGCAACCTTAGCGAAATAGCACGATAAAGTTTCTCTTTTCACCAATTTCTTAGAATTGAAATATGATCATAGATTTAGATGCCTATTTGGTAGATAAGAGTGCATGCCAAATTTAGTGATGTTCAGAGATCGTTTTCCCTCCTTTAAGGCAAACTTTAGCAAAACCGCGTGATGGAGTTTCACTTTTGACCAAATTCCTAGAATTGAAATTTGAGCATAGATTTGGATGCTCGGTTGATATACAAGGTGCACACCAAATTTTGCAATGTTTCGAGCTATTTGGACCCACTTTAAGTCGAACTCTAGCGAAAATGCACGATGAAGTTTCACTTTTCACCATTTTCTCACAATCGAAATTTGATCATAGATTTGGATGCCCATTTGATAGACAAGCGTGCATTCCAACTTTCGTGACATTTCGAGCTATTTTCACCCCCTTTAACCCCAACCTTTATGAAACCGCACAACGGAGTTTCACTTTTTACAAATTTCTCGGAATTAAAATTTGTTCATTTATTTTGATGCGCATTTGGATGATAAGTGTGCACGCCAACTTTCACGATGTTCATAGTTATTTTAAGCTCCTTCAAGCCAAACCCTAATAAAATTGTATGATCGAGTTTCACTTTTGATGTACTTCTTAGAATAGAAACTTGATTATAGAATTGAATGCCCATTGCATAAACAATCATGCATGCCAAATTTTTCAACGTTTCGAGCTATTATTTTGACCCCTTTTAAGCCCAAGCCTAGTGAAACCGCACAACAGAGTTTCACTTTTGAGCAGTTTCTCAGAATTCAAATTTGCTCACACTTGGTCAAACCAAGGCCTAAAAACTTGCACTTTTTCCTTTAAGCCAAACCTTAGCGAAATCGAATGATGGAGTTTCACTTTTGAGCAAATTCTCGGAGTTGAAATTTGATCATAGATTTGGATTCTCGTTTGATATAAAAATGTGCACGCAAACTTTTGCAATGCTCCGAGCTATTTGGACCCCTTCGAGCCAAACTCTAGTAAAAATGAACAACGGAGTTTCACTTCTGACTAATTTCTCAGAATTGAAATTTGATCATAGATTTGGATGCTCGTTTGATAGATAAACATGCACTCCAACTTTTGTGACGTTTTGAGCTATTTTCACCGGCTGTAACCCCAATCTTAGCGAAACCGCATGATGAAGTTCCACTCATGACAAATTTCTTGGAATTAAAATTTGATCATAGATTTAGATGTGCATTTGGAAGATAAGAGTGCACGCCAACTTTCATGATGTTTAGAGTTATTTTCGATTCCTTTAAGCCAAACCCTAACAAAATCGCACGATGGAGTTTCGAGTTTGAAAAACTTCTAAGAATTGAAACTTGATCATAGATTTGGATGCCCATTAGATAAACAAGCATGCACGTCAACTTTTACAACGTTCCAAGCTATTTGGACCACCTTTAAGCCCAACCCTACCGAAAACGCATGACGAAGTTTCACTTTTGAGCAGTTTCTTATAATTGAAATTTGATCATAGATTTGAATGCCTATTTGATAGACAAGCGTGCACGCAAAATTTTGAGACGTTCCAAAATATTTCACCCCTTTAATCCCAACCTCAACAAAACCATACAACAGAATTTCACTTTTTACTAATTTCTCAGAATTAAAATTTGATCGTAGATTTATCTTAGCATTTGGTAGATACCAGTGCACCGCAACTTTCACGATGTTCGAAGTTATTTTGGTCATTATTTAAGGTTGGTCAAGCAAAGGTCTAAGAGATGCTATTTTTTCAACATTCTTGTAATTGAAATTTGAAAGAGAATTTAGGTACCCATTTGAGAGATAACCATGCATACACACTTTCAGGGGATTTTGAGCTATTTTGGACCTTGTTCAAACTTCGTCAAACCAAGGGTTAAAATTCCAATTTCTTAGAAATCAAATTTAAGATTAGATTTAGATACCCATTTCAGCACTTAGTCAAGGTTGGTCAAACCAAGTTCTAAGAAATGCACTTTTGTTGACTTTCTCGAAATTGAAATTTGAAACTGTATGTTGGTACCCATTTGAGAGATAATCCCTACATCTAGATTTTTTTGGGATTGCGAGCCATTTTGGACCTCAGTCCAACTTTGTCAAACCAAGGCCTAAAACGTTGCATTTTTTCCATTTTCTGAAAATTCAAATTTTAAAGTAGATTTAGATACCCATTTCAAAGATAGGCATGGACACCTATTTTTATGAGATTTGGAGCTATTTTGGCCCTCATTCAAGGATGGTCAAACAAAATTTGAAAAGATGCACATTTGTTGACTTTTTCAGAAGTCAAATTTGAATTAGATTTAAGCACCCATTTCAATAAACAAGCGTACACTCTAACTTTCCGGATGTCCGAGCTATTTGACTCCCTTTAAGTGCAACCTTAGCAATCACACGATAAAGTTTCTCGTTTGACCAATTTCTTAGAATTGAAATATGATCATATATTTAGATGCCCATTTGGTAGATAAGAGTGAATGCCAAATTTAGTGATGTTCATAGCTCTTTTTGCCTCCTTTAAGCCAAACCTTAGCGAAATCGCATGATGGAGTTTCACTTTTGACCAAATTCCTAGAATTGAAACTTGATCATAGATTTGGATACCCATTTGAAATACAAGTGTGCATGCCAAATTTTGTAATGTTTCGAGCTATTTGGACTTGCTTTAAGGTGAACTATAGCAAACATGCACAATGAAGTTTCACTTTTGACAATTTTCTTGCAATTGAAATTTGATCATAGATTTGGACGCCCATTTGATAGACAAGCGTGCAGTCCAAATTTTATGATGTTTCGAGCTATTTTCACCCCCTTTAACCCCAACCTTTGCGAAACCGCACGACGGAGTTTCACTTTTTACAAATTTATCAGAATTAAAATTTGATGCACATTTGGATGATAAGTGTGCATGCCAACTTTCACAATGTTCAGAGTTATTCTCAGCTCCTTTAAGCCAAACCCTAAAAAAACTGTACGATGGAGGTTCACTTTTGACGTACTTCTTAAAATGGAAACTTGATCATGGGTTTGGATGCCCATTAGATAAACAATCATGCACACCAAATTTTGCAACGTTTCGAGCTATCATTTTGACCCCTTTTAAGCTCAACCCTTGTGAAACCGCACGACATAGTTTCACTTTTGAGCAGTTTCTCAGAATTCAAATTTGCTCATAGATTTGGATGTCCATTTCATAAACAAGCTTGCATATGAAATTTCACGATGTTGCAAAACTTTTTCACCCGCTTTAAGCCCAACCTTAGCAAAACTGCACAACGGAGTTTCATGTTTGACTAATTTCTCAAAATTAAAATTTAATAGTAGATTTATCGACGCATTTGGTAGATAAGAGTGCATGCTAACTTTCATGATGTTCGGAGCTATTTTGGTCGTTATTCAAGGTTGATCAAGTAAAGGTCTAAGAAATGTTATTTTTTCAGCTTTGTTGTAATTGAAATTTGAAAGAGAATTTAGGTAACCATTTGAGAGATAACCATGCATACAAACTTTCAGGGGATTTCGAGTTATTTTGGAATTTGGGCAAACTTGGTAAAACCAAGCCCTAAAAGGTTGCATTTGTTTCAGATTTCTCAACCATTTTCCCCTCCTTTAAGCCAAACCTAAGCAAAACCGAATGATGGAGTTTCACTTTTGACCAAATTCTCGGAGTTGGAATTTGATCATAGATTTGGATGCCCGTTTAACCAACTTCTAAGAATTGAAACTTAATCATAGATTTGGATGCCAATTAGATAAACAAGCATGCACACCAACTTTTGCAATGTTCCAAGCTATTTAGACCACCTTTAAGCCCAACCCTAGCAAAAACACATGATGAAGTTTCACTTCTAAGTAGTTTCTTATAATTGAAATTTGATCATAGATTTCAATGCCCATTTGATAGACAAGCGTGCACGCGAAATTTTGAGACGTTCCAAAATATTTCACCCCCTTTAATCCCAACCTCATCTAAACCATACAACAGAGTTTCACTTTTGACTAATTTCTAAGAGTTAAAATTTGATCGTAAATTTATCTTAACATTTGGTAGATAACAATGAACAACAACTTTCATGATGTTCGAAGCTATTTTGGTCGTTATGCAAGGTTGGTCAAGCAAAGGTCTAAGAGATGCTCTTTTTTCGACTTTCTTGTAATTGAAATATCAAAGAGAATTTAGATACCCATTTGAGAGATAACCATGCATACACACTTTCAGAGGATTTCAAGCTATTTTGGACCTGGGTCAAACTTGGTCAAACCAAGGCCTAAAAGGTTGCACTTTTTTCCAATTTCTTAGAAATCAAATTTAAAAGTAGATTTAGATGCGCATTTAAGAGGCACACATAGTTTTGCGAATTTCGAGTTATTTTGGCACTTAGTTAAGGTTGGTCAAACCAAGTTCTAAGAAATGCACTTTTCTTGACTTTCTCGAAATTGAAATTTGAAACTGTATTTAGGTACCCATTTGAGAGATAATCCCTATATGTAGATTTTTTTGGGATTGCGAACCATTTTGGACCTCGATCAAACTTTGTCAAACCAAGGTCTAAAACGTTGCATTTTTTCCATTTTCTTAAAATTCAAATTTTGAAGTAGATTTAGAAATCCATTTCAAAGATAGGCATGGACACCTGCTTTTATGCTATTTGGAGATATTTTGGCCCGCATTCAAGGATGGTCAAACAAAAGATGAAAAGTTGCACTTTTGTTGACTTTTTCAGAAGTCAAATTTGAAAGTAGATTTATGTACCCATTTCAATAAACAAGTGTATACGCTAACTTTCACGACATTTCGAGCTATTTCACTCCCTTTAAGTGCAACCTTAGCGAAAGCACATGATAAAGTTTCTCTTTTGACCAATTTCTTAGAATTGAAATATGATCATAGATTTAGATGCCCATTTGGTAGATAAGAATGCATGCCAAATTTAGTGATGTTCAGAGCTCTTTTTCCCTCCTTTAAGCCAAACCTTAGCGAAATACCAGTGCACACCAACTTTCATGATGTTCGAAGTTATTTTGGTCATTATTTAAGGTTGGTCAAGCAAAGGTCTAAGAGATGCTATTTTTTTGACTTTCTTGTAATTAAAATTTGAAAGAGAATTTAGGTACCCATTTGAGAGATAACCACACATACACACTTTCAGGGGATTTTGAGCTATTTTGGACCTTAGTGAAACTTGGTCAAACCAACGCCTAAAAGTCCATTTTCTTAGAAATCAAATTTAAAAGTAGATTTAGATATCCATTTCGGCACTTAGTCAAGGTTGGTCAAACCAAGTTCTAAGAAATGCACTTTTCTTGACTTTCTCAAAATTGAAAATTGAAATTGTATTTAGGTACCCGTTTGAGAGATAATCCCTACATGTAGATTTTTTTGGGATTGTGAGCCATTTTGGACCTCGATCAAACTTTGTCAAACCAAGGCCTAAAACGTTGCATTTTTCCCATTTTCTTAAAATGCAAATTTTGAAGTAGATTTAGATACCCATTTCAAAGATAGGGATGGACACCTATTTTTTTGCTATTTGGAGCTATTTTGGCCGTCATTCAAGGATGGTCAAACAAAAGCTGAAAAGATGCACTTTTGTTGACTTTTTAAGAAGTGAAATTCAAAAGTAGATTTATGTACCCATTTCAATAAACAAGCGTACATGCTAACTTTCACAATGTTTTAAGCTATTTCACTCCCTTTAAGTGCAACCTTAGCGAAAGCGCATGATAAAGTTTCTCTTTTGACCAATTTCTTAGAATTGAAATATGATCATATATTTAGATGCCCATTTGGTAGATAAGAGTGCATGCCAAATTTAGTGATGTCCAGAGCTCTTTTTCCCCCCTTTAAGCCAAACCTTAGCGAAATCAGATGATGGAGTTTCACTTTTGACCAAATTCACAGAATTGAAATTTGATCATAGATTTGGATGCCTGGTTGATATACAAGTGTGCACGCCAAATTTTACAATGTTTCGAGTTATTTGGACCCGCTTTAAGCTGAACTCTAGCGAAAATGCACGACGAAGTTTCACTTTTGACAATTTTCTCGCAATTGAAATTTGATAATAGATCTGGATTCCCATTGGATAGACAAACGTGCACACCAACTTTCACAACGTTCCAAGCTATTTTCACCCCCTTTAACCCCAACCTTTGTGAAACCGCACAACGAAATTTCACTTTTTACAAATTTCTCAAAATTAAAATTTGATCATTTCTTTTGATGCGCATTTGGATGATAAATGTGCACGCCAACTTTTACGATGTTCATAGTTATGTTTAGCTCCTTTAAGCCAAACCCTAACAAAATTGAGCGAACGAGTTTCACTTTTGACGTACTTCTTAGAATAGAAACTTGATTATAGATTTGGATGCCCATTGGATAAACAATCATGCACACCAAATTTTGCAACGTTTCGAGCTATTATTTTGACCCCTTCTAAGACCAACCCTAGTGAAATTGCATGACAGAGTTTCACTTTTGAGCAGTTTCTCAGAATTAAAATTTGCTCTACTTGGTCAAACCAAGGTCTAAAAGCTTGTACTTTTTCCTCTAATCCAAACCTTAGCGAAATCGAATGATGGAGTTTCTATTTTGACCAAATTCTTAGAGTTGAAATTTGATCATAGATTTGGATGCTCATTTGATACACAAATGTGCACGCCAACTTTTGCAATGGCCCAAGCTATTTGGATGCCTTCAAGCCCAACTCTAGCGAAAATGAATGACGGAGTTTCACTTCTGACTAATTTCTCAGAATTGAAATTTGATCATAGATAATTTGGATGCTCGTTTGATAGATAACCGTGCACTCCAACTTTCATGACGTTTTGAGCTATTTTCACCCCCTGTAACCCCAATCTTAGTGAAACCACATCACGAAGTTTCACTCTTGACAAATTTCTCGGAATTAAAATTTGATCATAGATTTAGATGTGCATTTGGAAGATAAGAGTGCATGCTAACATTCATGACGTTCAGAGTTATTTTCGACTCCTTGAAGCCAAACCCTAACAAAACCGCATGATGGAGTTTCGCTTTTGACCAGCTTATAAGAATTGAAACTTGATCATAGATTTGGATGCCCCTTAGATAGACAAGCATAAAGTCCAACTTTCACAATGCTCCAAGCTATTTAGACCACCTTTAAGCCCAACCCTAGTGAAAATGCATGACGAAGTTTCTCTTTTGAGCAGTTTCTTATAATTGAAATTTGATCATAGATTTGAATTTCCATTTGATAGAC
Organism: Pseudotsuga menziesii; assembly: GCA_001517045.1. Classification (NCBI taxonomy): domain Eukaryota; kingdom Viridiplantae; phylum Streptophyta; class Pinopsida; order Pinales; family Pinaceae; genus Pseudotsuga; species Pseudotsuga menziesii. Next base: position 56,494 of record LPNX010272199.1, on the reverse strand, counting down.
AAGCGTGCACGCGAAATTTCAAGACGTTCCAAAATATTTCACCCCCTTTAATCCCAACCTCAGCAAAACCATACAACAGAGTTTCACTTTTGACTAATTTCTCAGAATTAAAATTTGATCGTAGATTTATCTTCGCATTTGGTAGATAATAGTGCACACCAAATTTCACAATGTTCGAAGTTATTTTGGTCTTTGTTCAAGGTTGGTCAAGCAAAGGTCTAAGAGATGCTATTTTTTTTACTTTCTTTTAAGTGAAATTTGAAAGAGAATTTAGGTACACATTTGAGAGATAACTATCCATACACACTTTTAGGGGATTTTGAGCTATTTTGGACCTTGGTAAAACTTGGTCAAACCAAGGCCTAAAAGGTTGCACTTTTTTCCAATTTCTTAGAAATCAAATTTAAAAGTAGATTTAGATACCCATTTAAGAGGCACACATAAAAACGTGCACAACGGACTTTCACTTTTAACCAATTTGTTGGAATTAAAATTTAATCATTGATTTAAATTCGCATTTGGAAGATAAGAGTGCATGCCAACTTTCATGATGTTGAGAGCTATTTTCGGCATCTTTAAGCCAAACCCTAACAAAACTACACGATGCAGTCTCAACTTTGACCAAATTCTCAGAATTGAAACCTGGTCACACGTTTGGATGCATATTGGATAGATAACCATGCATACACACTTTCAACATATTTCAAGCTATTTTGGACCTTGGTCAAACTTGGTCAAACCAAGGCCTAAAAGGTTGCACTTTTTACCAATTTCTTAGAAATCAATTTTGAAAGTAGTTTTAGATACCCATTTAAGAGGCACACATAAAAACATGCACAACGGAGTTTCACTTTTACCCAATTTCTTGAAATTAAAATGTAATCATTGATTTAAATGTGCATTTGGAAGATAAGAGTGCATGCTAACTTTCACAACATTCCGAGCTATTTTGACCCCCTTTAAGCCCAACCCTGTCAAAACCGAACAAAGGAGTTTCACTTTCGAGCAGTTTCTTAGAATTTAAATTTGATCATAAATTTAGATGAACAAGCGTGCATGCAAACTTTAGAGACATTCCAAAATATTTTCACCCCCTTCAAGCCCAACCTTAGCAAAATCACACAACGAAGTTTCACGTTTGACTAATTTCTCAAAATTAAAATTTAATCGTAGATTTATCGATGCATTTGGTAGATAAGAGTCCATGCTAACTTTCATGATGTTCGGAGCTATTTTGGTCGTTATTCAAAGTTGGTCAAGTAAAGGTCTAAGAGATGCTATTTTTTTGGCTTTCTTGTAAGTGAAATTTGAAAGAGAATTTAGGTACCCATTTGAGAGATAACCATGCATACAAACTTTCAAGGGATTTCGAGTTATTTTGGACCTTAGGCAAACTTGGTGAAACCAAGACATAAAAGGTTGCATTTGTTTCTAATTTCTCAAAGCCATTTTCCCCTCCTTTAAGCCAAACCCTAACAAAACTGCAGGATGGAGTTTCGATTTTGATCAACTTCTAAGAATTGAAACTTGATCATAGATTTGGATGCCCATTAGATAAACAAGCATGCTTGCCAACTTTTGCAACATTCCAAGATAGTTTGACCACCTTTAAGCCCAATCCTAGCTAAAATGCATGACGAAGTTTCACTTTTGAGCAATTTCTTATCATTGAAATTTGATCATAGATTTGAATGCTCATTTGATAGACAAGCGTGCACGCGAAATTTTGAGACATTCCAAAATATTTCACCCCTTTAATCCCAACCTCAGCAAAACCATACAACAGAGTTTCACACTTGAATAATGTCTCAGAATTAAAATTTGATCGTAGATTTATCTTAGTATTTGGTTGATACCAGTGCACACCAACTTTCACGATGTTCGAAGTTATTTTGGTCATTATTTAAGGTTGGTCAAGCAAAGGTCTAAGAGATGCTATTTTTTTTACTTTCTTGTAATTGAAATTTGAAAGAGAATTTAGGTACCCATTTGAGAGATAACCATGCATACACACTTTCAGGGGATTTCGAGCTATTTTGGACCTTGGTCAAACTTCATCAAACCAAGGCCTAAAAGTCCGATTTGTTAGAAATCAAATTTAAAAGTAGATTTAGATACCCATTTTGGCACTTAGTCAAGGTTGGTCAAACCAAGTTCTAAGAAATGCACTTTTCTTGACTTTCTGGAAATTGAAATTTGAAACTGTATTTAGGTACCCATTTGAGAGATAATCCCTACATGTAGATTTTTTTGGGATTGTGAGCCATTTTGGACCTCGGTCAAACTTCCTCAAACCTAGGACTAAAATGTTGCATTTTTTCCATTTTCTGAAAATTCAAATTTCAAAGAAGATTTAGATACCCATTTCAAAGATAGGCATGGACACCTATTTTTATGAGATTTGGAGCTATTTTGGCCCTCATTCAAGGATGGTCAAACAAAAGTTGAAAGTATGCACTTTTATTGACTTTTTTAGAAGTGAAATTTGAAACTGGATTTAGGTACCCATTTCAATAAACAAGCGTACACACTAACTTTCGCGACGTTCCGAGCTATTTCACTCCCTTTAAGTGCAACCTTAGCGAAAGCGCACGATAGAGTTTCTTGTTTGACCAATTTCTTAGAATTGAAATATGATCCTATATTTAGATGCCCATTTGGTAGATAAGAGTGCATACCAAATTTAGTGATGTTTAGAGCTCTTTTTCCCTCCTTTAAGTGAAACCGCACAACGGAATTTCACTTTTGACCAAATTCCTAGAATTGAAATTTGATCATAGATTTGGATACCCGTTTGATATACAACCGTGCACGCCAAACTTTGTAATGTTTTGAGCTATTTGGACCCGCTTTAAGCCGAACTATAGAGAAAATGCACGACGAAGTTTCACTTTTGACAATTTTCTTGTAATTGAAATTTGATAATAGATTTGGATGCCCATTTGATAGACAAGCGTGCACTCCAACTTTCGTGATGTTTCGAGCTATTTTCACCTCGTTTAACCCCAACCTTTGTGAAACCGCATGATGGAGTTTCACTTTTTACAAATTTATCGAAATTAAAATTTGATCATATCTTTTGATGCGCATTTGGATGATAGGTGTGCACGCCAACTTTCACGATGTTCAGAGTTATTTTTAGCTCTTTAAGCCAAACCCTAACAAAACTGTATGATGGAGGTTCACTTTTGATGTACTTCTTAGAATGGAAACTTGATCATAGATTTTGATGCCCATTGGATAAACAATTATGCACACCAAATTTTGGAATGTTCCGAGCTATTATTTTGGCCCCTTTTAAGCCCAACCCTAGTGAAACCGCATGACAGAGTTTCACTTTTGAGCAGTTCCTCAGAATTGAAACTTGCTCATAGATTTGGATGTCCATTTGATAGAGAAGCTTGCACATGAAATTTCACGACATTGTGAAATATTTTCACCCGCTTTAATCCCATCCTTAGCAAAACTGCACAACAGAGTTTCACGTTTGACTAATTTCTCAAAATTAAAATTTAATCCTAGATTTATTGGTACATTTGGTAGATAAGAATGCATGTTGACTTTCATGATGTTCGGAGCTGTTTTGGTGTTTTGGTTGTTATTCAAGGTTGGTCAAGTAAAGGTCTAAGAGATGTTATTTTTTCGGCTTTCTTCTAATTGAAATTTGAAAGAGAATTTAGGTAACCATTTGAGAGATAACCATGCATACAAACTTTCAGGGGATTTTGAGCTATTTTGGACCTTAGGAAAACTTGGTGAAACCAAGGCCTAAGAGGTTGCATTTGTTTCCATTTTCTCAGCCATTTTTCCCTCCTTTAAGCCAAACCTTAGCAAAATCGAATGATGGAGTTTCACTTTTGACCAAATTCTTGGATTTGAAATTTGATCATAGATTTGGATGCCCATTTGATATAAAAATGTGCACGCAAAATTTTGCAATGGTCCAAGCTATCTGGACCCCTTCGAGCCCAACTCTAGCGAAAATGAACGACGGAGTTTCACTTCTGACCAATTTCTCAAAATTGAAATTTGATCACAGATTGATGGCCGTTTGATAGATAACCATTCACTCCAGCTTTCACGACTTTTTCAGCTATTTTCACCCCCTTTAACACCAATCTTAGTGAAACCAGATGACGGAGTTTCACTCTTGACAAATTTCTTGGAATTAAAATTTGATCATAGATTTAGATGTGCATTTGGAAGATAAGAGTGCACACCAACATTCATGATGTTATGAGTTATTTTTTACTCCTTTAAGCCAAACCCTAACAAAATCGCACGATGGAGTTTCGCTTTTGACCAACTTCTAAGAATTGAAACTTGATCATAGATTTGGATGCCCATTAGATAACCAAGCATGCACGCTAACTTTCGCAACGTTCCAAGCTATTTTGACCACCTTTAAGCCCAACCCTAGCGAAAATGAATGACGAAATTTCTCTTTTGAGCAGTTTCTTATAATTGAAATTTGATCATAGATTTGAATGTCCATTTGATAAAAAAGCGTGCACGTGACATTTCAAGACGTTCCAAAATATTTCACCCCCTTTAATCCCAACCTCAGAAAAACCATACAATAGAATTTCACTTTTGACTAATTTCTCAGAATAAAAATTTGATCGTAGATTTATCTTCACATTTGGTAGATAACAGTGCACACCAACCTTCACAATGTTTGGAGTTATTTTGGTCATTTTTTAAGGTTGGTCAAGCAAAGGTCTAAGAGATGCTATTTTCTAGACTTTCTTGTAAGTGAAATTTGAAAGAGAATTTAGGTACCCATTTGAGAGATAACCATGAATACACACTTTCAGGGGATTTTGAGCTATTTTGGACCTTGGTCAAACTTGGTCAAACCAAGGCCTAAAAGCTTGCACTCTTTTCCAATTTCTTAGAAATCAAATTTAAAAGTAGATTTACATACCCATTTAAGAGGCACACATAAAAACGTGCACGATGGAGTTTCACTTTTAACAAATTTCTTGGAATTAAAATTTAATCATAGATTTAAATGCACATATGGAAAATAAGAGTGCATGCCAACTTTCATGATGTTGAGAGCTATTTTCGGGATCTTTAAGACAAACCCTAACAAAACTGCATGATGCAGTCTCAGCTTTGACCAAATTCTCAGAATTGAAACCTGGTCATACGTTTGGATGCATATTGGATAGACAAGCATGCATGCCAACTTTCACGACGTTTCGAGCTATTTTGACCCCCTTTAACCCAAACCCTGTTGAAATCACATGATGGAGTTTCACTTTCGAGCACTTTCTTAGGATTTAAATTTGATCATAAATTTGGATGCCCATTTGATGAACAACCGTGCATGCAAACTTTTGAGACATTCCAAAATATTTTCACCCCCTTAAAGCCCAACCTTAGAAAAACTGCACAACGGAGTTTCACGTTTGACTAATTTCTCAAAATTATAATTTAATCATAAATTTATCGGTACATTTGGTAGATAAGAGTGCATGCTAACTTTCATGATGTTCGGAGCTATTTTGGTCGTTATTCAAGGTTGGTCAAGTAAGGGTCTAAGAGATGTTATTTTTTCAACTTTGTTATAATTGAAATTTGAAAGAGAATTTAAGTACCCATTTGAGAGATAACCATGCATACAAACTTTTAGGGGATTTCGAGCTATTTTTGACCTTAGGCAAACTTGGTGAAACCAAGACCTAAAAGGTTGCATTTGTTTCCAATTTCTCAAAGCCATTTTTCCCTCCTTTAAGCCAAACCTTAGTGAAATCGAATGACGAAGTTTCACTTTTGACCAAATTCTCGGAGTTGAAATTTGATCATAGATTTGGATGCCCATTTGATATAAAAACATGCACGCCAACTTTTGCAATGGTCCAAGCTATTTGGACCCCTTCAAGCCCAACTCTAGCGAAAATGAACGACGACGTTTCACTTCTGACTAATTTCTCAAAATTGAAATTTGATCATAGATTCGGATGCCCATTTGATAGATAACCGTGCACTCCAACTTTCACAACGTTTTGAGCTATTGGCCCCCCATGTAACCCCAATCTTAGCAAAACCTCATGACGGAGTTTCACTCTTGTTAAATTTTGCAAAATTAAAATTTGATTATAGATTTAGATGTGCATTTGGAAGATAAGAGTGCACGCCAACTTTCATGATGTTTAGAGTTATTTTCGAGTCGTTTAAGCCAAATCCTAACAAAACCGCATGATGGAGTTTTGCTTTTGACCAACTTCTAAGAATTGAAACTTGATCATAGATTTGGATGCCCACTAGATAAACAAGCATGCATGCCAACTTTCGCAATGGTCCAAGCTATTTTGAGCACCTTTAAGCCCAACCCTGGCGAAAAAGCATGATGAAGTTTCATTTTTGAGCAGTTTCGTATAATTGAAATTTGATCATAAATTTGAATGCCCATTTGATAGACAAGCGTGCATAAGAAATTTTGGGACGTTCCAAAATATTTCACCCCCTTTAATACAGACCTCAGCAAGACCATACAACAGAGTTTCAATTTTGACTAATTTCTCAGAATTAAAATTTGATCGTAGATTTATTATCTAAACATTTGGTAGATAACAGTGCACACCAACATTCACGATGCCCAATATTATTTTGGTCATTATTCAATTTTGGTCAAGCAAAGGTCTAAGAGATGCTATTTTTTTGACCTTCTTGAAAGTGAAATTTGAAAGAGAATTTAGGTACCCATTTGAGAGATACCATGCATACACACTTTCAAGGAATTTCGAGCTATTTTGGACCTTGGTCAAAATTGATCAAACCAAGGCCTAAAAGGTTGCAATTTTTTCCAATTTCTTAGAAATCAAATTTAAAAGTAGATTTAGATACCCATTTAAGAGGCACACATAAAAACATGCACAACGGAGTTTCACTTTTAACCAATTTCTTGGAATTAAAATTTAATCATTGATTTAAATGTGCAATTGGAAGATAAGAGTGCATGCTAACTTGCACGATGTTGCGAGCTATTTTCGGCATCTTTAATCCAAGCGTGCACACCAAATTTTGTAATGTTTCGAGCTATTTGGACCCGCTTTAAGCAAAACTATAGCGAAAATGCACGACGAAGTTTCACTTTTGACAATTTTCTCGCAATTGAAATTTGATCATAGATTTGGATGCCCATTTGATAGAAAAGCGTGCACTCCAACTTTTGCAACGTTCTGAGCTATTTTCATCCCCTTTAACCCCAACCTTTGTGAAACTGCACGACGGAGTTTCACTTTTTACAAATTTATCGTAATTAAAATTTGATCATATCTTTTCATGCGCATTTGGATGATAAGTGTGCACACCAACTTTCACAATGTTCAAAGTTATTTTCAGCTCCTTTAAGCCAAACACTAACAAAATTGTATGATGGAGGTTCACTTTTGATGTACTTCTTAGAATGGAAACTTGATCATAGATTTGGATGCCCATTGGATAAACAATCATGCGCGCCAAATTTTTCAATGTTTCGAGCTATTATTTTGACCCCTTTTAAGCCCAACGCTAGCGAAACCGCACGGCAGAGTTTCACTTTTGAGCAGTTTCTCAGAATTGAAATTTGATCATATATTTAGATGTGCATTTCTAAGATAAGAGTGCACGCCAACTTTCATGATGTTCAGAGTTATTGTCGACTCCTTTAAGGAGTTTCGCTTTTAACCAACTTCTAAGAATTGAAACCTGATCATAGATTTGGATGCCAATTAGATAAATAAGCACGCACATGAACTTTCGCAACGTTCCAAGCTATTTTGACCACCTTTAAGGACAACCCTAGCGAAAACGCATGACGAAGTTTCACTTTTGATCAGTTTCTTATAATTGCAATTTGATCATAGATTTGAGTGCCCATTTGATAGACAAGCATACACGCGAAATTTAGAGACGTTCCAAAATATTTCACCCCTTTAATCCCAACCTTAGCAAAACCATACAACAGAGTTTCACTTTTGACTAATTTCTCAGAATTAAAATTTGATCGTAGATTTATCTTAGCATTTGGTAGATAACAGTGCACACCTACTTTCATGATGTTCGAAGTTATTTTCGTCATTATTTAAGGTTGGTCAAGCAAAGGTCTAAGAGATGTTATTTTTTCAAATTTCTTGTAATTGAAATTTGAAAGAGAATTTAGGTACCCATTTGAGAGATAACCATGCATAGACACTTTCAGGGGATTTCGAGCTATTTTGGACCTTCATCAAACTTGGTCAAACCAAGGCCTAAAAGTCCAATTTCTTAGAAATCAAATTTAAAAGTAGATTTAGATTCCCATTTCGGCACTTAGTCAAGGTTGGTCAAACCAAGTTCTAAGAGATGCACTTTTCTTGACTTTATCGAAATTGAAATTTGAAACTGTACTTAGGTACCCATTTGAGAGATAACCATGCATACAAACTTTCAAAGGATTTCGAGCTATTTTGGACTTTAAGAAAACTTGAAAAAACCAAGGCCTAAAAGGTTGCATTTGTTAACAATTTCTCATCCATTTTCCCCTCCTTTAAGTTAAACCTTAGCAAAATTGAATGATGGAGTTTTACTTTTGACCAAATTCTCAGAGTTGAAATTTGATCATAGATTTTGATGCCCGTTTGATATAAAAATGTGCACGCCAACTTTTGCAATTGTCTGAGCTATTTGGACCCCTTCGAGCCCAACTATAGTGAAAATGCACGACGAAGTTTCACGTCTGACCAATTTCTCAAAATTGAAATTTGAACATAGATTTGGATGCCCGTTTGATAGATAACCGTGCACTCCAACTTTCACGACGTTTTGAGCTATTTTCACCGCCTTTAACCCCAATCTTAGCGAAACCACATGATGGAGTTTCACTCTTGACCAATTTCTTGGAATTAAAATTTGATCATAGATTTAGATGTGCATTTGGAAGATAAGAGTGCACACCAACTTTCATGATGTTCAAAGTTATTTTCTACTCCTTTAAGCCAAACCCTAACAAAACTGCATGATGGAGTTTTGCTTTTGACCAAATTCTAAGAATTGAAACTTGATCATAGATTTCAATGCCCATTAGATAAACAAGCATGCACACCAAATTTTGCAACGTTCGAAGCTATTTTGACCACCTTTAAGCCCAACCCTAACGAAAATGCATAACGAAGTTTCACTTTTGAGTAGTTTTTTATAATTGAAATTTGATCGTAGATTTCAATGCCCATTTGATAGACAAGCATGCACACAAAATTTTGAGACGTTCCAAAATATTTCACCCCCTTTAATCCCTACCTCATCTAAAAATTACAACAGAGTTTCACGTTTGAAAAATTTATAAGAATTAAAATTTGATCGTAGATTTATCTTAACATTTGGTAGATAACAGTGCACACCAACTTTCATGATGTTCGAAGTTATTTTGGTCGTTATTCAAGGTTGGTCAAGCAAAGGTCTAAGAGATGCTATTTTTTCGACTTTCTTCTAATTGAAATTTCAAAGAGAATTTAGATACCCATTTTAGAGATAACCATGCATACACACTTTCAGGGGATTTCAATGTGTTTTGGACCTTCGTCAAACTTGGTAAAACCAAGGCCTAAAAGGTTGCAGTTTTTTCCATTTTCTTAGAAATCAAATTTAATAGTAGATTTAGATGCCCATTTAAGAGGCAAACATATTTTTGTGAATTTCGAGTTATTTCGGCACTTAGTTAAGGTTGGTCAAACCAAGTTCTAAGAAATGCACTTTTCTTGACTTTCTCGAAAATGAAATTTGAAACTGTATTTAGGTACCCATTTGAGAGGTAATCCCTACATGTAGATTTTTTTAGGATTGGGAACCAATTTGGGCCTCGGTTAAAATTTGTCAAACCAAGGCCTAAAACGTTGCATTTTTCCCATTTTCTTAAAATTCAAATTTTGAAGTAGATTTAGTACCCCATTTCAAAGATAGGCATGGACATTTATTTTTATGCTATTTGGAGCTATTTTGGCCCTCATTCAAGGATGGTCAAACAAAAGCTAAAAAGATGCACTTTTGTTGACTTTTTAAGAAGTGAAATTTGAAAGTAGATTTATGTACCCATTTCAATAAACAAGCATACACGTTAACTTTCACAACGCTCCGAGCTATTTCATTCCCTTTAAGTGCAACCTTTCGGAAAGCGCATGATAAAGTTTCTCTTTTGACCAATTTGTTAGAATTGAAATATGATCATAGATTTAGATGCCCATTTGGTAGATAAGAGAGCATGCCAAATTTAGTGATGTTCAGAGCTCTTTTTCCCTCCTTTAAGCCAAACATTAGCGAAACCGCATGATGGAGTTTCACTTTTGACCAAATTCCCAGAATTGAAATTTGATCATAGATTTGGATGCCCAGTTGATATACAAGCGTGCACACCAAATTTTGCAATGTTTCGAGCTATTTGGACCCGCTTTAAGTCAAACTCTAGCGAAACTGCACGACGAAGTTTCACTTTTGACAATTTTCTCGCAATTGATTCATGATGTTCCGAGCTATTTTCACCCACTTTAACCCCAACCTTTGCGAAACCACACAACGGAGTTTCACCTTTTACAAATTTCTTGAATTTAAAATTTGATCATTTCTTTTGATGCGCATTTGGATGATAAGTGTGCACGCCAACTTTGACGATGTTCATAGTTATTTTCAGCTCCTTTAAGTTATTTTGGTCATTATTCAAGGTTGGTCAAGCAAAGGTCTAAGAGATGCTATTTTTTTGACTTTCTTGTAAGTGAAATTTTAAAGAGAATTTAGGTACCCATTTGAAAGATAACCATGCATACACACTTTCAGGGGATTTTGGGCTATTTTGGACCTTGGTCAAACTTGGCCAAACCAAGGCCTAAAAGGTTGCACTTTTTTCCAATTTCTTAGAAATCAAATTTAAAAGTAGATTTAGATACCCATTTAAGAGGCACACATAAAAACGTGCACGACGGAGTTTCACTTTTAACCAATTTCTTCAAATTAAAATTTAATCATAGATTTAAATGCACATTTGGACAATAAGAGTGGATTCCAACTTTCACGATGTTGAGAGCTATATTCGGCATCTTTAACCCAAACCCTAACAAAACTGCACAATGCAGTCTTAGCTTTGACCAAATTCTCAGAATTGAAACCTGATCATATGTTTGGATGCATATTGGATAGAGAAGCATGCACACCAACTTTCATGACATTTCGAGCTATTTTGATCCCCTTTAAGCTCAACCCTATCGAAACCACACAACGGAGTTTCACTTTTGAGCCGTTTCTTAGAATTTAGATTTGATCATAAATTTGGATACCCATTCGATGAACAAGCGTGCATGCAAACTTTTGAGACATTCCAAAATATTTTCACCCCATTTAAGCCCAACCTTAGAAAAAGCGCACAACAGAGTTTCATGTTTCACTAATTTCTCAAAATTAAAATTTAATTTTAGATTTATCGGTGCATTTGGTAGATAAGAGTGCATGCTAACTTTCATGATGGTCGGAGCTATTTTGGTTATTATTCAAGGTTGCTCAAGTAAAGGTCTAAGAGATGTTATTTTTTTGGCTTTCTTGTAATTGAAATTTGAAAGAGAATTTAGGTACCCATTTGAGAGATAACCATGCATACAAACTTTCATGGGATTTCGAGCTATTTTGGAGCTTAGGCAAACTTGGTGAAACCAACCCCTAAAAGGTTGCATTTGTTTCCAATTTCTCAAAGCCATTTTCCCATCCTTTAAGCCAAACCTTAGCGAAATCAAATGACAGAGTTTCACTTTTGACCAAATTCTCAGAGCTGAAATTTGATCATAGATTTGCATGCTCGTTTGATATAAAAACGTGCACACCAACTTTTGCAATGGTCTGAGCTATTTGGACGCCTTTGAGCCCAACTCTAGCAAAAATGAACGACGGAGTTTCACTTCTGACTAATTTCTCAAAATTGAAATTTGGTCATAGATTTGGATGCCCGTTTGATAGATAACTGTGCACTCCAACTTTCACGACGTTTTGAGCTATTTTCACCCCCTATAACCCCAGTCTTAGAGAAACTGCATGACGGAGTTTCACTCTTGACAAATTTATAGAAATTAAAATTTGATCGTAGATTTAGATGTGCATTTGGAAGACAAGAGTGCATGCTAACTTTCATGATTTTCAGAGTTATTTTCGACTCCTTTAAGCCAAACCCTAACAAAACCGCACCATGGAGTTTTGATTTTGACCAACTTCTAAGAATTGAAACTTGATCATAGATTTGGATGCCCATTAGATAAACAAGCATGCACTCCAACTTTCACAACGTTCCAAGATATTTTGACCACCTTTAAGCCCAACCCTAGCGAAAATGCATGACGAAGTTTCACTTTTGAGAAGTTTTGTATAATTGAAATTTGATCATAGATTTGAATGCCCATTTGATAGACAAGTGTGCGCGCAAAATTTCAAAACGTTCCAAAATATTTCACCCACTTTAATCCCAACCTCAGCAAAACCGTACAACAGAGTTTCACTTTTGACTAATTTCTCAGAATTAAAATTTGATTGTAGATTTATCCTAGTATTTGGTAGATAACAGTGCACACCAACTTTCACGATGTTTGAAGTTATTTTGGTGATTATTGAAGGTTGGTCAAGCAAAGCTCTAAGAGATGCTATTTTTTCGACTTTCTTGTAAGTGAAATTTGAAAGAGAATTTAGGTACCCATTTGAGGGATAACCATGCACACACACTTTTAGGGGATTTCGAGCTATTTTGGACCTTGGTCAAACTTGGTCAAACCAAGGCCTAAAAGGTTGCACTTTTTTCCAATTTCTCAGAAATCAAATTTAAAAGTAGATTTAGAAACCCATTTAAGAGGCACACATAAAAATGTGCACAACGAAGTTTCACTCCTAACCAATTTCTTGGAATTAAAATTTAATCATTTATTTAAATGTGCATTTGGAAGATAAGAGTGCATGCCAACTTTCATGATGTTGAGAGCTATTTTCAGCAGCTTTAAGCCAAACTCTAACAAAACTGCAAGATGCGGTCTCAGCTTTGACCAAATTCTCAGAATTGAAACCTGATCATAGGTTTGGATGCATATTGGATAGACAAGCATGCACGCCAACTTTCTTGATGTTCTGAGCTATTTTGACCCCCTTTAAGCCCAACCCTGTCGAAACCGCACGAAGGAGTTTCACTTTCGAGCAGTTTCTTAATATTTAAATTTGATCATAAATTTGGATGCCCATTTGATTAACAAGTGTGCATGCAAAATTTTGAGACATTCCAAAATATTTTCACCCCCTTTAAGCCCAACCTTAGCAAAACCACACAACGGAGTTTCACGTTTGACTCATTTCTCAAAATCAAAAATTAATCGTAGATTTATCAATGCATTTGGTAGATAAGAGTGCATGCTAACTTTCATGATGTTCGAAGCTATTTTGGTCATTATTCAAGGTTGGTCAAGTAAAGGTCTAAGAGATGCTATTTTTTCGGCTTTCTTGTAATTGAAATTTGAAAGAAAATTTAGGTACCGATTTGAAATATAACCATGCACACAAACTTTCAAGGTATTTCGAGATATTTTGGACATTAGGAAAACTTGGTGAAACCAAGGCCTAAAAGGTTGCATTTGTTTCCAATTTCTCAGCCACTGTCCCCTCCTTTAAGCTAAAGCTTAGCAAAATCGAATGATAGAGTTTCACTTTTAACCAAATTCTCGGAGTTGAAATTTGATCATAGATTTGGATGCTCGTTTGATATAAAAACGTGCACGCCAACTTTTGTAATGGTTTGAGCTATTTGGACCCCTTCGAGCCCAACTCTAGTGGAGTTCCACTTCTGACCAATTTCTCAGAATTGAAATTTGATCATAGATTTGGATGCCCATTTGATAGATAACCATGCACTCCAACTTTCACAATGTTTTGAGCTATTTTCACCCCCTTTAACCCCAATCTTAGCGAAACCACATGACAAAGTTTCACTCTTGACCAATTTCTTGGAATTAAAATTTGGTCATAGATTTAGATGTGCATTTGGAATATAAGAGTGCACGCCTACTTTCATGATGTTCAGAGTTATTTTCAACTCCTTTAAGCCAAACCCTAACAAAACTACAAGATGGAGTTTCGCTTTTGACCAACTTCTAAGAATTGAATCTTGATCATAGATTTGGATGCCCATTAGATAAACAAGCATGCACGCCAACTTTTGCAACGTTCCAAGCTATTTTGACCACCTTTAAGCCCAACCCTAGGGAAAACGCATGACGAAGATTCACTTTTGAGTAGTTTCTTATAATTGAAATTTGATCATAGATTTCAATGCCCATTTGATAGACAAGTGTGCACACAAAATTTTGAGACGTTCCAAAAGATTTCACCCCCTTTAATCCCAACCTCATCTAAACCATACAACAGAGTTTCACTTTTGACTAATTTCTAAGAATTAAAATTTGATCGTAGATTTATCTCAACATTTGGTAAATAACAATGCACACCAACTTTTGCGAATTTTAAGTTATTTCGGCACTTAATTAAGGTTGGTCAAACCAAGTTCTAAGAAATGCACTTTTCTTGACTTTCTCGAAATTGAAATTTGAAACTGTATTTAGGTACCCATTTGAGAGATAATCCCTACATGTAGATTTTTTTGGGATTTTGAGCCATTTTGGACCTCGGTCAAACTTTGTCAAACCAAGGCCTAAAACGTTGCGTTTTTCCCATTTTCTTAAAATTCAAATTTTGAAGTAGATTTAGATACCCATTTAAAAGATAGGCATGTACACCTATTTTATGCTATTTGGAGCTATTTTGTCCCTCATTCAAGGATGGTCAAACAAAAGCTGAAAAGATGCACTTTTGTTGACTTTTTAAGAACTGAAATTAGAAAGTAGATTTAAGTACCCATTTCAATAAACAAGCATACATGCTAACTTTCACGGCGTTCCAAGCTATTGCACTCCCTTTAAGTGCAACCTTAGCGAAAGCACACGATAAAGTTTCCCTTTTGACCAATTTCTTAGAATTGAAATACGATCATAGATTTAGATGCCCATTTGGTAGATAAGAGTGCATGCCAAATTTAGTGATGTTCAAAGCTCTTTTTCCCTCCTTTAAGCCAAACCTTAGCGAAACCGCATGATGGAGTTTCACTTTTGACCAAATTCCCAGAATTGAAATTTGATCATAGATTTGGATGCCCAGTTGATATACAAGCATGCATGCCAAATTTTGTAATGTTTTGAGCTATTTACACCCGCTTTAAGCCGAACTCTAGCGAAAATGCATGACGAAGTTTCAGTTTTGACAATTTTCTCGCAATTGAAATTTGATCATAGATTTGGATGCCCATTTGATAGACAAGTATGCACTCCAAATTTCGCGATGTTCTGAGCTATTTTCACCCCCTTTAACCCCAACCTTTGTGAAACCGCACAATAGAGTTTCACTTTTTACAAATTTCTCAGAATTAAAATTTGATCATTTCTTTTGATGTGCATTTGGATGATAAGTGTGCACGCCAAATTTCACGATGTTCATAGTTATCTTCAGCTCCTTTAAGCGAAACCCTAACAAAATTGTACGATCGAGTTTCACTTTTGACGTACTTCTTAGAATAGAAACTTGATTATAGATTTGGATGCCCATTGGATAAACAATCATGCACGCCAGATTTTGCAACGTTTCGAGCTATTATTTTGACCCCTTTTAAGCCCAACCCTAGTGAAACTGCACGATAGCGTTTCACTTTATAAAGTTTCCCTTTTGAGCAGTTTTTTAGAATTCAAATTTGCTCACACTTGGTCAAACGAAGGCCTAAAAGCTTGCACTTTTTCCTTTAAGCCATACCTTAATGAAATCGAATGATGGAGTTTCAATTTCGACCGAATTCTCAGAGCTGAAATTTGATCATAGTTTTGGATGCCCATTTTGATATAAAAACGTGCACACCAACTTTTGCAATGGTCCTAGTTATTTGGACCCCTTCGAGCCCAACTCTAGTGAAAATGAACTACAGAGTTTCACTTCTGACTAATTTCTCAGAATTGAAATTTGATCATAGATTTGGATGCCCGTTTGATAGATAACCATGCACTCCAACTTTCACGACGTTTTGAGCTATTTTCACCCCTTGTAACCCCAATCTTAGTGAAACCGAATGACGGAGTTTCACTCTTGACAAATTCTCGGAATTAAAATTTGATCATAGATTTAGATGTTCATTTGGAAAATAAGATTGCACACCAACATTCATGATGTTCAGAGTTATTTTCGAGTCCTTTAATCCAAACCCTAACAAAACCACACGATGGAGTTTCGGTTTTGACCAAATTCTAAGAATTGAAACTTGATCATAGATTTGGATGCCCATTAGATAAACAAGCATGCAGGCCAATTTTCGCAATGTTCCAAGCTATTTTGACCACCTTTAAGCCCAACCCTAGCGAAAATGCATGACGAAGTTTCTCTTTTGAGCAGTTTCTTATAAATGAAATTTTATCATAGATTTGAATGTCCATTTGATAGACAAGCGTGCACACGAAATTTCGAGATGTTCCAAAATATTTCACCCCCTTTAATCCCAACTTTGGAAAAACCATACAACAGAGTTTCACTTTTGACTAATTTCTCAGAATTAAAATTTGATCGTAGATTTATCTTTGCATTTGCTAGATAATAGTGCACACCAACTTTCACGATGTTCGAAGTTATTTTCGTTATTGTTCAAGGTTGGTCAAACAAAGGTCTAAGAGATGCTATTTTTTTGACTTTCTTGTAAGTGAAATTTGAAAGAGAATTTAGGTACCCATTTGAGAGATAACCATGCATACACACTTTCAGGGGATTTCGAGCTATTTTGGTCCTTGGTAAAACTTGGTCAAACCAAGGCCTAAAAGGTTGCAGTTTTTTCCAATTTCTTAGAAATCAAATTTAAAAGTAGATTTAGATACCCATTTAAGAGGCACACATAAAAACGTGCACAACGGACTTTCACTTTTAACCATTTTTTTGGAATTAAAATTTAATCATAGATTTAAACGCACATTTGAAAAATAAGAGTGCATGCCAACTTTCACGATGTTGAGAGCTATTTTCGGCATCTTTAAGCCAAACCCTAACAAAACTGCACGATACAGTCTCAGCTTCGACCAAATTCTCAGAATTGAAACCTGGACATACGTTTGGTTGCATATTGGATAAACAAGCATCCACACCAACTTTCGTGACGTTTCGAGCTATTTTGACCCCCTTTAAGCCCAACCTTGTCGAAACCGCACGATGGAGTTTCACTTTCGAGAAGTTTCTTAGAATTTAAATTTGATCATAAATTTGGATGCCCATTTGATGAACAAGCATGCATGCAAACTTTTGAGACATTCCAGAATATTTTCACCCCCTTTAATTCGAACCTTAGCAAAACCGCACAACGGAATTTCACGTTTGACTAATTTCTCAAAATTATAATTTAATCATAGATTTATCAACGCATTTGGTAGATAAGAGTGCATGCTTACTTTCATGATGTTCGAAGCTATTTTGGTCGTTATTCAAGGTTGGTCAAGTAAAAGTCTAAGAGATGTTATTTTTTCGGCTTTCTTATGATTGAAATTTGAAAGAGAATTTAGGTACCCATTTGAGAGATAACCATGCATACAAACTTTCAGGGCATTTCGAGCTATTTGTTTCCTATTTCTCAAAGCCATTTTTCCCTCCTTTAAGCCAAACCTTAGAGAAATTGAATGACAGAGTTTCACTTTTGACCAAATTCTCAGAGTTGAAATTTGATCATAGATTTGGATGCCCGTTTTATATAAAAATGTGCATGCCAACTTTTTCAATTGTCCAAGCTATTTGGACCCCTTCGAGCCCAACTTTAGCCAAAGTGAAAGACGGAGTTTCACTTCTGACTAATTTCTTAGAATTGAAATTTGATCATAGATTTGGATGCCTGTTTGATAGATAACTGTGTACTCCAACTTTCACGACACTTTGAGCTATTTTCACACCCTTTAACCTCAATCTCATCGAAACCACATGACGTAGTTTCACTCCTGACCAATTTATCGGAATTAAAATTTGATCATACATTTAGATGTGCATTTGGAAGATAAGAGTGTACGCTAACTTTCATGATGTTCAGAGTTATTTTCGACTCCTTTAAGCCAAACCTTAACAAAACCGCACGATTGAGTTTCGCTTTTGACCAACTTCTAAGAATTGAAACTTGATCATAGATTTGGATGCCCGTTAGATAAACAAGCATGAACGCCAACTTTCGCAACGTTCCAAGCTATTTTGACCACTTTTAAGCCCAAGCCTAGCAAAAACGCATGATGAAGTTTCACTTTTGAGCAGTTTCGTATAATTGAAATTTGATAATAAATTTGAATGCCCATTTAATAGACGAGCGTGCACAATGAATTTGAATACGTTCCAAAATATTTCACCCCCTTTAATCCCAACCTCAGCAAAACCATACAACAGAGTTTCACTTTTGACTAATTTCTCAGAATTAAAATTTGATCATAGATTTATCTTAGCATTTGCTAGATAACAGTGCACACCAACTTTCACGATGTTCGATGTTATTTTGGTCATTATTCAAGGTTGGTCAACCAAAGGTCTAAGAGATGCTATTTTTTTGACTTTCTTGTCAGTGAAATTTGAAAGAGAATTTAGGTACCCATTTGAGAGATAACCATGCATACACACTTTCAGGGGATTTTGAGCTATTTTGGAACTTGGTGAAACTTGGTGAAACCAAGGCCTAAAAGGTTGCACTTTTTTCCAATTTTGTAGAAATCAAATTGAAAAGTAGATTTAGATACCCATTTAAGAGGCACACACAAAAACGTGCACAACAGAGTTTCACTTTTAACCAATTTCTTGGAATTAAAATTTAATCATTGATTTAAATGCGCATTTGGAATATAAGAGCGCATGCTAACTTTCACAATCTTTAGAGCGATTTTTGGCATCTTTAAGCCAAACCCTAACAAAACTGCAAGATGCAGTCTCAAATTTGACCAAATTCTTAGAATTGAAACCTGACGTTGCGAGCTATTTTGACCCCGTTTAAGCCCAACCCTATCGAAACCGCATGAAGGAGTTTCACTTTCGAGCAGTTTCTTAGAATTTAAATTTGATCATAAATTTGGATTCCCATTTGATGAACAAGCATGCATGCAAACTTTTGAGACATTCCAAAATATTTTCACCCCCTTTAAGCCCAACCTTAGCAAAACCACACAATGGAGTTTAACGTTTGACTAATTTCTCAAAATTAAAATTTAATCGTAGATTTATCGACGCATTTTGTAGATAAGAGTCCATGCTAACTTTCATGATGTTCGGAGCAATTTTGGTCGTTATTCATAGTTGGTCAAGTAAAGGTCTAAGAGATGTTATTTTTTCGGCTTTCTTGTAATTGGAATTTGTAAGAGAATTTAGGTACCCATTTGGGAGATAACCATGCATACAAACTTTCAGGGGATTTCAAGCTATTTTGGACCTTAGGCAAACTTGGTGAAACCAAGACATAAAAGGTTGCATTTGTTTCCAATTTCTCAAAGTCATTTTCCCCTCCTTTAAGCCAAACCCTAACAAAACCACACGATGGAGTTTCACTTTTGATCAACTTTTAAGAATTGAAACTTGATCATATATTTGGAAGCCCATTAGATAAATAAGCATGCACGCCAACTTTTGGAACGTTCCAAGCTATTTTGACCACCTTTAAGCCCAACCCTACCAAAAATGCCTGATGAAGTTTCACTTTTGAGCAGTTTCTTATAATTGAAATTTGATCATAGATTTGAATTCCCATTTGATAGACAAGCGTGCATGTGAAATTTCAAAACGTTCCAAAATATTTCACCTCTTTAATCCCAACCTCAGCAAAACCATACAACAGAGTTTCACTTTTGACTAATTTCTCATAATTAAAATTTGATCGTAGATTTATCTTAGCATTTGGTAGATACCAGTGCACACCAACTTTCACAATGTTCGAAGTTAGCTTGGTCATTATTTAAGGTTGGTCAAGCAAAGTTCTAAGAGATGCTATTTTTTCGACTTTCTTGTAATTGAAATTTGAAAGAGAATTTAGGTACCCATTTGAGAGATAACCATTCATACACACTTTCAGGGGACCTTGGTCAAACTTGGTCAAAACAAGGCCTAAAATTCCAATTTGTTAGAAATCAAATTTCAAAGTAGATTTAGACCCCCATTTCAGCACTTAGTCAAGGTTGGTCAAAACCAAGTTCTAAGAAATGCACTTTTCTTGAATTTCTGGAAATTGAAATTTGAAACTATATTTAGGTACCCATTTGAGAGATAATCCCTACATGTAGATTTTTTTGGGATTGCAACCCATTTTGGACTTCGGTCAAACTTCATCAAACCAAGGCCTAAAACGTTGCATTTTTTTCATTTTCTGAAAGTTCAAATTTTAAAGTAGATTTAGATACCCATTTCAAAGATAGGCATTGACACCTATTTTTATGAGATTTGGAGCTATTTTGGCCCTCATTCAAGGATGGTCAAACAAAAGTTGAAAAGATTCACTTTTTTTGACTTTTTCAGAAGTGAAATTTGAAAGTGGATTTAGGTACCCATTTCAATAAACAAGCGTACACATTAACTTTCGCGACGTTTCAAGCTATTTCACTCCCTTTAAGTGCAACCGTAGCGAAAGCGCACGATAGAGTTTCTCGTTTGACAAATTTCTTAGAATTGAAATATGATCATATATTTAGATGCCCATTTGGTAGATAAGAGTGCATGCCAAATTTAGTGATGTTTAGAGCTCTTTTTCCCTCCTTTAAGCCAAACCTTAGCGAAACCGCACGACGGAGTTTCACTTTTGACCAAATTCCTAGAATTGATATTTGATCATAGATTTGGATACCCGTTTGATATACAGGTGTGCACACCAAATTTTGTAATGTTTTGAGCTATTTGGACCCACTTTAAGCCGAACTATAGTTAAAATGCACGACGAAGTTTCACTTTTGACAATTTTCTCGCAATTGAAATTTGATCATAGATTTGGATGCCCATTTGATAGACAAGCGTGCAATCCAAATTTTGCGACGTTCCAAGCTATTTTCGCCCCCTTTAACCCCAACCTTTCCGAAACCGCACGACGGAGTTTCACTTTTTACAAATTTATTGGAATTAAAATTTGATCATATCTTTTGATGCGCATTTGGATGATAAGTGTGCACGCCAACTTTCACGATGTTCAGAGTTATTTTCAGCTCCTTTAAGCCAAACCCTAACAAATATGTACAATGGAGGTTCACTTTTGACGTACTTCTTAGAATGTAAACTTGATCATAGATTTGAATGCCCATTGGATAAGCAATAATGCACCCCAAATTTTGCAACGTTTCGAGTTATTATTTTGGCCCCTTTTAAGCCCAACCCTAGTGAAACCGCATGACAGAGTTTCACTTTTGAACAGTTCCTTAGAATTGAAATTTGCTCATAGGTTTGGATGTCCATTTGATACACAAACTTGCACATGAAATTTCACGATGTCGCGAAATATTTTCACCCGCTTTAACCCCAACCTTAACAAAACTGCACAACGGAGTTTCACGTTTGACTAATTTCTCAAAATTAAAATTTAATCCTAGATTTATCGGTGCATTTGGTAGATAAGAGTGCATTCTAACTTTCATAATGTTCAAAGCTATTTTGGTCATTATTCAAGGTCGGTCAAGTAAAGGTCTAAGAGATGTTATTTTTTCGTCTTTCTTGTAATTGAAATTTAAAAGAGAATTTAGGTAACCATTTGAGAGATAACCATGCACACAAACTTTCAAGGGATTTCGAGCTATTTTGGACCTTAGGCAAACTTGGTGAAACCAAGGCCTAAAAGGTTGCATTTGTTTCCAATTTCTCAGCCATTTGTCGGCTGACCAAATTATCGGAGTTGAAATTTGATCATAGGTTTGGATACCCATTTGATATGAAAACGTGCACGCCAACTTTTGCAATGGTCTGAGCTATCTAGACCCCTTCAAGCCCAACTCTATCGAAAATGCACGATGGAGTTTCACTTCTAACCAATTTCTCAGAATTGAAATTTGATCATAGATTGATGCCCATTTGATAGATAACCGTGCACTCCAACTTTCAGGACGTTTTGAGATATTTTCAACCCCTTTAACCTCAATCTCAGCGAAACCACATGACGTAGTTTCACTCCTGACCAATTTCTCAGAATTAAAATTTGATCATAGATTTAGATGCGCATTTGGAAGATAAGAGTGCACGCCAACTTTCATGATGTTCAGAGTTATTTTCGACTCCTTTAAGACAAACCCTAACTAAACCGCACGATGGAGTTTCGATTGTGACCAAATTCTAAGAATTGAAACTTGATCATAGATTTGGATGCCCATTTGATAGATAAGTGTGCACTCCAAATTTCACGACATTCCAAGCTATTTTCACCCCCTTTAACCCCAACCTTTCTAAAACTACACAATGGAGTTTCACTTTTTACAAATTTATCGGAATTAAAATTTGATCATATCTTTTGATGTGCATTTGGATGAGAAGTGTGCACGCCAACTTTCATGATGTTCAGAGTTATTTTCAGCTCTTTTAAGCCAAACCGTAACAAAACTGTATGATGTAGGTTCACTTTTGACGTACTTATTTTGGTCGTTATTCAAGGTTGGTCAAGCAAAGGTCTAAGAGATGTTATTTTTTTTACTTTCTTGTAAGTGAAATTTCAAAGAGAATTTAGATACCCATTTGAGAGATAACCATGCATACACACTTTCAGGGGATTTCGAGGTGTTTTGGACCTTGGTCAAACTTGGTCAAACCAGGGCCTAAAAGGTTCCGCTTTTTTCCAATTTCTTAGAAATCAAATTTAAAAGTAGAATTAGATGCCCATTTAAGAGGCACACATATTTTTGCGAATTTCGAGTTATTTCGGCACTTAGTTAAGGTTGCTCAAACCATGTTCTAAGAAATGCACTTTTCTTGACTTTCTCGAAATTGAAATTTGAAACTGTATTTAGGTACCCATTTGAGAGATAATCCCTACATGTAGATTTTTTTGGGATTGTGAGCCATTTTGGACCTCGGTCAAACTTTGTCAAACCAAGGCCTAAAACGTTGCATTTTTCCCATTTTCTTAAAATTCAAATTTTGAAGTAGACTTAGATACCCATTTCAAAGATAGGCATGGACACCTATTTTTATGTTATTTGGAGCTATTTTGGCCCTCATTCAAGGATGGTCAAACAAAAGCTGAAAAGATGCACTTTTGTTCACTTTTTAAGAAGTGAAATTTGAAAGTAGACTTATGTACCCATTTCAAGAAACAAGCGTACAGGCTAACTTTCATGACGTTTCGAGCTATTTCACTCCCTTTAAGTGCAACCTTAGGGAAAGCGCACAATAAAGTTTCTCTTTTGACCAATTTCTTATAATTTAAATATGATCATAGATTAAGATGCCCATTTGGTAGATAAGAGTGCATGCCAAATTTAGTGATGTTCAGAGATCTTTTTCCCTCCTTTAAGCCAAACCTTAGTGAAACCGCATGATGGAGTTTCACTTTTGACCAAATTCCCAGAATTGAAATTTGATCATAGATTTGGATGCCCAGTTGATATACAAGCATGCACACCAAAGTTTGCAATGTTTCGAGCTATTTCGACCCGCTTTAAGCGGAACTCTAGCGAAAATGCACGATGAAGTTTCACTTTTGACAATTTTCTCGCAATTGAAATTTGATCATAGATTTGTAAGCCTATTTGATAGACAAGTGTGCACTCCAGCTTTCACGACGTTCCAAGCTATTTTTACCCCCTTTAACCCCAACCTTTGCGAAACCACGCAACAGAGTTTCACTTTTTACAAATTTCTCGAACTTAAAATGTCATCATTTCTTTTGATGCGCATTTGGATGATAAGTGTGCATGCCAACTTTCACGATGTTCATAGTTATTTTCAGCTCCTTTAAGCCAAACCCTAAAAAAATTGTACGATCGTGTTTCACTTTTCACGTACTTCTTAGAATAGAAACTTGATTATAGATTTGGATGCCCATTGGATAAACAATCATGCACACCAAATTTTGCAACGTTTCGAGCTATTATTTTGAACTCTTTTAAGCCCAAACCTAGTGAAACCGCACGATAGAGTTTCACTTTTGAGCAGTTTCTCAGAATTCAAATTTGCTCATACTTTGTCAAACCAAGGCCTAAAATCTTGCACTTTTTCCTTTAAGCCAAACCTTAGCGAAATCGAATGATGGAGTTTCAATTTTGACCCAATTCTCAGAGTTGAAATTTGATCATAGATTTGGATGCCCATTTGATATAAAAACATGGACGCCAACTTTTGCAATGGTCTGATCTATTTGGAACCCTTCGAGCCCAACTCTAGTGAAAATGAACGATGGAGTTTCACTTCTGACTAATTTCTCACAATTGAAATTTGATCATAGATTTGGATGCCCGCTTGATAGATAACCATGCACTCCAACTTTTGCGACGTTTTGAGATATTTTCACTCCCTGTAACTCCAATCGTAGCGAAACCGCATGACGGAGTTTCACTCTTGGCAAATTTCTTAGAATTAAAATTTGATCATAGATTTAGATGTGCATTTGGAAGATAAGAGTGCATGCCAACTTTCATGATGTTGAGAGTTATTTTCGACTCCTTTAAGCCAAACCTTAACAAAACCGCATGATGGAGTTTCACTTTTGACCAACTTCTAATAATTGAAACTTGATCATAGATTTGGATGCCCATTAGATAAACAAGCATGCATGCCAAGTTTCACAATGTTCCAAGCTATTTTGACCACCTTTAAGCCCAACCCTAGTGAAAACGCATGACGAAGTTTCACTTTTGAGTAGTTTCTTATAATTGAAATTTGATCATAGATTTGAATGTCCATTTGATAGACAGGCGTGCATGAGAAATTTTGAGGTGTTCCAAAATATTTCACCCCCTTTAATCCCAACCTCAGCAAAACCATACAACAAAGTTTCACTTTTGACTAATTTCTCATAATTAAAATTTGATCGTAGATTTATCTTAGCATTTGGTAGATAACAGTGCACACCAAATTTCATGATGTTTGAAGCTATTTTGGTCGTTATTCAAGGTTGGTTAAGCAAAGGTCTAAGAGATGCTATTTTTTCAACTTTCTTGTAAGTGAAATTTGAAAGAGAATTTAGGTACCCATTTGAAAGAAAACCATGCATACACACTTTCAGGGGCTTTTGAGCTATTTTGGACCTTGTTCAAACTTGGTCAAACCAAGGCCTAAAAGGTTGCACTTTTTTCCAATTTCTTAGAAATCAAATTTAAAAGTAGATTTAGATACCCATTTAAGAGGCACACATAAAAACGTGCGCGACGGAGTTTCACTTTTAAACAATTTCTTGGAATTAAAATTTAATCATAGATTTAAATGCACATTTGGAAAATAAGAGTGCATGCCAACTTTCATGATGTTGAGAGCTATTTTCGACATCTTTAAGCCA
Source organism: Pseudotsuga menziesii (assembly GCA_001517045.1). NCBI lineage: Eukaryota > Viridiplantae > Streptophyta > Pinopsida > Pinales > Pinaceae > Pseudotsuga > Pseudotsuga menziesii. The sequence goes on along the minus strand of LPNX010272199.1, from coordinate 30,981 downwards.
AACCCTAACAAAACTGCACAATGCAGTCTCATCTTTGACCAAATTCTCAGAATTGAAACCTGATCATATGTTTGGATGCATATTGGATAGACAAGCATGCACACCAAATTTTAGGACGTTTCGAGCTATTTTAACCCCCTTTAAGCCCAACAAGATCGAAACCACACGACGGAGTTTCACTTTCGAGCAGTCTCTTAGAATTTAAATTTGATCATAAATTTGGATGCCCATTTGATGAACAAGCATGCATGCAAAATTTTGAGACATTCCAAAATATTTTCACCCCCTTTAAGCACGACCTTACCAAAACCGCATAACGGAGTTTCACGTTTCACTAATTTCTCAAAATTAAAATTTAATCGTAGATTTATCGACGCATTTGGTAGATAAGAGTCCATGCTAACTTTCATGATGTTCGGAGCTATTGTGGTCGTTATTCAAGAGTAAAGGTCTAAGAGATGTTATTTTTTCGGCTTTCTTGTAATTGAAATTTGAAACAGAATTTAGGTACCCATTTGAGAGATAACCATGCATACAAACTTTCAGGGGATTTCTAGCTATTTTGGACCTTAGGCAAACTTGGTGAAACTAATCCCTAAAAGGTTGCATTTGTTTCCAATTTCTCAAAGCCATTTTCCCTTCCTTTAAGCCAAACCTTATCGAAATTGAATGACGGAGTTTCACTTTTGACCAAATTCTTGGAGCTGAAATTTCATCATAGATTTAGATGCCCGTTTGATATAAAAATGTGCATGCCAACTTTCGCAATGGTCCGAGCTATTTGGACCCTTTCGAGCCCAACTCTAGCAAAAATGAACGACGGAGTTTCACTTCTGACTAATTTCTCAGAATTAAAATTTGATCATAGATTTGGATGCCCGTTTGATAGATAACCCTGCACTCCAACTTTCGTGACGTTTTGAGCTATTTTAACCCCCTGTAACCCCAATCTTAGCGAAACCATATGACGGAGTTTCACTCTTGACAAATTTCTCAAAATTAAAATCTGATCATAGATTTAGATGTGCATTTGGAAGATAAGAGTGCATGACAACTTTCACGATTTTTAGAGTTATTTTAGATTCCTTTAAGCCAAACCCTAACAAAACCGCACGATGGAGTTTTGCTTTTGACCAACTTCTAAGAATTGAAACTTGATCATAGATTTGGATGCCCATTAGATAAACATGCATGCACACCAACTTTCGCAACGTTCCAAGCTATTTTGACCACCTTTAAGCCCAACCCTAGCGAAAAAGCATGATGAAGTTTCACTTTTGAGAAGTTTTGTATAATTGAAATTTGATCATCGATTTGAATTCCCATTTGATAGACAAGCGTGCACAGGAAATTTTGAGACGTTCCAAAATATTTCACCCCCTTTAGTCCCAACCTCAGCGAAACCATACAATAGAGTTTCACTTTTGACTAATTTATCAGAATTAAAATTTGATCTTAGATTTATCTTAGTATTTGGTAGATAACAGTGCACACCAACTTTCATGATGTTCGAAGTTATTTTGGTCATTATTCAAGGTTGGTCAATCAAAGGTCTAAGAGATGCTATTTTTTTTACTTTCTTGTAAGTGAAATCTGAAAGAGAATTTAGGTACCCATTTGAGAGATAACCATGCATACACACTTTCAGCGGATTTCGAGCTATTTTGGACCTTGGTCAAACTTGGTCAAACCAAGGCCTAAAAGGTTGCACTTTTTTCTAATTTCTTAGAAATCAAATTTAAAAGTAGATTTAGATACCCATTTAAGAGGCGGACATAAAAATGTGCATAACAGAGTTTCACTTTTAATCAATTTCTTGGAATTAAAATTTAATCATTTATTTAAATGCGCATTTGGAAGATAAGAGTGCATGCCAAATCTCACAATGTTGAGAGCTATTTTCGGCATCTTTAAGCCAAACCCTAACAAAACTGCAAGATGCAATCTCAGCTTTGACCAAATTCTTAGAATTGAAACCTGATCATAGGTTTGGATGCATACTGGATAGACAAGCATGCACGCCAACTTTCACGACGTTCCGAGCTATTTTGACCCCCTTTAAGCCCAACCCTGTCAAAACCGCATGAAGGAGTTTCACTTTCGAGCAATTTCTTAGAATTTAATTTTGATCATAAATTTGGATGCCCATTTGATGAACAAGCGTGCATGCAAACTTTTGAGACATTCCAAAATATTTTCACCCCCGTTAAGCCTAACCTTAGCAAAACCGCACAACAGAGTTTCACATTTGACTCATTTCTCAAATTTAAAATTTAATCGTAGATTTATCGGTGCATTTGGTAGATAAGAGTGCATGCTAACTTTCATGATGGTCGGAGCTATTTTGGTCGTTATTCAAGGTTGGTCAAGTAAAGGTCTAAGAGATGTTATTTTTTCGGCTTTCTTGTAATTGAAATTTGAAAGAAAATTTAGGTACCCATTTGAGAGATAACCATGCATACAAACTTTCAGGGTATTTTGAGCTATTTTGGACCTTAGGTAAACTTGGTGAAACCAAGACATAAAAGGTTGCATTTGTTTCCAATTTCTCAAATCCATTTCCCCCTCCTTTAAGCCAAACCTTAGTGAAATTGAATGATGGAGTTTCACTTTTGACCAAATTCTAGTAGTTGAAATTTGATCATAGATTTTGATGCCCATTTGATATAAAAACGTGCACGCATGACGATCATAGATTTCACTAAGGTTTCTTATAATTGAAATTTGATCATAGATTTCAATGCCCATTTGATAGGCAAGCGTGCACGCAAAATTTTGAGACGTTCCAAAATATTTCACCCCCTTTAATCCCAACCTCATCTAAACCATACAAAAAAGTTTCACCTTTGACTAATTTCTAAGAATTAACATTTGGTAGATAACAGTGCACACCAACTTTCATGACGTTCGAAGTTATTTTGGTCATTATTCAAGGTTGGTCAAGCAAAGCTCTAAGAGATGCTACTTTTTCAACTTTCTTGTAATTGAAATTTCAAAGAGAATTTAGATACCCATTTGAGATATAACCATGCATACACACTTTCAGGGGATTTCGAGCTATTTTGGACCTTGGTCAAACTTGGTCAAACCAAGGCCTAAAAGGTTGCACGTTTTTCCAATTTCTTAGAAATCAAATTTAAAAGTAGATTTAGATGCCCATTTAAGAGGCACACATATTTTTGTGAATTTTGAGTTATTTCGGCACTTAATTAAGGTTGGTCAAACCAAGTTCTAAGAAATGCACTTTGCTTGAATTTCTCGAAATTGAAATTTGAAACTGTATTTAGATACCCATTTGAGAGATAATCCCTACATGTAGATTTTTTTGGGATTGCGAGCCATTTTGGACCTCGGTCAAACTTGGGCAAACCAAGGCCTAAAATGTTGCATTTTTCCCATTTTCTTAAAATTCAAATTTTGAAGTAGATTTAGACACCCATTTCAAAGATAGGCATGGACAGTTATTTTTATGCTATTTGGAGCTATTTTGCCCCTCATTCAAGGATGGTCAGACAAAAGCTGAAAAGATGCACTTTTGTTGACTTTTTAAGAACTGAAATTTGAAAGTAGATTTATGTACTCATTTCAATAAACAAGCGTACACGCTAACTTTCGCGACGTTCTGAGCTATTTCACTCCCTTTAAGTGCAACCTTAGTGAAAGCGCACGATAAAGTTTCTCTTTTGACTGATTTCTTAGAATTGAAATATGATCATAGATTTAGATGCCCATTTGGTACATAAGAGTGCATGCCAAATTTAGTGACGTTCAGAGCTCTTTTTCCCTCCTTTAAGCCAAACCTTAGCAAAACCGCAGGATGGAGTTTCACTTTTGACCAAATTCCTAGAATTGAAATTTGATCATAGATTTGGATGCCCGATTGATATACAAGTGTGCACGCCAAATTTTGCAATGTTTTGAGCTATTTGGACCCGCTTTAAGCCGAACTCTATCGAAAATGCACGACGAAGTTTCACTTTTGACAATTTTCTTGCAATTGAAATTTGATCATAGATTTGGATGCCCATTTGATAGACAAGCGTGCACTCCAACTTTCATGACTTTTCAAGCTATTTTCACCTCCTTTAAAGCCAACCTTTGCGAAACCGCACAACGGAGTTTCACTTTTTACAAATTTCTCAGAATTAAAATTTGATCATTTCTTTTGATGTGCATTTGAATGATAAGTGTGTACGCCAACTTTCACGATCTTCATAGTTATTTTCAAATCCTTTAAGCCAAACCCTAACAAAATTGTACGATCAAGTTTCACTTTTGACGTACTTCTTAGAATAGAAACTTGATTATAGGTTTGTGTTGGTAATAAATCCCGATTCATTAATTATTTAAATGCAAATGCCTATATTTATACAAATCACATGGCGGTTGGGTTTCACCTTCCGCTCAGCCTGTTTGGCTTCCTACTATTTAATTATTTATTTATTTATTTACATTATATAACCCTAACGGATTATATTCTAACAATCCCCCTCTTAATCCGAAGGGGTGTTCGTAAGTCCGAGCATGTTTCTGAACCTTTCAAACTTTTCTCGTCCAAGCGCTTTGGTGAAGATGTCTGCAACTTGATCATTTGTGGAACGATGTCGAAGATGGACTGTCTTGGCCTCTACATGATGTCAAATCAAATGATACTTTGTGTTGATGTGTTTCATTCGATCATGGAATCTAGGATTCTTAGCTAGCTTGATTGCAGAAGTATTGTCGACCAACAATGGAGTGGATTTCTCTTGTTTTTCTTGCAAATATTCAAGTATCTTCCTGAGCCATACTACTTCTTTCATTGCTTTAG